>CM042166.1:13099650-13109650 GCA_023376005.1 Doryteuthis pealeii | reverse complement strand
CCAAGTCGGACGCTCTAGCAACTGAACTAAATACTAATAAACTGACATATATATATTTTCTTAATATACTATTAAGAAAATTGAAAAAACGCCGGTTTTAATAAGTTGAGTGGTAAGTTTATTAGCTGACGCTGCAGTGCTTCGATCTATTAATTAGATCTTCTTCAGGGCATTTGTTGATATAAGGAAAGGTGATAACATTTTTTCATCACAGAATATCGAGAAAAACTGCGATAGTCCTTGTTTATCAGTCTGTTCAAAATTTGAAGTTTGAAGAAAGAACGCTGGAATGGTGGATGGTTTGAAATATGACGTCAAATATTCTCCTTTATGGTGTGAGTATGAGTGTGTCTGAGTGTATGTATCGAAAAAGACATTGTGCATTTTTTAAAATTTTCATAATATACTACATACCGTTGGATTCACTTCCATCTCTTCACATATGTCAGTGTAATAGACTGACTAATATATTAATAGACTGACGTATATGAATGTATGTCTCTCTCTCTCTCTCACACACACACACATACACACACACACACTCTCTCTTCCTCACACACACACACACACACACACACACACACACACACACCTCTCTCTCTCTCTCTCTCTCTCTCTCTCTCTCTGTGTCTCATTCTATTAGTATCTGAAGCCGTATTTACCAAGACAGAAATGAACAATGAATGAAACATCAAATCCATTTAAAATACGAGATGTGTTCACAAAGTCTCTAGACTGAAGCCATATATCCCAAGACAGAAATGAACAATGAATTAATTCCTTTCAAAATACAACATCAAAGTAAGTGTTTTCGAACTCCAGTCGCACAATGACGTTCACTTTCGAACCAATAACCTTGGGAAAGGCATGAACCCCCTTATCTCCCAGCTATGGGTTTAATAGTACTACTACTCTTCTTCTGTAAGGATTATAGAATTAAATAACCCACGAATGTTGAAATGCCAATAAACAAAGAAACCAAATTAAACCAACAACAAAATACAATATGTTTTCAACATTTATCGAAACTGAAGCCGTATTTAACAAGACAGAAATGAACGATAAATGAACCGTAATTTCCCTCGAAAATATTTCTTTCGGTATTTAAATCTTTGCTTGCTTTAAACCGCTTACAGCAGCTCTCTCACCACTGCAATCTGATCGATGGTAATTTCATTATAATTGAGCAGAAAGACTCAGATTGCAATTATAATTGGATTTTATTTGTAGAGAATGAGTTTTGACGTGAATAGATAGTGAACTTTTAAATATCCCATCATATAGGTAAATAATATAAAGAAACGTTGGTAGAGCACTGGCGGAAATTTGGTAGGCAAAGAATTAAATCCCTGATTCCAGTGAGTTTTCCTTTGGGCGAAGCTCCTCTGAAACTGTTCTACTGATATGTTGTGAAGCTCTGCTGTCATATTTCTTTTAATGTCATCCACGTCCTTAAATCTAGTACTTGAAATTAATTTTCAGTTTAAGAACAATCCCCTGGAGTTAAGTTCGCTCAATATAAAGAGAGTTGCACTTGCACAAACCTGTGTTTCACCGAAAACTGCAGTTCCGCATGTATCTAGATTGGCTTCATCTTTTTATCAAATCGGCACCCTGCCTTGTCGGCTGAGGCTGTAGAATACACCTACTGCATTTCTGTAAAGGGTAAAATCCCCCCGATGGGAAAACTGTTGGCTATACGTGGGGACCAGTGATGCTTAAGTACGAAATCCTGGTCCATGATATGCAACACTCGAGTTGGCCCTTACTGAGACCAGACGGGTGGTCGGATAGGTCTCTCCCGATCAATCTGCTGGTCATGTCAAGCCCTAGCACCTATATGAGTTTTCCAACCCTATTGCCCTTATGGAAACTCCACAACCCCTTTTATCGCATATGTGCTAGAAGACGGTGGTTGGGAGTTTTAGTGTCCTGGGTATGTAGTTAAACTGGATATAGTGGTGAAGTTCCAATTCTGGTACTCTGGGAATGTGGAGTACTTCTTTATCGCAATTAAAAAAAGAAAGAAAGAAAAAATCAAACAAAAAAGAAAGAAAGAAAGAAAGAAAGAAAAAGAAAAAGAAAGAAAGAAAGAAAGAAAGAAAAAAGAAAGACAAAAGAAAGAAAGACAGAAAAAAAGAAAGAAACAAACAAAGGAAGAAGGGAAGAAAGAAAGAAAGAAAGAAAAAGAAAGAAAAAAGAAACTCAGAAAAAAGAAAGACAAAAGAAAGAAAGACAGAAAAAAAGAAACAAACAAAAGAAGAAGGAACGAAAGAAAAAAGAAAGAACGAATGAAAGGAAAAAAGCTGATGCTTGTGAAAAGGTCTGAAAGAAAGAAAGAAGAAAAGAAAGAAAGAAGGAATGAAAGAAAGAAAGAAAGAAAGAAAGAAAAATGTAACAGAGTTATATGTTCTGTCTGACAAAGAAAGAAAGTAAGAAAAAAAAAAGAAAGATAGAAGATACAGATTGATGGGACAATTCCTATCATTATTTTTTGGAAATAACGAAAGAAACCAAGAATTACAAAAGAAAGAAAGAGAGAAAGAGAGAAAGAAAGAACGAAAGAAACCAAGAATTACAAAAAGAAAGAAAGAAAGAGAGAAAGAAAGAATGAGAGAAAGAAAGAAAGAAAGAAACCAAGAATTAAAGAAAGAAAGAAAGAAAGAACGAAAGTCCCGGGGAGATGGTACCTGTTAGGGTACCATCTATGGATTAAATACATAAAATGTGTATTAAAAATGTGTTTAAAAATTGAGTTTTAAAAAATCAATTACCAACAAGAATGCATAATACTAAATGTCTTCGGCATAAAATAACCCAACAAGGTTAGACATACCGTTAAATCCATTCCAACAACTAGTCAAGAAATTATCGCTTTGGGGTCTGGATGGTGTCTTAACATCTAAAAAAATGATTTCTAAAACATATATAAGTTGTTCAGCTTTTCTGCACAATTCCCTAAGGAATTTTTAGAACTCAAAAATATAAACCTACAGTATCGATATATTCTTGTATTTCCTCTGGATTTCTCTAACCGTTTTAAGTAAAGTTTGTATTCCCTCTTGAATTGATGTTTCAGGGAAGAATTTTCGATATATTATGGAAACTGTTTCCCCCCCCCCCCCCCCCCCAAAAAAAACCCGTTGCATGTATAAAAAAAAAAGAGAGTCGGAAACGATCTGTGAATAAATACATCGGGTTTAAAAGAACATCACTTCTATCTATCTATCTATCTATCTATCTATCTATACACCATAGTCTTTTTAACTGTCTGTCTCAGTTTATAGACACACATACACACACACACACACACACACACACACACACACACACACATATATATTATATATATATATATATATATATATATATATAAGTAAAGAAATAGGAAAAGACTTAATCTAGCATTATAGTCTATTTCAGGGAGCAGAAATAGACTATAACGCTAAATCTCTAAGTCTTTTGTTATTTCTTTACTCTGTGACTCTAACATTAAGAGCACACCTTGAGCTCTCAAACTGCGACAGGTTTTTTAATTAAAACCCTTGTGTCGTAAGGAAGATTCTTCTCTGGACTTTTGGATTATATATATATATATATATTATATATATATATATATATAATATATATATATGTATTGAATATTTTGAAGTTAATATATATATATATATATATATAATATATATATATATATATATATATATATATATAATATATGCATATATAAATATTTTTTTTTTGCAGTTACGGAATATTAACTCCCAAATATTTAATATATATATATATATATATATATATATATATATATATATATTGAATATTTGGGAGTTAATATTCCGTAACTGCAGTTTCATGCAAATCATGCAATCTTCAGACGGTCAAAAATATTTTGAATATTTTTGACCGCCTGAAGATTATATGATATGCCTGAAACTGCAGTTACGGAATATTAACAACATAATATTCAATCTCTGATTTTAAAACTGCTCTGCTATTTTAGCATTAAGCACCTTAATGCTAATACTTTCACATTCATTCTCCATTATATATATATATATATATATATATATATATATATATATATATGTCTGTCTGTCTGTCTCCTCTCTCTCCCTCTCTCTCTCTCTCTCTCTCTCTCTCTCTCTATATATATATATATATATATATATATATAATATATATATAGTCTTTCTAACAATTCCTTTTAATGTTATCATTTTGAAAAAGAATTACAAACTTCCCGAAAGAATTTTCATTTTCAATTGGAGAACTTTCGGGTTTCTTCTGAATCATTACATATATTTATATATTTACATATTGAATATAAATATATTTCAAATACTTAAGAATTATATTTCAAATCTTACGGATATTTTTTATAACTCTTTTGAAAATGCTAACTGTAAAAAATATTAGAAAGTTTTGAAAAAAAAAAAAAATCCAATAAGTATTTCGTCATTTTCAACTAGAAGTTTGAATCTATCTATCTATCTATCTATCTGCGAACATGTAAAGGAGGCGCGTGGTTTATTGGTTAGAGTCTTAAGAATTGGACTCGTCGACCCCCGTTCCATTCTTGGACGAATCCATTTGCATTTCACATGGCGCTAATACCCTTGGGAAAGGTATGAATACAATTCTCCCTCCAGTTATGGGTAAATAGCAGGGCAGACTGGGCTCTTTAACCATGGTTAGGTAACCAGTCTAGGAGAAGGAAAACTGAATTCAAACCTGTTAAACTCCGCTTAAGAAATTGACCTTGTGTCGCATCCTGCTCATGCGGAGGGGTTGGTAAATATATATATATATATATATATATATATATATATATATATATATATATATATATATGCAAACATGTACACCGGATGTCGAAGAATCTTCCAGAATCGTGTCTCTATGATTCGGTGATTTAAGGTAACATTTTTTAAAATATCTATTAATAATAGATTAGGTCTCTATTTGTCTGTAACCAAAACTATGTCACTGCTTACGTCACAGTCATTTCAGGAATTAAGTAAATTTATCAATGAGTATTTAATTTATAGTCAATATCATTACTACATAAAAATATTAAAATTCTATGAAAAATCAATTAATTGCTAAATCTTCAGGAAAATTTCGATGCTTATTCCCCTTTAGATGAATTTGTTTAAAATAGGTTTTTTCTAAAATATATTTGTGGAAATTTTTTTTTACAAGGTCAACCTCCACCCCTTATTTAATTTTACGAACTCTGAACAAAATATATTTTACTCATGTGATTTTTAAATTTTTCAAACAGAATTTATAGAATTTGTCCGCTTAGTGGATAATTACTTGCGTGTATTTATTATTTAGAAGTAAATACACTAATAACAAATATGACACGAAACAGTTTTCTTTTAATAGCTACACAGAATTATAAAACCGCCCTGTCGGCTGGGGCGTTAGAATGCACCGACTGCACCTCTGCAGATGGGTAAGACTCCTCCAATGGGGCCACCTATTGGCCGTGGGTGGCGACCCGTGATGCTTAAGGATAGAGCCCAGGTGGATGAGCAGTTCATGACATGCAATACTCCACTTTGTCCCTATCTTGGGCTAGACGGGCGGTCGAGAGGCCCCCTCCGATCAATCGGCTGGTCACGTCAAGCCCTAGCACCTATATGATTTTCCCAACCCTATTGCCCTTATGGCAAGCCCCAACCCCTTTTTATCATATGGGTGCTAGAAGGCGGTGGCTGCGGGTCTACATGTCCTGGCAATGACGTTAAACTCTATCTGATGGTAAGGTTCCAGTTCTGGAGGTTTGGGAAATGTGGAGCACCCCTTCATCACCATTGCTCCCTGGTCCACTCTGACCCGGAGTGGTAGTACCTGTTAGGGTCCCATCTATGGGTTAAATAGAAAAATGTATTTATAAAAAATTGTATTATCCATTAAGAATTGATTTATTTCAAAACTTTATCGGCATTAAATGACCCACTGAGGTTGATATGCCGTAAAACAAAACAAAACAAACAAACAAGAATTATAAAATTCAATGACATTAAATAGATAAATAAATTGATAGATAAAAAAAATTAGTCGCCTCTCCTTGATTCTTTTACGACATCCCTAATTCGTTCAGGTATGGACTCGACCAATTTAAAGCAATATCAAATTGGGTTCTAAGATTCTCATTAAATTACATTAAATTTCCCATGTTATTCATTATATGAGGTTGCATGTCATTCAACGGACCAGAGGGAGAGAGCAATCATTACCTCAAAAATCAATGCACATCTCTTCATTGAAATCCCGGATAATTTTCTCGTTCCATTGGTTTAGTGTGTGATAAATCATTTTTCAGAACGATAATGCATCGTGTCACGGAGTAAAGATGATTAAATCTTTTCCCTGGGAACGGCATATAAAATCAATTAAATGACCAGAGAACATTCCAGATCTTAATCCAATTGAAAATTTATTGTAAAACTTTAGAAATGAAAAGGCTTCATCCACGAGCACTGGTAATGATAATTCAGTAATTATCATTAATTATTAAGTAATTATCTTCTATTCTGTGATTAAATTATCTATAGTTTCAATGTGTTTAATTAAAATAGTACCTAATTTTATGTCCATCCTGTATATATAAGTGTATCATATATTAAATACTTGGTTGTTGGTATGTGTATAATGGTCACCTACCCAGCTAACAGTCCGGATTTAAATCCAATTGAAAATTTATGGTAGATTCTTTTCTAAATAGCCTATAAGAAGACCGTATCCATCAAAGAATATATACGAGGGTGAGTCACAAAGTAATGCCATTTCTTTATTTCATGTGAAGAGTTGTTTTTCTTTAAATAGAAATAAGGCCTACATTGAGCCCCAAACAAGGCTCAGAGCAAGAATCAGACGAGTAAGACCCAACTTACCAATCGACAATGTCCTCCTTTTGCATGACAATGCTTGACCACACCCAAGCATCAGGAAAAAGGAGAAAATCGCCTCATTCAGGTTGACAACTTTACTGCATCCTCCTTAATCATCAGATTTAGCGCCTTCTGTCTATCAACTCTTCGGCCCATAAAAAAGGGTTTGAGAGGCAAACATTATTTCAAAGAAGAGGAAGTGAAATCTGTAATGGAGAAGTGGCTCAAAGAACAGTCAACAGAATTTTTAAAGGGCTGGGATACATGATCTCATTGTTGGGTGGAACCTTGCTATTGAGAGAAATGGTGATGTGGAGAAGTAGGAATATGATCTACAGAGGACCAGCATTTTGATGTATGATACATGTTCCTGCTTCTCTGAATGTTTGAGATGGGGCTTGATAATTAGTATTATGTGCATTATCCGGACTATTGTCCCCATCTTTATTGTTATTTGTACAACGTTTCGGCCGATATGCCCTCCTGCCTTCTTCAGGTGTTTGTCCATTTGGACCCCCAACCCTTTTTATCATATATGTGCTAGAAGGCGGTGACTGAAGGTCTTAATATCCTTATAATTGCGACCTAGTGTCACATCTTACACGTAGCGAACGAGTTGAGTAAACACATGCTCTTTCCTCAATACTGGATTATCCTATAATAATTTCCTTAGCAGGGTTTTGGGAAAATGTAAGATTAATTCAAATAATCGAATCAAGTTTATATATTTTAGGAAAACAGAATGTTCAGTTATTAGATAAAAAATGTTTTGTGTATCGCCATTAGTCCCTACTGTTAATAACTCTTGACAAGTCCTCTAGACGGCATCCAGTGATCTGACAAATGTAAAATTTTGCTGGTCAGCCAACACTGGTGTGTCTATGTGTGGGAGTCCATTGGAGAATATCACTTATGAGGTCGTCCTTTCTTTCTTCAGTAGTGCCAAGTCTGTTTTTAATTAAAATATAAAAGAATCTAAAGCTTCAGATTTTTAAATATCTTTTTTTTTTAGTTAAAATAAAAAAGCATATCTAAATAGTGTTTTTTTATTTGTTGGAAAGGTATATATTAAAATAAAATGAAGAATTTTTAGCAGATTGAAAGCATTTTTATCGACAATTTTTAAGCCAGATTTGTATCAAGTAAATGTAAATATTTTTGTAAATACCCCCCCCCCAAATACTTCAAAGAAGGAGGAGGGTTAAAATATTTACATTTACTTGTCCAAAAAAGACTTGGGTGTTTTTTTGAGATGGATGGTAAGTGGCCATACAACTCTTGTTTTGTAGGTGCTGCTTCCAGTATTTGTTCTAAACAGCAAGTATCGTCCTTGTGTATTTCCCATCTAACTTTTTCTCCCGGCGTTTCGTTACGGTCCAACTGGTGCATCGCTGCACATTTCTTCCCACATTAAGCATGACGGAGTTAACAGCGGGGAATGTGCATATTATACATGCAGCAACGATTTCTGCAGATATGCAATAAAATTATCACGTTTCTTTATGCAGTTCTTTACACTTTATACATGGATCGGTCGGATTTTATGCATAGAACCGAATCTATTTCCAACCTCGTGTTCCTTTTGAACGTCCTCACTATTGCAAAGGATTTTTCCTTCGCAATAGTGGGGACGTTAAAATGATGGAAGCGTTATGAACATGGGTCATGCCTAGAGTCAAATAATGCAACAAAATCTTGTAACACTATATGAGGCATTGTAAAATAATTAGGAAAATTAATTAATTATTTTAGTAATTTGTAATTTATGATTTGGGGTTTACATGTTACATGTTTACATGTAAGTCAGTGATCGGCTGATAAAAGAATCAGCTGATATTTAATGTTCTATGCTGACGTGGAATCTTTAGTTAAAATCGGTTGGATAAAACACATATATAATATGCATTCATGTTTGTGTGTATGTATATGCGCGTGTGTGTGTGTATATATAATATATATGCATGTTTATATATGTATATATGTTTTTGTGTGTGTATATATATGTGTGTATATATATATATATACACACACAAAAACGTGTGTATATATGTTTTTGTGTGTGTATATATATGTTTGTGTGTATGTGTATATGTTTTGTGTGTATATGTTGTTTTTTTGTGTGTGTATATGTTTTTTGTGTGTATATATATATGCCGGTAAAATATGGATATGAATCAGACAATATATACAAATATGAAAAACAATGTTCCAAAAAGGAATTAATTTATTATGTTTATGTTGACGTTGAAATGTTTTGGTTAAAAAAAAAAATAAAACGTGTGTGTCTATCTTTTTTGGGTTTACATGTTATTTGAGTTTGATTATTTTAATTTACGGCATATCAACCTCGGTGGGTCATTTAATGCCGAAAGAAGAAAAGCAGAAGGGCGTCTGCCGGACAAAAACAAAAAGACAGAATGCACACGACGAGCTGGTGATGAGTGATGAGCGATAGCCGTCCACTCTCTCTGTCTTATTTCTTTTTGTCAACAATTCCCCCCATCTCTCTCTGTCTGTCTGTCTGTCTATGTCTCTGTCTCTGTCTCTCGCTCTGCTATGGTGACTACTACTATAGCCAGTCACTTGAGAAAATAAATTTCATACTGACAAATAAGTAATGTGATTGGCGTTCGATTTCCCTCACTTCACAGATCATTCAAGACGATCAAAAAATGCTGGGAACTACTATGTAGAGACGCACTATGCGATGTTCCCCCGTGAATTCTTACCAGTGTAGGCCGACCATCAAAAACCTAAATTCATCAGCTCTGCAAGGACACTAGATGCTAGATAGAGAACCTGCTAAAAATGATGGCAGAGAGAGAGAGAGAGAGAGAGAGAGAGAGAGAGAGAGAGAGAGAGAGAGAGAGAGAGTTAAACCAAGATTATTATATTTTTTACATATTGAACTATTTGGCAATAGCTCTTAAATAAACATATCAGACAGACAGACAGAAAGAAAGAAAGATATATAAAGAGAGGGACAGAGAGTGAGAGAGATTGATTGAGTTAAGGTAATTCATGCTATCAGAGAGACTTGATGATGATGATGATGATGATTTAAATTCTACACTAAATGTATTCACCGTTGTAATCCG
>CM042166.1:13087150-13094650 GCA_023376005.1 Doryteuthis pealeii | reverse complement strand
CTGTTTTCGCTCTCAGCCCCCCTTTCTCTATCCACCGTCCCTTTGTCTCTCTCCCCTCTCAATCTGCTCCTTTCCTTTCTTCCAACCTTACATTGTTTCAAGCCCACTCTTCACTTCCTCTTCCTTTCGTTCCCAACCCTTCCTCTCCTTTCCTTGTGACATTCTGTCTCCAACCTCTCTTTCTCTTCGCCCGTTTTCGCTCTCAGTCTCCCTTTCTCTGTCCACCTCCCTTTTGTCTCTCCCCCCTCTCAATCCACCCCTCTCCTTTCTTCCAACCTTATGTTGTTTCAATCCCGCTCTCACTTCCTCCTTATTTCATTCTCAGTCCGTTACTCTCCTTTTGACATTCTCTCTCCAGCCTCTATCTATCCCTCTGCCTCTCTTTCTCTATCCACCTTCCCACTCTCTCGCTTTCTCTCTCTCTCTCTCTTTCTCTCTCTCTCTCTTTCTCTCTCTCTCTCTCTCTCCACCTTCTCAATAATTTCCTCTTCTTTCTCCCAACCTTACAGTGTTTCAAGCCCACTCTCCACTTCCTCTTCCTTTCGTTCCCAACCCTTCCTCTCCTTTACTTGTGATATTCTCTCTCCAACCTTTCTTTCTCTTCGCCTGTTTTCGCTCTCCGTCTCCCTTTCTCTGCCCACCTCCTCTTTGTCTCTCCCCCCTCTCAATCCGCCCCTCTCCTTTCTTCCAACCTCCTCTTCCTCCTTCTTTCATTCTCAGCCCGTTCCTCTCTCTCTCTTTTCCTTATTTAAGCGCCACGCTCCACTCTAAGCCACTTTATCACGTTGCAGCAGATGCCAAAATATTGTTCACTTCCCGTCGAGAATTGACCAATGTCCGAACGATTGCAAATCGAAACGCTGCAAATCTATAAATGGACCCCCAATCCATTATTGATGCTGTCCACCAAGGCGATGATAGATACGCGCCTTCTCCACTGGCCGAACGCAAAATTCTCAGGGAGACACAACCAGTCGGATTTACATATTCTTGTGTGAACAGCTTCATCAATTATGACACAAGTGTATTTGTTTGATCCTTTGGGTTTGAATAAGATTTCAACGAAGCGAGCCAGCAACAATCCCTCGGTTTCTATCTCGAGGTATTTGCTAGGCTTAGTCTACTTCAGATGAATCATGAAGAGAAGAAAAAAAAAAGATTTGAATATTATTTTCTACCAAGTTTAGTATACCAGACTTGGCACATCTCAACCATATGGGTCCTTTCATAATATATGTATAACTATTCCGCATATATTAATATATATATATATATATATATATATATAATATATATGTGTGTGTGTGTTGTGGTTGTGTGTGTATATATATATATATATATATATATATATATGTAGAGCGTTCGGCTAGAAACTACAAGGTTTCTAGTTCGATACCGGTCCTCGCCAACTCAGCGTATGAGTAGCACAGGGATCTGTGCGGTAAATTTAGGACCTGATGGTAGATGTGGCGCTCCACCTCAGATGCTAAAAAACAATCTCCTTGGTCTAGCGCTATTGAAAAGAGGATAGACTCCCTTGCTGACTGGCTGATACCGACTTTAGGCCGCCCCGTCGACTTTTATATATATATATAATATATATATATATATATATATATATATACGAAATAGTTTTCAATTCCAGCTGTAAGTAGCTTACAAAATGTCTAGCCACACTGAAGAGACTTGATAAGTCGAAACACGTGTCTGTGGATGACCCTATATATGCTCCCCATCCCTAAAGGTTGAGCACTCTGGGGGGGGGGGATTCCGCTGACGGCTGCCAACTCAAACGTAAATGCAACACCCTTCTATATAAGGAATGGAGCACTCTGTGACTGCCTTTACACACAAAGTGATGTGTGTATTAAAACAGTTAAAATCCCCATCCCATTCTGCAAGTGAAGACAGCTTAATGGTTAAGGTGCCGGACTGACACCCAACCGATCGGATTTCAATTCCGGCTGTAAGTAGCTTACAAAATGTCTAGCCACAGTGAAGAGACTTGATAAGTCGAAACACGTATCTGTGGATGACCCTATATATATATATATATATATATATATATATATATATCAACTCCTCTGCACAAACAGGATGTGACACAAGGTCAATTTCTTAAGCGGAGTTTAACAGGTTTCAATTCAGAGTTTTCCTTTTCCTAGACTGGTTGCCTAACCAAGATTAAAGAGGCCAGCCTGCTCTACTATTTATCCATAGCGGAAAGGAGAGTAGGTAGATGCAAACCTTTCCCAAGGGTATTAGTGCTGCGTGAAATGTCAACAGCCTCGTCCAGGATTTGAACTCGCATCGACGAGTCTATTTCCTACGACTCTAAACATTACACCAAGCGTTATTTATTTATATATATATATATATATATATATATATATATATATATATATATTATATATATATATATATATATATATATATATATATATATATATATATATATATATATATATATATATATTAAAGTCGGTCCTACCATTGGTTTCTGAATAACACTTTTTCGGTGTTATTCGTCTTCATATATATGTAATTCATTTTTTATAATAATAATATTATTATTATATTATATTGATTTATTATTGTAGACGATCTGTGCATGCCAATGATTCACAAAGACGAGTTGAAATAGATTTAAAACCGTTAAAATGGCAGACATTTAATTACGGTCAAGTCACGTTGAAAGCACCAGTTCCTGCTAGCTCATCGAAGTTAAGCAGCGATGAGCCTGTTCAATATTTAGATGGGTGACCATTTAAGCAACTGCAGGTACTGTAAGTAATCCGAATATCAAAATTACTTGATTAGACATTATATGACCCAAAAAGTGTTGATATGCCGTAAAAAAACAAAACAAACAAATAACCGACATTTAAGCTCTTTCTTTAATATTTAATGAAAATCAGAACTGAATAATGGTATTTAGGGAAATGTATGTTCTTGCCTTTCTTGGGCATATATTGTCAATTCTTATATGTAATGGACTCGTAGCCCCGAGTTCAAATCCTGGACGTGGTAATTGCATTTCACTTAGCGCTAATATCCTTGGGAAAGGTATGAATCCTACTCTCCCTCCAGCTATGGGTAAATAGTAGGGCAGACTGGGCTCTTTAACCATGGTTAGGCAACCGATCTAGGAGAAGGAAAACTCTGAATTCAAACCTGTTAAACTCCGCTTAAGAAATTGACCTTGTGTCGTATCCTGCTCGTGCGGAGGGGTTGGTATATATATATATTGTCAATTCTTAGCGAGAAGAAAATGATACCTTGCTTGGCTCAAGTTATCAATTCTTGTTGAGAAATTTTGCTTGCCTTGATTGGGCCCAAATCATCAATTCTTCGTCATATTTTTAACAAATATACACGCAATTTCCTTTTGCACAACATCGTTTGCTGACCAAACTGGTTTGTTTAATTTCCCTATCATCAACACGGTTAGTTTAGGGCATAATTCGATTCGTTTTAATGCACTTAATTCTTGGAACACTGTTCAGTCGGTATTGTTTGATGAAGAAAGGAGGGAAAAGGTGAAGCTTGTTTCGGTAAATTATTTTGTCCTTAAAAAACTTTTGAAAAAGCATTTTATTGCCTCTTATAAACAACAGATTTGCATTTAGATTCTCACACGGCTAATTTGTCTCATGATATATATCTATATGTTTGTGTTGTCTGTGTGTCTTGTATCGTTTCCTGTGAGCGTCCAAGAGTGGTCATGTCCATGGGCCTAGCTTCACGCTATTAGGCATGACCTCCCTTCAATAGTGGTGTAACAAAAATAAAGTTCTTCTTCTTCTTCTTCTTCTTCTTCTTCTTCTTCTTCTTCTTCTTCTTCTTCTTCTTACATGTATTTAGTCAACAATTTGGTAATTTCTTCCTAACCTCCCACCAGGCCAGATTGACACAAGGTTTTTTTTACGCGTTGTTTTATGGTGTATCCAGCAAGGATTAAACTCGCTTTCAGTAATAATGAATGTGCGAGACTAGTTTGCTCAGCATTACAACACAACGGAACGCCATCATTATATTAGTAATTACTGAAAATACTGTTTCGCATAAATATATTTTTACAAAAATGTAGCAGTATTTTGACTGCCTTTTGATTCTTGGAAGCCATGCTAAGCCAAAATTTTGTGAGTTATTGCTGTTCAAACTCAGGATAAATCTGAATTCAAACCAGCAAATGGCGTAGGGGTTGGGCAAATATATGCATACAAACACAGGCGCATGTCGGCGAGGCTTAGAATACGCTGTATTCACTGCACAGGGTAAGAAACCTCCCTAAAAGAGATGGAGTGTCATGGGTATCACTAAGCTGCACGTAATGGTGAGGTTCCAGTTCTGGAGATCAAAAGAGCGTGGAGTGTACCTACATCGCTATCACCCTTAGGCCCATTCGAACCCAGAGTGGTAATACCAGTTAGAGGTATTTGTATCTCATCTCACTTATGAGGGCTGACACAAGAACATTTTTAGGTGGGTCCACCCACAAGCCGAAGTTCATGGGCGGTAGGCATAAAAAATGCGTTGACTCTGTCGGCATTCCCCCTCAAGGGGGCGCCTCAGGCACTGGGCAATAAACCCAGCCCTGCCCCTTTAAATCAAGGTGAAAGGTGTTGCCTGGGGGGATGGCTCACTGGGATCAATGATGTTAACTTGTACGGTCCAAGGCCGAAGCCACTGGACCCTCCGGTCGAAACCGGAGATGGATATGTTGAGCTGTTAGATATTGGTAAATATTATTTGTCTGAATTTTTTAGATGAGACTTGATAATTTGTATAATTCAGATTTTTTGGACAGTAGTCTTCAGATTTATTGTTATATGCACAACGTTTCGGTCGATGTCTCCTCCGGAATGAGAACAATCTGCCCAAATGGATTAAATGAAGGGTTTGCTTTAAAGTTCTGTGACGTCTACCGATTACGATATGACGCCTCCCGAGTTCGACAAGAAATTTCCGAATTCAACGAGAAGGTTTTAGAATTCGACAAGAAACACCTAAAGAAGGTCAGAGAGCACATCGGCCGAAACATTGTGTACATAACAATAAAGATGAGGACAACTGTCAGAAAAATCTAAATAATACAAATTGATAAATATCATTAAAATAATCAAAAAAGTATAAATTAAAATCATATGATAAAGACGGTTGGGGTTTCTATAAGAGCAATACGGTTGGGACAATCGTATAGGTGATAGGGCTTGACGCAACCAGCCGATTGATCGGAGGGGATCTTGTGTCCCATCCAACCCGTTGTGTAGGGGTTGGGTAAATACATGTTTGTTGCTAAAAAAAGAAAAGAAATATCCCTAGCTTGATCTTTTAACAAATGCCAAAGATTAGTCTAAAAAGAAGAAAAGGAATAGATAAATTTGAGAGAAAAAATTCAGATGAGGAAATGAAGGAGAAGAAGAAGACAAACTCAGAAAAATCGGTGGTGGCCTAATGTCGATATCAGCAAGACAGCGAAGGCGTCTATCCCTTCATTAATTAGCCCTAAACAAATTAGATTATTTTAGCATATGAGATGGAGCGCCACACCTAACATCAGTTCCACACTTTACCGCACAGATCGCTCTGCTACTCATACAGTGTGTTGACGAGGGCCGGTATAGAACGTGCAAAATTGGTATTCCTAGGCAGACGCTCAAACGACTGAGCTGAACCGGCCCTATATATATATATATATATATATATATATATATATATATAGGGCCGGTTCAGCTCAGTCGTTTGAGCGTATATACATACACACACACACACACACACACACACACACATATATATATATATATATATATATATATATATATATATATGTATATATATACCAAACTTGTTTGGTCAATGCTTGCGGTAAGAAAAACCCGGCAAGTTTGATTGTAAAATATACTACCAAACATCACCTGGGAAGAAAAGACCAAGATAGTCGTACCAACCGAAAATGATCAGTTGATACTATAATACTTGGCCAAAAGAAAATTTATATATATATATATGTATATATATATATATATTAGGGATACCTAAATAGCATTTTTGACAGAAAATAATTTACCAAAGACCAGGAAATTATCGAATTTTAATGAAATTTTCAGTGTTTATGTATCAATGAATGAACTTTATAATGCATTGCTTATTTTATTTCAAAACTTTCTCATTTTTTCAGTTCACTTAATTTTGACCCCCATATGTTGGGGGCGTAACATCTTTTTCAAGTTGGTCTTATAGTTTTCTAATTACAGTATAAATAAAGAGATAAAAGACCGAAGTTATGAATAGAAACAAACAAAAAAAGATTTACGGTGGCTTTTCTATGAAAAAATAAGTACCGAAAATCGAAAAATAAAATGTAAAAAAATAATAGATAATTAATTTTTGGGAGATTTTTTTTTTACTTATCACGATAATTACTTAATTGGCTATTATTTTATAAAAGAAAAAAATACGCATCGATATTTTTTGTGCTTAAAAAGGGGGGGGTACATTTTCAATCGAGTTTTTCTTCAAAAAGTATACTTTGATGTAATAAAATAAGGTTTGCATTAAATAGATATTTATTTTTAAAATCTAAAAATCTAAAATTTTAAACTTAACATCAGGCTTTTCATATTTTAAATGAATTTTATATATTAATTTTTCATAGCAAAAATACTAAATTAAAGATTTGAAATAAAATAACGAATGCATTATAAAATTCATAAATTGATAAATCAATACTGAAAATTTCATTAAAATCGGATAATTGCCTGCCTTTTGGTAAATTTTAGTTAAAATTGTGAACAAGCGCGTAAAACTATTGAAAAATAGACAGAATGGCGGATCGCGTCGAAATTGACCAAAACAAATCGTTTTAAATCTATTAAAAATAAACTGCATATGTAATGATATTTTTCTTTCTTTAATGATGGTCATTATGTTACTACTTATCATTTTAGACAAAAGTTGGACCTTAAATAATAGATTTAATTAATTTTAATTTTGTTCTTAAAAACCCAGCGGCCGACAAAATTGGGTATACTAATATATATATATATATATATATATATATATATATATAATTATATATATATATATATATATAAACCACCAGGATTTTTCTAAAGCTAAAAAGTAAAAAGTGCTCAATACCTAAGTAGAGCAAATAATAAAGTTAAACGTAATGAGTCAGATATACCTACTAATAGCTTCGCTTAGTAGCTCATCAGGGCAAGAGTCAGATTCTTGCCCTGATTAGCTACTAAGCGAAAAAAAATGGACAGACACATACACATAAGCGCACAGGCGCACACACACACACATGAAAAAACACCCCCACACACACAGACAGAGAATTTTAAAGGCATGATACAAAAAAAATGAACAGCCACTAGCAACAACTTCAGTTCTGGTGAGCTTTTGTAGAAGGGATTTTTCCCTAAATATAAAGAATAAATCACAGGTTAACAAACAACAGCATAGTTACCTTATTTTTCTTTATTCTCTTTG
>CM042166.1:13075994-13083494 GCA_023376005.1 Doryteuthis pealeii | reverse complement strand
AGGGTACCATATATGGATTAAATACATAAAATGTGTATTTAAAATGTGTTTAAAAATTGAATTGAAAGAAATCAATTACCAACAAGAAAGCATAATACTAAATGTCTTCGGCATAAAATAACCCAACATGGTTAGACATACCGTTAAATCCATTCCAACAACTAGTCAAGAAATTGGCACTTTGGGGTCTGGATGGTGTCTTAACATCTAGAAAAATGATTTCTAAAACATATATAAGTTGTTCAGCTTTTCTGCACAATTCCCCAAGGAATTTTTAGAACTCAAAAATATAAACCTACAGTATCGATATATTCTTGTATTTCCTCTGGATTTCTCTAACCGTTTTAAGTAAAGTTTGTATTCCCTCTTGAATTGATGTTTCGGGGAAGAATTTTTCGATATATTATGGAAACTGCCCCCCCCCAAAAAAAAAAACGTGTTGCATGTATAAAAACAAAAGATAGTCGGAAACGATCTGTGAATAAATACACCGAGTTTAAAAGAACATCACTTCTATCTATCTATCTATCTATCTATCTATCTATACACCATAGTCTTTAACTGTCTGTATTAGGTTATACACACACACACACACACACACACACACACACACATATATATATAAATATATATATATATATATATATAAGCAGAGATGAATATATGTTGTTAATATTCCGTAACTGCAGTTTCATGCAAATCATGCAATCTTCAGACGACACAATAATTTTTGAATATTTTGACCGCCTGAAGATTGCATGAATATGCCTGAAACTGCAGTTATGGAATTTTTAACAACATAATTTTTAATCTCTGATTTTAAAATCTGCTCTGCTATTTTAGCATCAAGCACCTTTATATACATTTATTCTCCATATATATATATATATATATATATATTATATTATATATATAATACATATATAATATAAAATATATATATATATATATGTCTGTCTGTCTGTCTGTCTGTCTGTCTTTCTCTCTCTCTCTCTCTCTATATATATATAATATTATTAATATATATTATAGTCTTTCTAACTAAATTATAAACTTCCCGAAAGAATTTTCATTTTCAATTGGAGAACTTTCGGGTTTCTTCTGAATCATTACATATATTCATATATTTACATATTGATTATAACTATATTTCATATATTTAAAAATTATATTTCAAATCTCACGGACTTTTTTATAACTGTTTTGAAAATGTTAACTGTAAAAAATATTAGAAATTTTGGAAAAAAACGAAAAAAACAATAAGTATTTCGTCATTTTCAACTAGAAGTTTGAATCTATCTATCTATCTATCTATCTATCTATCTGCGAACATGTAAAGGAGGCGCGTGGTTTAATGGTTAGAGTCTTAGGAAATGGACTCGTCGACCCGCGTTCCATTCTTGGACGAAGCTCTTTGCATTTCACATGGCGCTAATACTCCTGGGAAAGGTATGAATACAATTCTCCCTCCAGTTATGGATAAATTGCAGGGCAGAATGGGCTCTTTAACCATGGTTGGGTAACCTATCTAGGAGAAGGAAAACTTTGAATTCAAACCTGTTAAACTCCGTTTAAGATATTGACCTTGTGTCGCATCCTGCTCGTGCGGAGGGGTTGGTAAATATATATATATATATATATATATATATATATATATGCAAACATGTAAACTGGATGTCAAAGAATATTCCAGAATCGTGTCTCTATGATTCGGTGATTTAAGGTTACACACATTTTTAAAATATCTATTAATAATAGATTAGGTCTCTATTTGTCTGTAACCAAAACTATGTCACTGCTTACGTCACAGTCATTTCAGGAATTAAGTAAGTTTATCAATGAGTATTTGATTTATAGTCAATATCATTACTACATAAAAATATTAAAATTCTATGAAAAATCAATTAATTGCTAAATCTTCAGGAAAATTTCGATGCTTATTAACCTTTAGATGAATTTGTTTTAAATAGTTTTTTCTAAAATATATTTGTGGAAATTTTTTTTACAAGGTCAACCTCCACACCTTATTTAATTTTATAAAATCTGAACAAAATATATTTTACTCATGTGATTTTAAAATTTTTCAAACAGAATTTATAGAATTTGCTCACTTAGTGGATGATTACTTGCGTGTATTTATTAGTTAGAAGTAAATACACTAATAACAAATATGACACGAAACAGTTTTCTTTTAATAGCTACACAGAATTATAAAACCGCCCTGTCGGCTGCGGCGTTAGAATGCACCGACTGCACCTCTGCAAAGGGGTAAGACTCCCCCAATGGGGCCACCTATTGGCCGTGGGTGGCGACCCGTGATGCTTAAGGATAGAGCCCAGGTGGATGAGCAGTTCATGACATGCAATACTCTACTTTGGCCCTATCTTGGGCTAGACGGGCGGTCGGAGAGGCCCCCTCCGATCAATCGGCTGGTCACGTCAAGCCCTAGCACCTATATGATTTTCCCAACCCTATTGCCCTTATGGCAAGCCCCAACCCCTTTTTATCATACGGGTGCTAGAAGGCGGTGGCTGCGGGTCTACATGTCCTGGGAATGACGTTAAACTCTATCTGATGGTAAGGTTCCAGTTCTGGAGGTTTAGGAAATGTGGAGCACCCCTTCATCACCATTGCTCCCTGGTCCACTCTGACCCGGAGTGGTAGTATCTGTTAGGGTCCCATCTATGGGTTAAATAGAAAAATGTATTTATAAAAAAATTGTATTATCCGTTAAGAATTGATTTATTTCAAAACTTTATCGGCATTAAATGACCCACTGAGGTTGATATGCCGTAAAACAAAACAAAACAAACAAACAAGAATTATAAAATTCAATGACATTAAATAGATAAATAAATTGATAGATAAAAAAAAAAATTAGTCGCCTCTCCTTGATTCTTTTACGACATCCCTAATTCGTTCAGGTATGGACTCGACCAATTTAAAGCAATATCAAATTGGGTTCTAAGATTCTCATTAAATTACATTAAATTTCCCATGTTATTCATTATATGAGGTTGCATGTCATTCAACGGACCAGAGGGAGAGAGCAATCATTACTTCAAAAATCAATGCACATCTCTTCATTGAAATCCCGGATAATTTTCTCGTTCCATTGGTTTAGTGTGTGATAAATCATTTTTCAGAACGATAATGCATCGTGTCACGGAGTAAAGATGATTAAATCTTTTCCCTGGGAACGGCATATAAAATCAATTAAATGACCAGGGAACATTCCAGATCTTAATCCAATTGAAAATTTATTGTAAAAGTTTATAAATGAAAAGGCTTCATCCACGAGCACTGCTAATGATAATTCAGTAATTATCATTAATTATTAAGTAATTATCTTCTATTCTGTAATTAAATTATCTATTGTTTCAATGTGTTTAATTAAAATAGTACCTAATTTTATGTCCATCCTGTATATATTAAGTGTATCATGTATCAAATACTTGGTTGTTGGTATGTGTATAATGGTCACCTACCCAGCTAACAGTCCGGATTTAAATCCTATTGAAAATTTATGGTAGATTTTTCTCTAAATAGCCTATAAGAAGACCATATCCATCAAAGAATATATACGAGGGTTAGTCAAAAAGTAATGCCATTTCTTTATTTCATGTGAAGTGTTGTTTTTAAAAAAATAGAAATAAGACCTACAGAGCAAGAATCAGACGAGTAAGACCCAACTTACCAATCGACAATGTCCTCCTTTTGCATGACAATGACCACACCCAAGCATCAGGAAAAAGGAGAAAATCGCCTCATTCAGGTTGACAACTTTACTGCATCTTCCATACTCATCAGATTTAGCGCCTTCAGTCTATCAACTCTTCGGCACATAAAAGAGGGTTTGAGAGGCAAACATTATTTCAAAGAAGAGGAAGTGAAATCTGTAATGGAGAAGTGGCTCAAAGAACAGTCAACAGAATTTTTAAAGGGCTGGGATACATGATCTCATTCGAGAGTGGAACATTGCTGACTATGTGGAGAAGTGGGGATGTGATCTACAGAGGACCAGCATTTTGATGTATGATACATGTTCCTGTTTCTCTGAATGTTTGAGATGAGGCTTGATGATTAGTATTATCTGCATTATTCGGACTATTGTGTCCATCTTTATTGTTATTTGTACAACGTTTCGGCCGATATGCCCTCCGGCCTTCTTCAGGTGTTTGTCCAATTGGACACATGGCCTAGTGGATAATGTAGTTAGGTTAAAACAGTTCTAAGTGACAGTTATCTCTGGATTCCGGGTTCAATCCTGAGCAGCGGCAGTAACATAGAAAAATAATGAACACAACTCCTACCCCAGCTATGGTTAGCGGAATGAGAACAAGATACCCCCGTGGACTGAATAAAGGGTTAGGTTCGAAGTTCCGTGATGGTTCCCGATTATGACAAGAAGGTTCCCGACTACGACAAGAAAGTTCCCAAGTTGGAAAAGAAGGTTCTCGAGTCCGACAAGAAATACCTGAAGAAGGCCGGAGGATATATCGGCCGAAACATTGTACAAATAACAATAAAGATGGGGACAATAGTCCGAATAACGCAGATAATATATATTCCTGTGTTGGTCATTAAACCTGTCCTTAAGAAAATGTTAATTACTTTTTATTTTACCTTCGTATTAACTGTTATTCGGAAGAGCTGGATACACTCTGATAAATAATATTACTTTAAATTAGTAAACCATATACCTAAACGAATTAAGACTCATAAAACCTCGAAGAGGGACAACTAAGTATTGGTTCTAATTCTTTGTCAATGATTTCCATATTCTTTTCTCGTCGTGTTGTATTTGTTAGCAAGGTTGTGTCACAGATCCATTACTACTGAATAGTGAGTTCGATTCACACAGGAGGTGGGAAGAGAAAAGACCAACACACACACGCACACACACACACACACACACACATATATATATATATATATATATGATATATTGAAAAAACAAATGATGTTTACAAATGCTTGGGATCATCAGGAGAGAATGTGCACCGTTTCGGGGCCTTCCTCTCAACGCTTTTAACTGCACATCGGTACCTCTCACTGTTGTTGTGGCGTCCCTCGGAATATCTGTATCGACCGTATGTAATAGATTTATTTTTAATACAGATAACGTATTTTTGAAAAATTCCAACTTTGACTAACAGCGTTCTGTTTGCGCATTCTTCTTCTAACGGTCATTTCATCCCATTCTTGTTGAAGACCGATCTATTACATACGGTCGATACAGATATTCCGAGGGACTTCACAATAGTGAGGGGGACCGATGTGCAGTTAAAACCATTGAGAGGAAGGCCCAGAAACGGTGCACATTCTCTCCTAATGATCCCAAGCATTTGTAAACATCATTTGTTTTTCAATATATCAAATTCACACTGTCGGATTAATTTTCACACACACACACACACACACACACACATATATATATATATATATATATACATAAGTTAAGGTAGTGTGTACATGGCACCTGGAAGTTCGCATTGGCATGAAACTATCAGTAACCAGGATCTATTGACTTCATGTCCACACTACCTTAACTTAAATATAAATGCTCTATTAATGATGTTGAGCACTGTTTACTTCAAAATATAGCGAATGGTCGGTCGGAGAAGTCCCCTCCGATCAATTAGATGGTAATATCAAACCCTAGCACCTATATGATTTCCCCAACCCTATTAACTTTATGGCAACCCCCCACCCATGTGCTAGAAGGCGGTGGCTGAAGGTCTTAATGTCCTTATAATTGCGACCTAGTGTCACATCTTACACGTAGCGAACGAGTTGAGTAAACACATGCTTTTTCCTCAATATTGATTTCATCAATCGATGCATGGTCAAACTTATTTATCTCTCAGTTTTTCTGTCTGTTAGTATTTACCGTTTCTTTGGACGTCTTTGCATGTACCGGAACAAGCACTATGCTAAGCTTGGTTATGGCCCTTCTTCATACAAAACTATTATTCTCCTGTCTTTTGAAAGTGACCCATTCCCACTCAAAGAACTTTCTTTCCATATCAAGTCCTGATGAAGGTTTGCTAAAACCGAAACGTTATAATGTCGACTTCACCATCAAGAATAAATTAATCTTTTTGGAATACTTTATGTTTTTCTATTTTCTACATTAACCTATTTACTCCCAAAATCACACACACACACCACACACACACACACACACACCACACACACACACACAGCCTGTGAACTTGTCAGCCATAGTAATCTATACATATATAAAGGGCAGTTGTGTGAATCTGTATGTCCGGAGGAAACTTCAAAAATAAAAAATTAACGATTTCCTATAATAATTTCCTTTGGAGGGTTTTGGGAAAATGTAAGATTAATTCAAATAATCGAATCAAGTTTATATATTTTAGGAAAACAGAATGTTTAGTTATTAGATAACAAAATGTGTTGTGTATCGCCATTAGTCCCTACTCTTAATAGCTCTTGACAAGTCCTCTAGACGGCATCCAGTGATCTGACAAATGTAAGATTTTGCTGGTCAGCCAACACTGGTGTGTCTATGTGTGGGAGTCCATTGGAGAATGTCACTTATGAGATCGTCCTTTCTTTCTTCAGTAGTGCCAAGTCTGTTTTTAATTAAAATATAACAGAATCTAAAGCTTCAGATTTTTAAATATCTTTTTTTTAGTTAAAATAAAAAAGCATATCTAAATAGTGTTTTTTTATTTGTTGGAAAGGTATATATTAAAATAAAATGAAGAATTTTTAGCAGATTGAAAGCATTTTTATCGACAATTTTTAAGCCAGATTTGTATCAAGTAAATGTAAATATTTTTGTAAATACCCTCCCCAAATACTTCAAAGAAGGGGGAGGGTTAAAATATTTACATTTACTTGTCCAAAAAAGACTTGGGTGTTTTTTTGAGATGGATGGTAAGTGGCCATACAACTCTAGGTGCTGCTTCCAGTATTTGTTCTAAACAGCAAGTATCGTCCTTGTGTATTTCCCATCTAACTTTTTCTCCCGGCGTTTCGTTACGGTCCAACTGGTGCATCGCTGCACATTTCTTCCCACATTAAGCATGACGGAGTTAACAGCGGGGAATGTGCATATTATACATGCAGCAACGATTTCTGCAGATATGCAATAAAATTATCACGTTTCTTTATGCAGTTCTTTACACTTTATACATGGATCGGTCGGATTTTATGCATAGAACCGAATCTATTTCCAACCCCTTGTTCCTTTTGAACGTCCTCACTATTGCAAAGGATCTTTCCTTCGCAATAGTGGGGACGTTAAAATGATGGAAGTGTTATGAACATGGATCATAACTTGAGTCAAATAATGCGACAAAATCTTGTAACACTATGTGGGGCATTGTAAAATAATTAGGAAAATTAATTACTTATTTTAGTAATTTGTAATTTATGATTTGGGGTTTACATGTTACATGTTTACATGTAAGTCAGTGATCGGCTGATAAAAGAATCAGCTGATATTTAATGTTCTATGCTGAC
>CM042166.1:13063494-13073494 GCA_023376005.1 Doryteuthis pealeii | reverse complement strand
GCGCGCACACATATATATATGAATATATGTATTATGTGTGTTTGTGGTGTTTGGTGTGTGATAATTCTGTATATATTATTATACATACATATATATATTATATATATATATATATATATACATATATATATAGATATACGCATACATGATATATATATATATATAAATATATATATATATATATACACATATATATTGTGTGTGTGTGCAAGTATATATACATGTATGCGTATATAATATATATAATTATATATAATATATATATACAAGACACACAGTCACACACACACACACCACACACACACACACACACACATATATATATATATATATATACATATATATATAATATATATATATTATATATATATATATCATGATTACGGTCATGTCATGCTGAGAACATTGGTACCCGCTAAATCCATGATTTGGCAGCGATGAGCCTGTTCAATACTTAATTAGACTAGGTAAGTTGAATTAAAGAATATAATATATATATATATATATATATATATATAATATATATGTGTGTGTGTGTGTGTGTGTGTGTGTGTATGATATGTATGTGTGTGTTGTGTGCTTATGTCAGTGTGACTGTGCGCCTTATATATATATATATATTTGATTCGGTCAAGTCATGCAGAGAGTACCGGTTCCCACTAGATCCCCGAAGTTAGGCAGCGATGAGCCATTTCAATACTTAATTAAGCAACAGTATTGAACAAATTGAATTAAAAAGGACAGTCAAGGATTATCATTCAGCTATTTTGGGCGAATGAGATGTCGCAATTGTGGCTGTAGACAGTTTAAACACTGTACAAAATATATGTGACTGTAGTACGATTACGGGTAATTTCGGCCATCCTATATAGACGCACCTGCGTCCTCGATCATTACCAAACATAATCCAAAATACCGTACTCGTACTACCTATACACACACACACACACACACACACACACACACATATATAATTATAATATATATATATATTTATTTATATTTTGCTTGAAGGCAATTACAATGCGTATATCGTATAAAATTCGATAATTATAGAAAATAATCATGACAAGCGACTCGGCAAACAAATGTACGATGCGTAGAACATCGTACAGCCTGATAAAGTCGAAACAGGATGTATCATGTTCTACGCATCGCACATTTGTTTGCCGAGTTCGCTTGTCATGATTACTTTCTATAATTATCGAATTTTATACGACATACGCATTGTAATTGCCTTCAAGCAAAATATGAATAATAATATATACTTATCAACAATGCTTCTAAAAACAAACATCCAAAATCTTATATATATATATTATATAATATATTATATATATTATATATATATATATATTGACTGTGCCGTTTCTAATCACATAGATTAATGAGTAGCAAAAGCACCCTTGAACATATTTTGGCTGGTACGATTTTGAAAAGTCATGCAGTGTACGATATGTCTTTGACCAAAGAACGTAACTACATCTTCTGACAGCTTTTATAAACTCTTCAACTTAGTAGCTCCAGTGACCTTTGTTTGAATTTGTAAGCTCAGTCAAAAGAATAACCTTACCCAAAATCTTGGTTTTAATGTTTTTTATTTTAACGAAATTACCTCTGACATACAAACAAAAATACATTTTTTTCTGGGTTGATAAATTTTAAACGTCCGTGGAAATCTTCATCTTGGCACATACACACACACACACACACACGGACACACACACACATAAGATTAATATGTGATGAAACAAACACTTTCTCCTTCTTTTGTTCTCAGCCCATTCCTCTCCTTTCCTTATGTCATTCTCTCTCCGTCTCTCTTCTTCTCTCCACATTCTCTTTCTCTCTCAACCCACTCAATCCGGTCAATAATTTTCTATTATCATTATTTCATATTATATTTAAAAGAATTATAAATAGAATACAATGTGTACATGAACAAACTCCTGGCCGAAACACGTGTTGATAATTCATTAAATTAATTTTATCCCTTCAATATTTTCTTTCCTTTATCTATTTATCCTTTCAACACACACACACACACACACACACACACACACACACACAAGATTAATATGTGATGAAACAAACACTTCCTCCTTCTTTTGTTCTCAGCCCATTCCTCTCCTTTCTTTATGTCATTCTCTATCCGTCTCTCTTCCTCTCTCCACATTCTCTTTGTCTCTCAACCCACTCAATCCGTTCCTTTTCTTTCCTCTAACCTTACCTCGTTTCAAGTCTGCTCTCCACTTCCTTCTTTCTCTTTCAGCCCGTTCGTATCCTGTCCTTGTGCCATTCTCTCTCCACACTCTCTTTCTCTCTTCATCTCTTTTCACCTATCTTTTTCTGTTCACCTTCTCTCTGTCTCTCCACACTCTCAGACCGTTTGTCTCCTTTCTATCAACCTTACGTTGCTTCAAGCCCACTCTCCCCTTCCTCATCCTTTGGTTCTCAACCCTTCCTCTCCTTTCCTTGTGACATTCTCTCTCCAACCTCTCTTTCTCTTCACCTGTTTTCACCCTCCGTCTCTCTTTCTCTATCCACTTTCCCTTTGTCTCTCTCCTGTCTCAATCCGCTCCTTTCCTTTCTTCCAACCTTACGTTGTTTGAATCCCGCTCCCCACTTCCTCCTCCTTTCATTCTCAGCCCGTTACTCTCCTTTTGGCATTCTCTCTCCAGCCTCTATTTATCCCTTTTCCTCTTTCTCTATCCACCTCCCCCTCTCTCTCTCTCTCTCTCTCTCTCTCCCACCTTCTCAATCCTTTCCTCCCCTTTCTTCAAACCTTACATTGTTTCAAGCCCCCTCTCCACTTTCTCATCCTTTCGTTCTCAACCCATCCTATCCTTTCTCTGTGATATTCTCTCCCCAACCCTTCTTTCTCTTCGCCTGTTTTCACTCTCCGTCTCCCTTTCTCTATCCACCTTCCATTTGTCTCTCCCCCTCTCAATCCGCTACTTTCCTTTCTGCCAGCCTTACGTTGTTTCAAATCCCGCTCCCCACTTCCTCATCCTTTGGTTCGCAGCCCTTCCTCTCTTTCCTTGTATCATTCTCTCTCCAATCTCTATTTCACTCTTCGCCTATTTTCACTCTCCGTCTTTCCTCTCTCTCTCTCTCTCTCTCTCTCTCTCTCTCTCTCCCTCTCTATCTATCTATCTATCTATCTCACTCCTCTCTCCTCCTCTCTTCTCTCTCTGACTTTCCTTTGTCTCTCCACCCTCTCAATCCGTTCCTCTCCTTTCCTCCAGTCTTACTTTTTTCAAGTCGGCTCTCCACTTCCTCTTCCTTTCCTTCTCGGCCCGTTCTCCTCTTTTCTTGTGACATTCTCTCTCTAATCTATATTTCTCTCTTTGCCTGTTTTCTCTATCCACTTTGTCTCAATCCTCTCTGTCCATAACTCTCCTTTCCACCAACTTTACGTTGTTTCAACCCCGCTCTCCTTCCTCATCCTTTCATTCGCAGTCCTTCTTCTTATTTACTTGTGACATTCTCTCTCTACACTCTCTTTCACTCTTCGCCTGTTTTCGCTCTCCGTCTCCCTTTCCCTCTCTGACTTCCATTTCCATTTGTCTCTCAACCCTCTCAATCCGTTACTCTCCTTTCTTCCAACCTTACTTTTTTTCAAGCCCGCTCTCCACTTCCTCTTCCTTCATTCTCAACCCGTTACTCTCCTTTTGACATTCGCTCTCCAGCCTCTATCTATCCCTTCGCCTCTCTCTCTCTCTCTCTGACTTCCCACTCTCTCGCTCCACCCTCTCAATCCTTTTCTCTCTTTTCTCTCTTTTTTCCCAACCTTACATTGTTTCAAGCCCACTCTCCACTTCCTCGTCCTTTCGTGACATTCTCTCTCCAACCTCTCTTTTTCTTCGCCTGTTTTCGCTCTCCGTCTCCCTTCTCTATCCACAGTCCCTTTGTCTCCCTCCCCCTCTCAATCCGCTCCTCTCCTTTCTTTCAAACATTATTTTGTTTCAAGCCCACTCTCCACTTCCTCTTCCTTTCATTCTCAATCCTTCCTCTCCTTTCCTTGTGACATTCTGTCTCCAACCTCTCTTTCTGTTCGCCCGTTTTCGCTCCCCGTCTCCCTTTATCTATCCACCTTCCCTTTGTCTCTCCCCCTCTCAATCCGCCCCTCTCCTTTCTTCCAACCATATGTTGTTTCAATCCCGCTCTCCACTTCCTCCTTCTTTCATTCTCAGTCCGTTACTCTCCTTTTGACATTCTTTCTCCAGCCTCTATCTCTTCGCCCCTCTCTCTCTCTCTCTCCACCTTCGCACTCTCTCTCTCTCTCTCCCTCTCTCCACCCTCTCAATCCTTTCCTCTTCTTTCTCCCAACCTTACATTGTTTCAAGCCCACTCTCCACTTCCTCATCCTTTCATTCTCAGCCCGTTACTCTCCTTTCCTTGTGAAATTCTCTCTCTACACTCTCTTATTCTCTTCGCCCGTTTTCGCTCTCCGTCTCCCTTTCTCTATCCACCGTCCCTTTGTCTCTCCCCCTCTCAATCCGCCCCTCTCCTTTCTTCCAACCTCCACTTCCTCCTTCTTTCATTCTCAGCCCGTTCCTCTCTCTCTCTTTTCCTTATTTAAGCGCCACGCTCCACTCTAAGCCACTTTATCACTGCAGCAGATGCCAAAATATTGTTCACTTCCCGTCGAGAATTGACCAATGTCCGAACGATTGCAAATCGAAACGCTGCAAATCTATAAATGGACCCCCAATCCATTATTGATGCTGTCCACCAAGGCGATGATAGATACGCGCCTTCTCCACTGGCCAACGCAAAATTCTCAGGGAGACACAACCAGTCGGATTTACATATTCTTGTGTGAACAGCTTCATCAATTATGACACAAGTGTATTTGTTTGATCCTTTGGGTTTGAATAAGATTTCAACGAAGCGAGCCAGCAACAATCCCTCGGTTTCTATCTCGAGGTATTTACTAGGCTTAGTCTACTTCAGATGAATCATGAAGAGAAGAAAAAAAAAAGATCTGAATATTATTTTGTACCAAGTTTAGTATATCAGACTTGGCACATCTTAACCATATGGGTCCTTTCATAATATATGTATAACTATTCCGCATATATATATATATATATATATATATATATATATATATATATATATATATACGAAATAGTTTTCAATTCCATTCCGGCTGTACATAGCTTACAAAATGTCTAGCCACACTGAAGAGACTTGATAAGTCGAAACACGTGTCTGTGGATGACCCTATATATGCTCTCCATCCTCAAGGGTTGAGCACTCTGGAGGGGGGGGGGTCCGCTGACGGCCGCCAACTCAAGCGTAAACGCAACGCCCTTCTTTATAAGGAATGGAGCACTCTGTGAGGGCCTTTACACACAAAGTGATGTGTGTATTAAAACAGTTAAAATCCCCTTCCCATTCTGCAAGTGAAGACAGCTTAATGGTTAAGGTGCCGGACTGACACCCAACCGATCGGATTTCAATTCCGGCTGTAGGGTAGCTTACAAAATGTCTAGCCACAGTGAAGAGACTTGATAAGTCGAAACACGTATCTGTGGATGACCCTATATATATATATATATATATATATTATATATATATATATATCAACTCCTCTGCACGAACAGGATGTGACACAAGGTCAATTTCTTAAGCGGAGTTTAACAGGTTTCAATTCAGAGTTTTCCTTTTCCTAGACTGGTTGCCTAACCAAGATTAAAGAGCCCAGTCTGCCCTACTATTTACCCATAGCGGAAAGAAGAGTAGGTAGATGCATACATTTCCCAATGGTATCAGTGGTACGTGAAATGCCAACAGCCTCGTCCAGGATTTGAACTTGCATCGACGAGTCTATTTCCTACGACTCTAAACATTACACCAAGCGCTTCCATATATATATATATATATATATATATATATATATATATATATATATATATTATTCATTTATTATTATAATTATTATTATTATTATTATTATATTATATTGATTTATTATTGTAGATGATCTGTGCATGCCAATGATTCACAAAGACGAGTTGAAATAGATTTAAAACCGTTAGAATGACAGACATTTAATTACGGTCAAGTCACGTTGAAAGCACCAGTTCCTGCTAGCTCATCGAAGTTAAACAGCGATGAGCCTGTTCAATATTTAGATGGGTGACCATTTAAGCAACTGCAGGTACTGTAAGTAAACCGAATATCAAAATTACTTGATTAGATATTAAATGACCCAAAAAGTGTTGATATGCCGTAAAAAAAAAAAAACAAAAAAAAACAAATGACCGACATTTAAGCCCTTTCTTTAATATTTAATGAAAATCAGTTCACTGAATAATGGTGTTTAGGGAAATGTGTGTTCTTGCTTTTCTTGGTTATATATTGTCAATTCTTATATGTAATGGTCTCGTCGCACCGAGTTCAAATCCTGGACGTGGTAATTGCATTTCACTTAGCGCTAATATCCTTGGGAAAGGTATGAATCCTACACTCCCTATGGGTAAATAGTAGGACAGACTGGGCTCTTTAACCATGGTTAGGCAACCGGTCTAGGAGAAGGAAAACTCTGAATTCAAACCTGATAAACTCCGCTTAAGAAATTGACCTTGTGTCGTATCCTGCTCGTGCGGAGGGGTTGGTATAAATATATATATATTGTCAATTCTTAGCGAGAAGAAAATGATACCTTGCTTGGCTCAAGTTATCAATTCTTGTTGAGAAATTTTTGCTTGCCTTGATTGGGCCCAAATCATCAATTCTTCGTCATATTTTTAACAAATATACACGCAATTCCTTTTGCACAACATCGTTTGCTGACAAAACTGGTTTGTTTAATTTCCCTATCATCAACACGGTTAGTTTAGGGCATAATTCGATTCGTTTTAATGCACTTAATTCTTGGAACACTGTTCAGTCGGTATTGTTTGAAGAAAAGGAGGAAAAGGTGAAGCTTGTTTCGGTAAATTATTTTGTCCTTAAAAAACTTTTGAAAAAGCATTTTATTGCCTCTTATAAACAACAGATTTGCATTTAGATTCTCACACGGCTAATTTGTCTCATGATATATATCTATATGTTTGTATTGTCTGGTGTGTCTTGTATCGTTTCCTGTGAGCGTCCAAGGGTGGTCATGTCCATGGGCTTAGCTTCACGCTATTAGGCATGGCCTCCCTTCAATAGTTGTTTAACAAAAATAAAGTTCTTCTTCTTCTTCTTCTTCTTCTTCTTCTTCTTACATGTATTTAGTCATCAATTTGGTAATTTCTTCCTAACCTCCCACCAGGCTAGATTGACACAAGGTTTTTTTACGCGTTGTTTTATGGTGTATCCAGCAAGGATTAAACTCGCTTTCAGTAATAATGAATGTGCGAGACTAGTTTGCTCAGCATTACAACACAACGGAACGCCATCATTATATTGGTAATTTTTGAAAATACTCTTTCGCATAAATATATTGTTGCAAAAATGAAGTAGTATTTTGACTGCCTTTTGATTCTTGGAAGCCATGTTAAGCCAAAATTTTGCGAGTTATTACTGTTCAAACTGAGAAAAAATCTGAATTCAAACCAGCAAATGGCGTAGGGTTGGGCAAATATATGCATCCAAACACAGGCGCATGTCAGCGAGGCTTAGAATACGCTGTGTCCACTGCACAGGGTAAGAAACCTCCCTAAAAGAGATGAGGTGTCCTGGGTATCACAAAGCTGCACTTGATGGTGAGGTTCCAGTTCTGAAGATCAAAAGAGCGTGGAGTGTACATACATCGCTATCACCCTTAGGCCCATTCGAATCCAGAGTGGTAATACCAGTTAGAGGTATTTGTATCTCATCTCACTTATGAGGGCTGACACAAGAACATTTTTAGGTGGGTCCACCCACAAGCCGAAGTTCATGGCCGGTAGGCATAAAAAATGCGTTGACTCTGTCGGCATTCCCCCTCAAGGGGGCGCCTCAGGCACTGGGCAATAAACCCAGCCCTGCCCCTTTAAATCAAGGTGAAAGGTGTTGCCTGGGGGGATGGCTCACTGGGATCAATGATGTTAACTTGTACGGTCCAAGGCCGAAGCCACTGGACCCTCCGGTCGAAACCGGAGATGGATATGTTGAGCTGTTAGATATTGGTATATATTATTTGTCTGAATTTTTGAGATGATGAATTTGTATAATTCAGATTTTTCGGACAGTTGTCCGCAGATTTATTGTTATATGCACAACGTTTCGGTCGATGTCTCCTCCGGAATGAGAACAATCTGCCCAAATGGATTAAATGAAGGGTTTGCTTTAAAGTTCTGTGATGGCAACCGATTACGATATGACGCCTCCCATGTTCGACAAGAAATTTCCGAATTCAACGAGAAGATTCTAGAATTCGACAAGAAACACCTAAAGAAGGTCAGAGAGCAGATCGGCCGAAACATTGTGTACATAACAATAAAGATAAGGACAACAGTCAGAAAAATCTAAAAAATATAAATTGATAAATATCATAAAAATAATCAAAAAAGTATAAATTAAAATCATATGATAAAGACGGTTGGGGTTCCTATAAAATCAATAGGGTTGGGACAATCGTGTAGGTGCTAGGGCTTGACGTGACCAGCCAATTGATCGGAGAGAATCTTGTGTCCCATCCAACCCGTTGTGTAGGGGTTGGGTAAATACATGTTTGTTGCTAAAAAAAGAAAAGAAATATCCCTGGCTTGATCTTTTAACAAATGCCAAAGATTAGTCTAAAAAGAAGAAAAGGAATAGATAAATTTGAGAGAAAAAATTCAGATAAGGAAATGAAGGAGAAGAAGAAGACAAACTCAGAAAAATCGGTGGTGGCCTAATGTCGATATCAGCAAGACAGCGAGGGTGTCTATCCCTTCATTAGTCCTAAACCAATTAGATTATTTTAGCATGTGAGATGGAGCACCACACCTATCATCAGTTCCACACTTTACCACACAGACCCATGTGCTACTCATACAGTGTGTTGACGAGGGCCGGTATAGAACCGGAATATTGGTATTCCTAGGCAGACGCTCTAACGACTGAGCTGAACCGGCTCTCTCTCTCTCTCTTTCTCTCTCTCTCTCTCTCTCTCTCTCTCTCTCTCTCTCTATATATATATATATATATATATATATATATATATATACCAAACTTGTTGGTAAACCCTTGCGGTAAGAAAAAAACCAGCAAATAGTTTGATTGTAAAAATATACTACCAAACTTCAACGTGGGATAAAAATGAAAAAAAGGAAAAACCAAGATAGTCGTACCAACCGAAAATAATCGGTTAATACTTGGCCAAAAGAAAAAAGATTATATATATATGAAAAATATATATATGAACCGCTAGGATTATCTAAAGCTAAAAAGTAAAAAGTGCTCAATACCTAAGTAGAGCAAATAATAAAGTTAAACCTAATGAGTTAGATATACCTACGAACAGCTTCGCTTAGTAGCTCATCAGGGTAAAAAATCTAACTCAGATCTTTGTCCTGATGAGCTACTAAGCGAAAAATAATTAACAGACACACACACATAAACAAGCACCCCCCACACACAAATATACACAGAGACAGAGAATTTGGAAGGCATGATACAGAACAAATGAACAGCCACTAGCAACAACTTCAGTTCTGGTGATCTTCTGTAGAAGGGATTTTTATCCCGAAATATTAAGAATAAATCACAGGTTAACAAACAACACCATAGTTAGCTTCTTTACACATGCATTGTGATAGCCTTCAAAACCAACCAACAAATCAATATAAACACAATGCTTCAAGCAAATTATAAAACCCCTATATATATATATATATATATATATATATATATATATATATATATATATATATATATATGAAATAAAATGGAACTTAATCCGACAGTGTGAATATGATATATTGAAAAAACAAAGGATGTTTACAAATACATGGGCTCATCAGGAGAGAATGTGCAAACCGTTTCGGGGCCTTCCTCTCTACGGTTTAAAAAAGCAACATCGGCCCTCCTCACT
>CM042166.1:13048494-13053494 GCA_023376005.1 Doryteuthis pealeii | reverse complement strand
TCTCCATTATAAGAACATAAAAAAAAGAAAAGCCAATACATTTTTCTCTAAAATAAAACCAAATTAATCTTCTGAAATAGAAAAAATACTGTGGACTCTTATAATATAAACCTTTACTCAACCAGAAAAAAAAAAGAACTTAAAAATAAAATTAAAGAGAAATGATTTGCACAAAAACATTTCAGTATTTAACGAACAAAATTTGTCTCAAGACTGAAGTTTTAATGGCGACATTGATATTTAAATAAATGAATATTTTCAATATATTATCTTATTATAATGGAGATTGTGTGTTTTTCTGTCTGTAACCGAAACTATATTACTACTCAAGTCACAATTCCCTTAGTTATTTACGTCACATTCTCCATGATTATATTTCTATTTAAACCTCAATTAATAATAAAACTGTTTGACATTATTAATACTGTTGGCCTTACCTAAATACAAATAACATGCAATTGTATTTATATATACAACAAAATACCAGTTTTCAGTGTAAACGTAAAGCTAATTTGCATATTGATATTAAAAAAAACTGATTTTAATAAATATGTGCTTGGTATTATTGATTTCTAATTGTTTGGTTTTATCTTAATGAATATAAGTAAAAATCTCTTCAATGAATCTTAAATAAAATTCATTAACAATAAGAAATAATTGTAATTTTATTCTTTACTTCCTATTTTAACTAAATAGTTAAATTAGCAAAATTTAGCATTGAAAAACGAAAGTGATGAAAGAGTAAGTTTCAGTTGTTCTATTTTCCGATTATACCCCCTCCGTTTCAAATCTTTTTATCTGCATTCTTAATTAGTTTCATTAGCCTTTCTGATTTAATCTAATATTTTATTACATTTAAACTTAAATACTTGCAACCGGAGGGTGCATATATTTGCTAGTTCTTATAAAAGACTTATATTTTGTTGTTGTATCTTTTTTTTTTTTTAGAATTTGAAATAATAAATAAGATAATGAGAGTGATGTCCCTTGAGTTTTTTATTATGAAAGAAACGGGAAGTAAATGGTCTGCTATTATCAAATCGCAGTAATTAATCCCTTTTTTTTGCCAAATTGTTCAAATCACTAGGACTGCATGTTTTATCACGAAAATATCGTAAAATATATTTTTAGTAACAATTAAGCTCATTTCAAATAATGATCAAGTACAATTTTATGTTCGGAATTCAGTCACTTAAAGTTCAAAAGTTATAGGTATTGTTCAGTTGGAACACTTCTTTTACAATAAAACTCACAAGGGACATCACTCTCATTACCTTGCTTATTATTTCAGATTAAAAGAATAATAATAAAAAAAGAAGGCACTGAGAATGACGTCTCTTGTTTGTTTTGATGGGGAGGAAACCGGAAGTAAATGATCTGCCATTATCGAATCGCCGTAATCAAACCTTTTTTGCCAGTTATCTTCAAATCACTAGGACTGCAGAAAATATCATAAAATGTGTTTTTTTTTTTAGTAACAATTAAGTTCATTTCAAATAATGCGCAAGTACACTTTCATGTTAGGAATTTAGTCACTTAAAGTTCAAAATTACCGAACAAGCCACCTAATCAATGAGGATTCGTCAGTTCATCACACCGTTCTTGAACTTGCTGAATCTGCATGGTAGTGTACTGTCCCCATACTGTGCGAAAAGCCTCGGATTTCTTTTTCTTTCTTTTTCCTTCTTATTTGTTTCTTTAATATCACTTTTTTAATTTTTTGTGGGGGGACAATTACATTCTTACATCGTACCCCGCGAAAACGAATATAGGAAGAAGTATCTTATACTCAATTAAATCAAGAAGAAGAATTTATTTTATTTCCTTTTTTAAGTAGAGGCATATACAGAAATTCGATTCACAGGCGCTGTTGAAATCCGATGATTTCGCCCCGGTTTCATGACTGAATATGATGAAACCAGGGTAATGCTATGAATTTAAATCTGGGAATGATTTTGTTAACATGGAAAAGGCTAGATTAAATTGTTCTCAGTCGGTAGAGCGTTCGGCTGGGAACCACAAGGTCCCTGGCTCGATACCGGCCCTCGCCAAATCAGCGTATGAGTAGCACAGGGATCTCTGTGGTAAAGTGAGGAGCTGATGGTAGGTGTGACGCCCCACCCCAGAGGCTAAAATAATCTCCTTGGTCTAGCGCTTGTGAAAAGGGGATAGACTCCCTCGCTGTTTGGCTGATACTAACATTAGGCCGCCCCGACAACTTTACTTTTATTTACTTTAAAAATTAAAATATCGAAGAATAACTGATGCCATTTCATGTTATTAATGCATTTAAAATATGTAAAATATGCGTTATATATCACTAAAATATAAAAGTTTATATAGTACTAGCGAGACCTGTGGATATATCATTGTATGATGATTTAATTATAACCATTTTTAATATGTTTACTTAAGATCTATTGCAAAATAGTTCAATATGTAAAAAGTATAACAATCTTGATTAAAAAAGGACCGTATGACCTTTAGGCACCTCTTTTGCGATCTCGATTCATAAGGTCATGTTTTTCATTTATACCGTCAAAATCCCGTTGTTTGTTAACAGACGATTTTTAGAGTTTTTTTTAAATTATTAAACTAACCCCTAACCCTAACCCTAACCCCTATTCCTATCCCCTAACCCTAACCCTAACCTAACCCTAACAAACAACCGGATTTTGACGGTGTAAATGAAAAACATGTCCTTATGAATCGAGATCGCAAAAGGGGTGCCTAAAAGTCATATAGTCCAAAAAAAAAAAAAAAAATAAAACAAAAAACGCTGACAACTTTTGCATCATCTTAAATAGCCGGTGTTCCGCACTGATGGTCGACTTTCTCTTTATTTGTTTTCGGTGTTTGTTTATTACGTCAAGCCGATTATATAAACAGTATAGAGACAGATAATTTATCGATGGTGACGGGTGACTTGAAGTGGGTAACGGCACATATATAAACAACAGCTTATATTTCATTGGTTCGTTGCTACTCCATCCCCCCACCCACGTACCTGCAGTAAATGATTATCTGGATTTTGCTTGTTAACTCATTCCTAATCTTCCATTGGGTTCTCAGGACGTATTCAAAAGAATTGATACGTCTGGGTATCGGGTTTCAAGATCCTACTATAAATATTATATATAATATATATATATATATATATATATATATATTATATAATATATATATATATATATAATAAATATATATATATATAATATATATATATATATAATATATATATATATATATATTTTGGATGTTTTGTTTATTTATTCGCTAGGATGGTCAGCTGTGTACTGTGGCCGAGGCGATAAAAGTGTTTTCACTGTGTCTTGCTGAAAGTCCCGGTTTCGATTTCTGTCGGAGGGAAATCGTTAGTATATACCGCTGATGAGACTTAATAAAGTCGAACAGTCTGTACGGTATTCTACACATCGAGCCATCCTTTACTGGGATTACACTTGTCAAGTTCATTTCTATAAGAAAAAGTATCGAATTTTATGCGATACATGCGTGTAGGTGCCTTCAAGTAAAAATTTATATATATATATATTATATATATATATATATATGTTTAAATAAAGCAGCCATTTTCTGTCTGCAAGTCCTATCCTTTTTTTTCATATTCCCGGATTATTGTTTTAATATCTGGCGAGAATTGGCTGATGTATTCGCCATATGTCATAGACCGAGTACTTTCTGCCCTATCGTGGGCCATCTTCAAGTATTTTTAACCGTACAACAATAGGATATTCCATTACCATTTATATAATAGTAAGTAAAGTCGACGGGCGGCCTAAAGTCGGTATCAGCCAGTCAGCGAGGGAGTCTATCCCCTTTTTTCAATAGCGCTAGACCAAGGAGATTGTTTTAGCATCTGAGGGGGCGCCACACCTACCATCAGCTCCTTACTTTACCGCACAGACCCTGTGCTACTCATAACGCTGAGTTGGCGGGGACCCGTATCGAACTAGGGAACCTTGTGGTTTCTAGCCGAACGCTCTACCGACTGAGGTTGTGTTTATTATTGTTGTTGTTTATTATTATTATTATTATTTTTTGCTATTTTAATTTATAGTAATTATAGGCATTTTAGAATGTTGGTGCTATTATCAAAGTTTATTTTGTTTAGTTTTGGATTTACAATCATGTAAACAACGATTAAAAATCTTAGAAGCACTTCATATTAGACACAAAAATCCAAAACTAAACAAAAAATATAAACTTTGATAATAGCACCAACATTCTAAAATGCCTATAATTACTATAAAATTATAATAGCAAAAGTAATAATAATAATAATAATAATAATAATAATACAAACAATAATAAACGCAACCTATATAAATGGTAAATGGAAATATCCCATTGTTGTACGGTTAAAAAAAATACCTTGAAGATGGCCCACGATAGGGCAGAAAGTACCGGTCTATGACATATGGCGAATACATCAGCCAATTCTCGCCAGATATTTAAAACAATAATCCGGCAATATGAAAAAACAAAGGATAGGACTTGCAGACAGAAAATGGCTGCTTTATTTAACAATATATGCCTACAGGAGAAAATGCTGCCTAAATACACACACATATATTATATATATATATATATATATATATGTGTGTGTGTGTGTGTGTGTGTGTGTGTTTGTGTGTGTGTATATATTGTTTGGAATTTAGTATGTAGTATTAGGTATGAAATAGAAGAAACTCAAATTTTTAATATTAAGTTTCGTTTTATTTTGTTAAATTTTTTTATACTCGTTTGTTGGAGCTAGTTGTATCATATGTTGTGAACTCGTTGGGTGGTGTGTGAGCGGTCATTATATATATATATATATATATATATATATATATATATATATATATCCACTAGGAAAAATATGCACCCTCCGGGCGCAAGTATCTAAGTTTTAATGTAATGAAATATACCAAATTTGAACGACTTATGGAACAAAATGTTGCTGATGTAGATTAAATGATTTGAAACAGAGGGGAGTA
>CM042166.1:13038494-13045994 GCA_023376005.1 Doryteuthis pealeii | reverse complement strand
TCAATCATCCATCTATCAATTGCCTAGTTGTAAGTGGGATCGTGCCTACACACAAACACAAATAACTTGTACAAATAAACTGAGCATCGCAGATAAGTGAGTTATTCAAGCGATCATTTTTTTTAATTTGAAGTTTTCATGCCATGTTTATTTTCACCGAGGAAATATTGCTTTTTAAATGCAGAAAATATAATTGAATTTTTAAAAAAATTCCATAAAAAACCAAAGAACCAAAAATAATGTTTAACTTCCCGTAAACTGTGTCGATAAACGAAAAAAAGTTCTTTGTTTTCAACGTCCATAATTATACAAATGCACCGGTCCTCAGTGCCTAATCTTTGTCTTTAAGTGTAAAGTTTTTAAATGCCATCCTTGGCCAGTTGAAAAGGGCTTAAAGAAAGGCCTGTGTTATGGAAGCCTTTGGTAAGCGCATCAGTCCTATCCTGCGTATTGGTAAAGGTCCAGTGATTTAATCCTATGTCCGTCGTCCATGAATATCACAGTAATTATGACCAGTAAGGTCGGTTTAGGTATTGTATCAACCTAAGTGTACTGCCAGTGATTGGCCAAGAGTTAGATCACATTGTTCTGGCCGGGTCTATAAGTAGGAGTGGGCAATTAACAAACACCTTATAACGGGAATTCTCAGGCACCTCATGTGGTGTAATGGTTAGCAAGGCAGACTGGCAAACCATGACTAGTGAGTTCGAGCCTCACTGGATGTCCCTTATATTCGGCCTTGTGCCATATCTAAGCGAAGCTTAGTAAATAACTATAACGGGAATTCTCAATATTAAGTCGTCGCTATAAGATAAAATCCTGTTTTAATAAATAACATAAACGAGGTAGGTTTTCAACAATGTATATTATCTCTCTCCGTGTGGTGAGAAGGTATCGTTAAGATAAGACGTAGTATCACCAGCCAGGTTGACTGGGGCTATAGAATACCCCGACTGCTCCCCTGCTGAGGGTTAAGACCCCCACACAAATGTGATCATCTGATGGTGGTCGTGGGCGACCCATGATGCTCAAGGATGGAATCCTGGTCGCTGCACAATTCACCTTGACGCTTGCTAGGCTAGACCGGCTAGACTGGTTATGTCAAAACCTAAGGGAAATTTTCTTTTGTCAATGGTATAAGCGCGAGGTGAGACACAATCACCATGAAGAAGTAAGAAGAAATACAGAACCAACCATCAACGAATAAATACCAGCAAAGCTACAGATGAAGTATAAACAACATACTAAATAAAGAAGATTTACTATGGGAGACACAACCACGGGTGTCTCTCATAATATAGCTACTTCGAAATGTTAAGACGGTTATACTCAGAAGTCTCGTTATGCAACCCATACTAAGGACGAGATATTTTCGTCGAGATGTTTTTAAGATATCAGGTGGTAAGACAGAACGCCAAGAGAAGGACATGCGTGTTGAATAAGAAGGATCATTTGTAATTCGAATTTGATTTACAAGCCAGGTGTTCCATATTGTCAGGGTTCAACGCAGGGGTCAAAATGAGAACCTTAATTAAAGATTCTTTAAATTCACAAATTGTGAAAAAAAATGTTACAAAAAGATTTTCATTTGCAAAGATATTTTTGACACCCAGGGAATATCATCCTGGTGACTCTAGAGGTTATATGACATGTTCAAATGTATTTCTTTTAAAAATGATTTTCTTCCGTTATTATTTTTAAGAAATTCTATCAGTTCTGACAACAGTAATGGTTAACGAGATAATAATAAACATAGTAATTTCTTTCATGGGGGTCTGGTTTAGCTCAGTCGGCAGAGCGTCCGCCTATGAACCACAAGTCCCTTGCCAACTCATCGTATGAATAGCACAGGAATCTGTGCGGTAAAATAAGGAGTTGATGATAGGTGTGACGCTTCACCTAAGACGCAAAAACAATCTCCTTGGTATGGTGCTAGTGAAATGGGGATAGACTCCCTCACTGTCTTGCTGACTCAGATACTTGCCCTGATTAGCTAATAAGCGAAACTATTAGTAGGTATATATGACTCATTAGGTTTAACTTTAGTATTTGCTCTACTTAGGTATCGATCACTTTTTTACATTTTAGGATTATAAAATCCTAGCGATTTATATATATATATATATATATATATATATATATATATATATATATTATTTTGGCCAAGTGTTTAGTGTTAATCGCTTATTTATGTTTGCTACGACCCTCTTGGTATTTTCCTTTTTCATTTTTTCACCAAGTGAAGTTTGGTAGTATATTTCTACTATCAAACCATCTGCCGGTTTATTTTTCTTAACGCAAGGGTTTACCAATAAGATTAGTATATATATATATATATATATATATATATATATATATATATATATATATATATATATATAAGGTGTGTCCTAAAAGTATCGGGATTGAAGCTATATTTACCAGGATATAAATGAACAATGAATAGAACGTTATTTTTTTCAGAATACAAGGTGTGTCAAAAAGTACAAAAAATCTCGATACTTTTTTGACACATGGTATATATACATATATATATGATTATGATTATTTTTTGCTTGTAGGCAGTTACAATGCGTATATCGTATAAAATTCGATAATTAATGAAAATAATCATGACAAGCGAACTCGGCAAATATTGCCCATTACGTAGAACATCGGACAGCAGCCGTTTCAACTTTATTAAGTCTCATCAGCGATGTATACTTACGATTTCCCTCCGACAGAAATCGAAACCGGGAACTCAGCAAGCAGAGTTAGAGACTCTGCTACTGGGCCACCGATACGCAGCGAACGATATATGCGATATATATATATATATATATATATATATATATATATATATATATATCAATAAAGGAAGAACTCAATACATAATAAATTTATTTCGACAAAATAAATTTATTTCGACAAAATAAATTTATTTCGACAAAAATTGGGGCCCATATAAATCTAAGTTGATTTAAACCGGCTCCCCAAATTTTTGCCTCATCAGATGGGTCTCAATTCACTTATGAACAAGCATATCACAAAAAAACCCAAAGAGCTGAATATATGTAAATTCAAACAAAAACAAAAAAATAATAAAAAATAATAAAAAAATTATATATATTTTTTAACAGTGTGGGAGTGTAACCATAGAAACAGGAAGTGAATGAAAAAAAAAGAGATACATCTCAAAGTTGATTTCTAGGGTGTCCAGACAGACAAAAAGGTGACATGACAGAAAAAAACAGAAAGTATATTAAAATATAAAAAGACAAGTAAAATAAAAAGATTTTAAATTTAAACATTAGAGTATAATGATGTATAAAAGAAAATACTAGTTAAGATATAAATAATAAAATAAATTAATAGAAGATAATAAAATTAAAAAAGTAATAAATAATAGAAAATAAAAATCTGTATATATATATATATATATATATATATATATATATATATATATATATATATATATATATCAATAGAGTTGTGAACTTACAATCTTTAGATATGTACATAAAAAAGCCTTTAGAAAAGATCTGTTAGAACAGAAATCCCTTTTGAAACACCCTAATATACATTTCTATTTCCTTTTTCTTTTTTTTTCTAAATATTCTTCATCCTTTTTTTAATCTCTGTGCGTGTCTAGCAAAGATGGACGCAAAGGAGACAAAGAACCAATCGTTTCACCAGCGGAAATAGCATATTGTTGAAATGCGAAATTTTATTCCAAGACCCCTAGGAACGGAAATCGGTTCTTTTCACCGATTGTACTCGTAGTGGAATCGCGGGCCCTTCTGGTCATGAAGGGGGCAGCTTCTTCGGATGTGGAGAATACAGAAATCTCAACGCTCCGGGTTACTCATTTTTGTATCTCGGAATAAAACGTCAGAACGAGATTTGGAATTTCCCAAGACTCGGCAACTTAATACGCGTTTCTACAGGCTTTGACTTCATAATGATAACCTGTCGATAAACAGGAGCGGGAAAAAAAACTGGGTTGAATTCTATTTGGTAGTTTTGTGAGGGAGAGAAAGAAGACTGTCCAAATTTGCATTGTTAAGCTACATGAATGTGTCATCGTCCACGCCCGTTGGGTACTATATCGATCCTTAGAGAAAGAAAAAAAAAAAAAAAATAAAAGGACAAAGTTTAACTAAAAGAAATGTCATTCAAATCAAGAATCTATTTTTTTCGAAGTTTGACACCATTTTAGTTTTAGTTTTTTGTTTTTTTGTACTATCACTGCCTTAGTTAGACCCGTTGACATGGTTGGCTATGAAGGCAACAGCCTTTTGTGGCTACTTTTTAGGCCGTTATACTAATTATGGTTAGATTTTCCCAACTACTGCCTATTATTGTCAACTATATATATATATATATATATATATTATATAATATATATATATATTGGAGGATATGTGCTTAATTGAAGTTCATACCTAAATTTTGAAAATTAATTAGTTAATTAATGAATTAGGCGGGCATATATTTCAAATGTAAGCTAAACAAATCGAGAAAATGTCAATCCCTGAATGTACATTTCGACCATTTCTCATCAGCAATAGTCGAAATGTACATTCAGGGATTGACATTTTCTCGATTTTTTAGCCTTAAATTTGAACATATATGCCCGCCTAAATTCATTAATATTAACTAATTAATTTTCAAAATTAGGTATGACTTCAATTAAGCACATATCCTCCAAAATTTCGCTTAAAGCCAAATAAAAATAAACACATTTGTTTGTTTACTTAACCTCATATATTATATATATATATATATATATATATATATATATATATATATATATATATGTGTGTGTGTGTTGTGTGTGTGTGTGTGTGTGTTTGGTTGAACTCGAGTGGACAATTCTTGTCGTACAAGTTTCTGTTCAATTCGTTCAAGGTGTCTGGCTATATTTTTGGTGTCAGGGTGGAACTGGTGTAGCAATCCACCAAAGGTGTCTCTACAAGCGCTTTCGGCATGTCGATCTGACATCTTCAAGTCGGAAACTGATGGTATGTATCGTGGTGTCTCGTTTTTAAAGAAAACGAGCAGTAGCGTATATATATATATATATATATATATATATATATATATATATATATATATATATATATTAAAGGCAAAAGCTTAAAAATCGGGTATTATGTGGTTATGGTACCATTTCCACCCATAGGTATCTGAATATACCCATAAGTTTCGTCGGACCACATTCTTTATTGAAAATGGTATCCAGATAAATTCAACATTGTTTCTTTTGTCTTTACTAATTATATTGCTCTGTTTATAGAAATTAAACGTTGAGCTCTCACATCGAATCTGAACTCTCTATCATTTTACCGTTGGGAGAGAGGACAAACTCAGAATCATCCGAATATCAAATTACCTGGTATCCCACATACGTATATATATATATATATATATATATATATATATATATATATATATATATATATATATTCAAAGATAAAGTGAAACTCAAACAGTTTCAGCCAGGATGCGAAAGTAAAATCTACAATATATTCCAAGGAAAATTGCAACAGATGCCCGGAATTTGATTAACCCATTGCGAAGAGAAAGTTTTCAGCTAGGGAAATTATACATTATAGATGTACTTGTAAACCTCCCACACGAGTATCATGCGATACAAGGTCAATTTTTAAGCAGAGTCTAACTGATTTGAATTCAGAGTTTTCTTTCTTCTATACTGGTTGCGTAACCCAGGTTAAAAAGCCTAGTCTGTCCTACTATCTACTCATAGCTGGGTAGACTAGTTGAATTAATACTTTTTTGTGTGGAATGCAGACAGTCTCGTCCAGGAGTTGAACACGGTTTACGGTGTCCATTAATTACATTCAAGTTACATTGAACGCAACGGTTCCCGCTAGATCACCGAAGTTAAGCAAGCGTTGAGCCTGTTCAGTATTTAACTGGGTGGCCACTGAAGCAACACCAGATCCTTTGTTTATCAAAATGACTTGATTCAGCATCAAATGACCCGAAAAGTGTTGATATGTATTGTATTGTCGAGGTGAAATGATACACAGAAAAAATTGAGTGCTTAATATATTCATTCAGCACCAGTATCCGGTGCTAACGGATACATATAAAAACACAGAAGAATTCACAAAACAATTAACAAGCCAACTTACAAGAAATAGAGGAGGGTCAAATACGGTATAGGCAAACGCAATAAGATCAGTCTTAATATTTATCAGTTTTTAAACCACTGTTAAAGTCTTAATCATGGACTATTTAAGACTATAAGCCAGGCCATCTGGTAGTGTGTTGAAGGGGTGCTAACTACTCTACGACAATATGCCGTAAAATAAAACAACCAAACAACCAAACCAATCGTGTCCATTTCCTACGACCATAACCATTACAGAACGAATTGAAAGTTGTGCGAAGAGTTGGGCAGAAAGAGAACAGAGAATTAACAGAAACGTGGTCTCATCCAGGATTTAAACTCAGCTTGCCGAAAGTGCTTCCTACAATAACCGTAACTCAACAAGCGTCTCCAGTCTGATTCAGGCGGTAACCATGTAATAATAATTTTAAAGCGGCCTGCTAACGAGCGTATCTAAATTCGCGAACCAAAAGATTCTATTGCCGGCAACTTAATTCATTAGTTTTGTTAATCTAATAAGACGCTGGGGAAATTGTAATAAAAATATTTAATGAAATTTAAATACAAATTACGGGGTACGTCAAAAAGTAATGCCATTTTGTTTAGCACATGTATAATTACCAACACAGGAATATGAATATGTCGCAGTCCAGCACTTTAGCCACTACGCCACAAGGTCTTTCCCATTTCCCACAAGAGTATCAATACTATGTGGAATGCAAAGAGCCTTATCCAGGATTTGAACTCGGATCATCGGATTTATTTCCTATGAGGATCGATACACACAAGCGATTTGTGAACATTGGTTCTAAAGAGGAAAAGGAAACCTCGAATTCAAACTAGTTGTGCTCTGCTTAAAAAATTCCTTGTATCGTATTCTGCTTGTGGCAGAGCAGATGTATTGCGTAAATACGAGGGGTAGTCAGAAAGTAATGCCATTTTGTTTTGTTTGGTTTATTTTGTTTTACGGCATATCAACCTCGGTGGGTCATTTAATGCTGACAAAGTTGAGAAATAAATTCATTCTTAATGCATAATACAATTTTGTTTATAAACTCATGTTTTTCTATTTAACCTATAGATGGGACCCTAACAGGTACTACCACTCCGGGTCAGAGTGGACCAGGGAGCAATTGTGATGAAGGTGTGCTCCACATTCCCCAAACTCCAAAACTGGAATCTCACCATCAGATAGAGTTTAACGTCATTCCCAGGACATGTAGACCCTCGGCCACCCCTTCTAGCACCCCATATGATAAAAAGGGGTTGTGGCTTGCCATAAGGGCAATAGGGTTGGGAAAATCATATAGGTGCTAGGGCTTGACGTGACCAGCCGATTAATCGGTGGGGCCTCTTCGACCGCCCGTCTAGCCCAAGATAGG
>CM042166.1:12970994-13023494 GCA_023376005.1 Doryteuthis pealeii | reverse complement strand
CACCTATGTGATTGTCATAATTGTATTGCGCTCATGGCAAAACCCGAAACCTTTTAATCATATAGTTATTTATTAAGCCTTGTTTAGATGTGGCACACGGCCAGAAGAATGGGGCATACAGTGAGAATCGAACTCACTTTTTTTATCATATATGTGCGAGAAGGCTGTAGCTGAGGATCTCAGTGTCCTGACACTAAACTGCATCTAGTGGTGAGGTTCCAATTCTGGGGTTCTGGGTGATATGGATTACCATTTCATCGCCATTACTCCCAGGTCCACTCTGACCCGGAGTGGTAGTACCTATTAGGGTCACATCTACGAGTTAAATAGATGAAACATTAGTTTAAAGATGTGTTTAAAGGTGAGTTTAAAAAACAATTAGTACAGCCAAGAAGAATGAATAAACCAAAGACATGTGTTGAGAAATTCTGGTATATAAAGTGTGTGCTAGATACCCGCTCTTACTTATAGACTAGTCCAGAATTATGTGATCTAACTCTTGGCCAATCACTGGCTGTACTCTGAGGTAGATACAATACTTAAAGCGACCCAAGTGATCATACCTACTGAGACATTCTTTGACGACTAATAGTTAAATAGATGAAGCATTAGTTTAAAGATGTGTTTAAAAGGTGAGTTTAAAAAACAATTAGTAGAGCCAAGAAGAATGAATAAGCCAAAGACGTGTTTGGCATAAAATAACCCAGGATTTGACAAGCCATACAATTTAACAAAAAAAAAAAAAAAAAAAAAACCCAACCAGCACATTAATTTAAAGAAAGTAATGAATAAAGAAAAAAGAAATCGATTTTAGTGAGAGAATGTAAAATAAAAGGAACCATGAAAAAAAAAAAAAAAAATAATGAAAGTGAAAAAAGTTAAGAACTAAAGAAAGGAAGTTTAATGTGATAAAAAAAAATTGGAAATAGAAAAAAAAAGAGAAATGCGTAAGTCGGAGCACGGATATGATTCATTAGTAAGGAAAGCGGAAAAGACCCCCCCCCCGACCGAAACAAAATAGAAGAGAGAAAGAAAACATAAAAACACAACATAACATTAAAATTTAAAAATAAAAGATTTAGTTGAAAAACAAAAGGGGTCCAAGACAATGATATCTATCTATCTATCTCTCTCTATCTATCTATATATATACCTCATTCTGTTTTCTATCTCAGTCTTCACCTATATAAGCATGTATATATCTACCTATCAAAGTTAATCTATTCATCTCTCTCTCTCTCTCTCTCTCTCTCTGTCTTCTCTCTCTCTCTATATATATATATATATATATATATATATATATAGTTTCCAAGATTTAGTTGAAAACCAAAAAGAGCCAATGATATCTATCTATCTATCTATCTATCTATCTATCTATCTATCTATCTTTGTCTGTCTGTCTGTCTGTCTGTTTCAGTTATGTATCTATCTATTTATCAATCTATCTATCTCTATTTTAGTTTTCCATATCTCTCTATCTATCTATCTATCTATCTCTCTCTATCTATATATATATATATATATATATATATATATATATATATTTATCTATATTTATCTATTTTCTATTTCAGTTATTCATATCTATCTATTTCTCTATCTTTCTGTCTATTTCAGTTATCCATATCTATTTCAGTCATCCCTATGTATCTAACTATCGATTCCAATTGTTCATCTCTCTCTCTCTCTCTCTCTCTCTCTCTCTCTCTCTCTCTCTCTCTCTCTCTCTCTCTATTTCAGTTATCCATATATATCTATCTATATACCAATTTATCTATTTTCTCATCTCTGGGAAAAAAGGGAAAAAAATTAAAAGCGAAAAATAAGAAAAAAAAAAGGCGTGTGGGTCGGATATGATTCATTAGTAGATAAAGCGTAAAATTAAAGAAAAAAAGAAAGAAAAGAAAAAAAAAACAGGAAAGAAAAAGTAAACAAACAAACAAAACATTAAGATGGGAAATAAAAGTTTTAGTTGAAAAGCAAAAGACGTGCAAGACAATGATAAATTGAAAAAAATAAAAACAAAATAAATAAAAATAAAAATGAAAGAATGAATGAATAAATAAAAAAAAAAATAAAAATAAATAAATAAAAATAAAAAGGAATAAATAAAAACAAAACAAAAAAGCAAAGGAAAAAGGTCTGGTTTGATTTGAGTAAAGTTGCACTTTTCAAACAAAAAACGCATTAGGACTTTTTAAAAATCTTTTTTTTTTTTAAATTTTTAAAGAAAAAAAAGCGTTTCTCATTACACGAGCATTGAATGCATATATCTCCTCTCGAGAAAATTAATTAAAAAATTTACTCTTTCTCTTTCCTTTAGAGCTTTCTATCTAATCGTTCTTTCCTTTTTCTCTTTCTACCTCTTTCTTTCTCTACCCCTCTTTCTCTCTGCTTTTAATCTATGTATCTATCTAACTATCTCAGTTGTCCTATCTATCTATCTATCCATTAATCTATGTATCTATCTCAGTCTGTTTCTATCTATCTATCTATCTATCTATCTATCTATCTATCTATCTCAGTCAGCTCATGTCTATCTAGTTATTTACTAAGCCTAGCTTAGATGTGGCACAAGGCCAGAATTATGGGGCGGCCAGTGAGAATCGAAACCACTAACAATGGTTTGCAAGTCTAGCTTTCTAACCAATACACCACGTGAGGAGCCTCAGTTCATCTCTCTCTCTCTCTCTCTCTCTCTCTCCTCTCTCTCTCTCTCTCTCTCTCTATCTATCTATCTATCTATCTATATCACTCTGTTCTTATCTATCCTCTGTCTCTCTCTCTCTTTCTGTCTGTCTGTCTGTCTGTCTGTCTCTCTCTCTCTCTCTCTCTCTATATATATATATATCAGTAAAGTCGTCGGGGCGGCCTAATGTCGGTATCAGCCAATCAGCGAGGGAATCTATCCCCTTTTCACTAGCACTAGACCAAGGAGATTGTTTTTGCATCTGAGGTGGAGCGCCACACCTACCATCAGCTCCTTACTTTACCGCACAGATTCCTGTGCTACTCATAACGCTGAGTTGGCGAGGACCGGTATCGAACTAGGAACCTTGTGATTTCTAGCCGAACGCTCTACCGACTGAGCTATATAATCCAAAAGTTGATTGAAGAAATCTTCCTGAGGATGTAGTATTTTTTCAGTAGTCATAATTGATAGAGCTTAATGTGTTCTCTTATAAACTCATAGAGCAAAATATATTAGGAAAAAATAAAGATTTAGAATGAAAGCATAATAGACTATTTCAGGAAGCAATTCCTTGGAGTCTCATGAAATAGTCTATTATGCTTTCATAATATTCTATTATGCTGTAATAATATATATATACATATATATATATATATATATATATATATATATATATATATATATATATATATATATACGCACAGTCTCTATCTATCTATCTATCTATCTATCAATTTTCTCACAACTCCATATATTTTTTTTAATTGATGTCTTTTTCATTGTATATGTTTCTACAAAGAAAACTCTGATTTCTCCAACGCATGTGCGTATGTATGTCTGTTTGTGTAAAATTGTCTCAATCTATTAATAGGATAGCTTTTTTCTCTGTCTCTCTCTCTCTCTCTCTCTCTCTCTCTATATATATATATATATATATATATATATATATATATATATATATATATACAATATATAAAAAACAAGCGAGCTACTAAACCAAAGAGTAGAAATTCTAAACCCATGTAAACATAAAAAAGCCTGGCTCCTTAGCCAATAGAGATAAAATAAAATTTAAATAAAAAAAAATGATTGTAACACAACATTTTCACGAATATTTAAATTTTTAACATATATGCTAATTTTTGCCCAATCAGATACCCGATACAGCAATAAAAACGTTTGTGACAATCTCTTTCAGTCAGAATCATCCTGAAGAACCATTCGGGTGAAACCTAGGTAGATAGTGTCTGACTCATGTAGATCCTCATATATATATATATATATATATATATATATATGTGTATATAGGGCCGGGTTAGCTCAGTCGGTAGAGCGTTCGACTAGAAACCACAAGATTCCTAGTTTTATACCGACCCTCGCCAACTCAGCGTATGAGTAGCACAGGGATATGTGCGGTAAGTAAGGAGCTGATGGTAGGTGTGGTGCTCCACGTCAGATGCTAAGATAATCTCCTTGGTCTAGCGCTAGTGAAAAGGGGATAGACTCCCTCGCTGATTGGTTGATACCGACATTAGGCCGCCGACTATATATATATATATATATATATATATATATATATATATATATATATACGTATAGTGTCCTTTTAAATATATATATATATATACATATATATATATATATATATATATACAGGTATAGTGTGATCATTTATGTCTATAACACACAGTCGATCTCTCTCTCTCTGTCTGTCTGTCTGTCTCTCATTAACTATTTACCCAACACCTTCACTGCCACACAAGATCAATTTGTTACGCGGAGTTTGAACAGCTATGAATTCAGACTATTCCTACTACTAGGCCGCTTGCAATACCAAGTTTAAAGAGCCCAGTCTGCCCTGCAATTATATATATATATATATATATATATATATATATATATATATATATTAGCCCATTGGAATTGATAAGTAATGAATTAGGCGAATATATCTGTTCAAATGTAAGGCGTAAACAAATCGAGAAAAAGTCGATCTCTGTGTGTACATTTCGGCATATTATGCCTCATCAGTAGAGTTATAGACAGAAAAGTGTTTTGCGTGTGATTCGAACCCTAACTGCCAAAAACCATATATATATATATATATATATATATATATATATATATATATATATATATATATATATATATGTAAACAACTTTTAGCTGTTTTCAGCCGACAGTATATTCTGATGAGACCTAATAGGTCGAAATATATATTCAGAGATTGATTTTTCTCGATTTGTTTAGCCTCACATTTAAGTGGTTTAAATCCCGCCTAATTAAACATAAATGAATTAACTTTCAAAAATTAGGTCTGACTAAAATTAAAAAGCACATATTCTCCCATATATATATATATATATATATATATATATATATATATATATATATATATATATACTACAAGATTCTTTGGGGTATCAATGTTCTCAATTTTGATCCTTTTGCTCGAGGGGAAAAGATGGCAGCCGAACAGAAAAAAGGCGGAAGAAGACAAAAGCAATTTAAAAAAAGGAACCGAATTGCAAAATGAAAAAAAAATAGTTGATTAATCTCCATTGATAATGACGATCAGTAATGATGAGAATACTAAAACAGTAACTTTTAGTGTTTTATTACAAGGGACAATGAAAAGTATGAAGAAATATGGTGTGTTTATTTTTTATTACTGTGGAGAAAGAAAGAAAGAGTTCGTAAATAGAAAAAAAATGTGACTCACATTATTGGATTAAGACGTCCCATCGTGGTGTAATAGTTGACAAATTAGTCACGCAGATCGATCACTGCTAGATATCAACTTCGTTCCTTGCTGTATGTTCCATAATTGAGACTTACCCGTGGCGAACGGGTCAGGTAAATACTTACCTTTAACCCTGTCAATGCGTCCCGTCGTCGTATATTGGTTGGCAATCTAGTCTCATAGATCTATCACTACTGAATAGCGGGTTCGATTCTCGCTTGATGTCCCGTACTTTCGACCTTGTTTCACATCCTGCCCGTGCCAAAAGAGTTGGATAATAAAGGGCGTCTCATCGTGGTGGTTAGCAATAATGGTTAATGGTTGACTAGACAAAAATATGTTGGATCTTGCTAGATACACCGGACTTGCGACATTGTGCCACATCCTACCCGTTGCAAACGGATTTGGTTAATACATAATGTTAAGATTCTTTGGCCATTTTGAGTGGAATTCTATGACCCTTGTGTTAAGTAGAATCCTAATGTCCTTCAGTGTTAAGCAGAATCCTTGTGTGTCAGTGTTCAGAATCCTTGTGTCCCTCCTGTCAGTGTTAGAATCCTTGTGTCCCTCATGTTCCTTGTGTTCAGTGTTCCTCAGTGTTAAGCAGAATCCTTGTGTCCCTCAGTGTTAAGCAGAATCCTTGTATCTCTCGGTGTTAAGCAGAATCCTTGTGTCTCTCAGTGTTAAGCACGATCAACTGAATGCCTTTCCATGAAGGACATTTAATAGTTATTCAACCACGTATTCAAGCGTGTTGGTTGGCCGATTGAATCCACGCGGCCACGAATAGTCTATATATTTAAATCGAGACCGCCAGCACACCTAATACCAAAGAAGATTCCAACACCTACCTGTTGAAAAGTCCCATCATGTTGTAATGGTTAACAAGCTAGTCTCGCAGGTATATAACTACTAAATAATTAGATGATATTCGCTTGTATCATATTTTACCCGTGGGAACTGTTTGGGTAAATACCTAATAACTCACCTTGATTGCCTTTCTGAGAATCATTACCATCGTGTCAGGCTAGCAGCTTGGATATCCATGCTAATCTTTCGCTATCATGATCGTACATCACCTTCTATATGTCCTTTATACAGGATCCCTAATCCGTGCAGAGCTGATGTAAATTTTTGCTGGACGACCCACACTTGTGTGCTCATGTGCTGCTTTCCATATCAAAACGTCGCTTATGAGTTCATCCTTACTTCTCCAGCAGTGTTCAACATGTCTTGTTCCTCTCACTTTGTGATATGGGGTGTTGTTTCCATGATTGGTTTAAGACTACATGGAATATTCTTGTGCAATTTCCATCTAGCTTATTATCTTGGCACGTAGTTAGAGTCCATGTGGTGCAGCCGTACCGTAGCACTGGTACAGCTTGGAAGAATTGTCGCTTTAACTTATCAGTGAGATCAGATTTCCATATAGTTGATAATCTCTCTATAGACGACCATGTTTTCCCTATGGGTACATTAACATCGCTTTCTGTGAATGAGATATTACTACCTAGGTATGTGAACTCCTTTAGAGGCTGTGAGACATTTAAAACACATGATTTCTTTTGTCGGAATTCACAGATAGGTAGATTGTCTTGCTGCCTTTTTCATACTGTGTAGCAGGGATTCGGCTTGTGTAGGTGTATGTGCAAGAAGCACCAGGTCATCTGCGTAGTCTGAATCCGTTATAGTCTCAGTTGGATATCATCTGCTTCCTGCCTGTGAAACCTTTATAGGTCGATTGAATCTCTTACAGGGAGGTAAGATCCCTTTTAAAAATGTGTCCTGGGTATGACACAAAAGTTGATCCAATTAGTTTCTTAATTCCCTATAGTTCGTTATAGCAAGGCTTTTTTGGTTATTCAAGCCCACAAAAGAGGTTGACGTCATGCTTATATTGATGAATCATCAAAATCCTACAAGTGATGGGATTTCTGAAGCGAAATGATACAAGGAATAAAACTGTTGAAATCCAATTAAGCACAAGTGCTCGGATCTTCTTTTGCTTATTCATCCTGGATTTGTTTTAATCTCATGAAAAAAAAGGATTTTTTTTTCAAATTTGAGTGACATTGATGAATGTGAAAAAAAAGAAACGAAAAAGGTTTTAACAGTTTTATCAGCATCTGGAGATGCTGTGTCATTCATTAAGATGGCATAATGGAACATTTTACTCTGTAAACATGTCGGACAAAATTAAAATTTATTTGATCGAGGCTTTTTCATGGAAGTTCGCACTCCAAATATGCGAGACACGCAAGTTCCATTGAAGCCCTCGCGTAGATGAATTCAATTGGTTGGCTGGTTGGTTGATTGGATTTTACGGATTGTCAATTCATTGGATCATTTTATCTATTTACCAACCCCTCCACACAGGCAGGATGTGACACAAGGTCAATGAATTCGGTTGGTTGGTTGGTTGGTTGGTTGACTGGATTTTACGGCATGTCAACTCATTGGGTCATTTTATATTTTTACGTTTTTTCATTTATTCTTCAAGGATACTCAATATTTATAAACACATTTTTTCCTAAACATATTTCTTTTAAACTCATGTTTTTCTATTTAACCCATAGATAGGACCCTAAAAGGTACTACCACTCCTGGTCAGAGAGGACCTGGGAGTAATGGTGATGAAGGTTTTTAACAGTTTTATCAGCATCTGTAGACGCTGTGTTATTCATTAAGATTGAATAATGTAACATTTTACTTAGTAAACATGTCGGACAAAATTAAAATTTATTTGATCGAGGCTTTTTCATGGAGGTTCGGACTCCAAATATGTGAGGCACGCAACTACAATTGAGAGCCTGGCACAGATGAATTCAGTTGGTTGGTTGGTTGTTGTTGGATTTTACGGCATGTAAACTCATTGGGTCATTTTATCTATTTACCAATCCCTTCGCACAGGCAGGATGTGACTCAAGGTCAATTTCTTCAGCGGAGATTACTAGGTTTGAATTCAGAGTTTTCCTTCTTTTATATTTATACGTTTTTGTTTTATTTATTCCTCGTGGGTACTCAATGATTTTAAACACATTTTTTCTAAACACATTTCTTTTAAACTCATGTTTTTTAAATTTAACCCATAGATGGGACCCTACCAGGTACTACCACTGTGGGTCAGAGTGGACCTGGGAGTAATGGTGATGAAGGGTTCTCCACATTCCCCAGAGCTCCAGAATAGGAACTTCACCATCAGATAGAGTTTAACATCATACCCAGGACATTACGACCCTCATTCACCGCATTCTAGCACATTGATTAGTTGGAGGCTTGTCATAAGGGCAATAGGATTCGGACAATCATATTGGTGCTAAGGCTTGATATAAGTTCTCTAAATTTTAGAAATCACAGAAAGGTTTTATTGTCAATGATGTGTACATCATTTTTGAGTTTCGACATATATCTATATTTCTACATAATCGTTATTTCGGTCGATGAATTTTTCTAGGCATTGTGGTAGTTTTTGAATGCCCATGTCATACCAGTTTGAGGAAGCTTTGAACATCGTTGTCGTTGTAAACTACCAACAGCGCTGTGCGGGTCTCTCCGTTATTCAATAGGTAGGGAAGAAGATTCTTAAAATGTTTTACGAAGGTAATCCCAAATGCAATTTCTTTAAAATATTTAGAAATCACAGAAACGTTTATTGTTCATTGTCAACGTCGTTTGCGTCATTTTAGAGTTTCCACATGCAACTATATTTCTACATAATCGCTATTTCGGTCGATCCATTTTTGTCAACGCTGTGTCAGTTTTTGTGTGACCATATCGTACCAGCTCGCTGCCATGTTGTTTGGGACAGTTGAACTTCGTCGTTGTTGCAAACTCCCTAACACCACTTGCGGACGTTTTTGACACCATGCACGATTCACCATACACTTCCATTAATTGGCAATGAATTTCAATCGGTTTAATGCCTTTTGCATTCTGAAAGCAAATAACTGCATGAACTTCACACTTGACAATAGTATCAGTCGGGAGCTCCATCAGAAACAACTGCCAAATGACTGCGCAAACTTCACACTGGGCGTAGTGTCAATCAGTTGTTCCATCAGAAACAACTGCCAAGAGTGAGCGTAACATCGAGGATCGCACAAAGTCAGGCGCAGTGCATGGATAAAAATCACTAGTGTTGCTAATAGCCGCATGAAAAGTTTTCCTGCGTCACCAGCGCACTGCAGACCTTACTTTTGGGATGACCCTCGTAGATCAACTGTTTCTTGTTTCTATTATTCAGCAAATAGTCCTTCATCTCCATTGCTCCCTGGTCCACTCTGACCTGGTGTGCTAGTACCTGTTAGGGTCACATCTATGGGTTATATAAAAATGTGTTGATAAAAAACAATTGAGTATCCATTAAGGATTAATTTATTTCAAAACTTTGTCGGCATTAAATGACCCACCGAGGTTGATGAGCCGTAAAAAAACCAACCAACCAAACCAAAAATTTTAATAAACATGAAATAAAATAAATGAAATATGGTAATTATGAACTTTTTTTTAGTAAATTAGGGTGTCCCAGAAAAAACAGAACCTAGAAATCTTGTAATAAAACTGTTAATTTTAACTAGGGAGTTTAGGGTTAGGGTTAGGATTTAGGGTTAGGGTTAGGGTTGGGGTTGGGATTAGGGTTGGGGTTGGGGTTAGGGTTTCGTTTTTTCTGGGTCCCTCTGTAGAGGGTGGCCCAGAAAAAAACAGGACCCAAATTATTTGTTCATTTTCCCATTAAACTAACCCTAAACCCTAAACCCCAACCCTAATTAACAGTTTTATTACAAAATTTGTGGTTCTGTTTTTTCTGGGACACCCTAATTTACTAAACAAAAGTTCATGATTACCTGAAATATAATAGAATAAATATTTGAAAATAAAATCAACAGAAAAAGAAGCGTTTAAATGGATTTTTAAAAATATAAACTAAAACTCTGAGCTGATGCATTTAAACAAAAAAAAATGATGTTATTATTAAAAGTGTAAAATTCATATCACAAATAAGTAGTTGATTTTTTTTAAATGACGTATTAATTCACAAATAAAATTCATATCACAAATATCCGTATATCTCTATATCTTTTTGAATACGGATCAGTTTAAAAAAATATATTTCATAATATCATTAAACATATTACTAGTGTAAAATGCATTTGTTATTATTAAAAAATGATGTTATTATTAAAAGTGTAAAATGTATTTTAAGCGAATCATGTGATGTGACGTAGCAAAGTGCAACAGAAGAAAAAAAAAAAAGAGATTTCTTAGCGAATCAGATGACGGGGGAATTTTATAGAAGTGCAATAAAAGATGGCGGCGAAAAGGAAGGAATTACGAGGAACAATGATTGAGAGAAAAAGTCAGATAAAAAGGTAACAGGAAAAGAGATAATTGATTTTGTTTAAAATTGAGGAAAGTGAAAATATGGGTATCCATGGAGGGGAATAAATATGAAGAAAAATAATCATAAAAATATGAATGACATAGATAGATAGATAGATAGATAGATAGATATGAAATTATTGAAATAGATAGATATGAAATGATTGAGATATATAGATTAATAGAAAGATGGTAAAATATTGCAAGTTAGATAGATATGAAAGAATTCACACACACACACACACGCATACACACATATGAGAAGTAAATATACAAACGATGTGTTTATGATATGGCTTTTTTTTAGCCGACAATTTTTGGGAGAATATGTGCTTAATTGAAGTCGTACCTAATTTTGAAAGTTAATTAATTAATAATTAATTAATTAGGCGGGCATACCTATTTAAATGTAAGGCTAAACAAATCGAGAAAAATCAATCTCTGTATGTACATTTCGGCCTATTAGGCCTCATCAGCAGAGCTATAGACAGGAAGACCGCCTCGTGCGTGATTCGAAACCCGACTGTCAAGCTGACAGGCGAGATCGTAACCCCTACACCAACCGGGCGTTCTTTAGATTTTTCGTTTTGTTTAGAAGTAGGTTTCTATTCCTCTTATAGCGACTTCTTCTACACGACAGTATGAGAAGTAAATACACAAGCGACGTGTTTATGATATGGCTTTTTTTTAGCCAAAGTCACTAGAAGAAGAATAGAAACCTACTTCTAAACAAAACGAAAAATCTAAAGAAAGTCCGGTTGGTGTAGGGGTTACGATGCTCGCCTGTCAGCTTGACAGTCGGGTTTCGAATCACGCTATCTATAGCTCTGCTGATGAGGTCTAATAGGCCGAAATGTACATACAGAGATTGATTTTTCTCGATTTGTTTAGCCTTACATTTAAATAGGTATGCCCGCCTAATTAATTAATTATTAATTAATTAACTTTCAAAATTAGGTACGACTTCAATTAAGCACATATTCTCCCCCCAAAAAAAACACACACACACACATATATATATATATTTGTTGAAAATCTTTACACATTGAGTAAAGATCTTCAACAAACACCATGGGATCTTGCTCAACGACCTGATGATTGCCCCTTGGCATGAAACCTGGGTCGCTGTTTATAATGAACATTGATCTGTGAAAACTCTGTAAAATAAATAAATAAATAAATATATATATACATATATATATATATATATATATAATCCAAAAGTCCAGAGAAGAAATCTTCCTTACGACACAAGAGTTTTATTAAAAAAAAAACAAGTCGCAGTTTGAGAGCTCAATGTGTGCTCTTAATGTTAGAGTCACAGAGCAAATATATAAGTAAAGAAATAACAAAAGACTTAGAGATTTAGCATTATAGTCTATTTCAGGGAGCTTAGACAAATAGTCTAACTCTCCCGACATCTGATGATTCGGGGCAGTTAGACTATTTGTCTAAGCTCCCTGAAATAGACTATAATTCTAAATCTCTAAGTCTTTTTTTATTTCTTTACTTATATATATATATATATATATATATATATATATATATATATATATATATATATATATATGTTTGTGTTGTGATGTTAATCCAACAGTAAAAAAGAAGTCAAATCGAGGTAGGGTAAAATAAGACAAGTGTATTTACAATAATGGTACAGGAACGGCTAGCTTGCCGTTAAACGGTAACAGTACAACCTTTTCACTCGGTGTCTCACTATTTATAGTGAGAACCAGTGTATATTCTCCACTGTAGGAACGGCCGGTACAACAGTTTGTATATATATATATATATATATATATATATATATATATATATATATATATATATATATATATATATATATATATATATATACCAAGCGTGTTGGTAGATCCTTGCGGAGAGAAAAAACCCAGCAGAGAGTTTGATTGTAAAATATACTACCAAACATCAACCAGGAAGAAAAAATTTGAAAAAGAAAAGACCAAGATATTCGTACCAACAAAAAATAATCTATTGGTATAGTATTTGGCCAAAAGAAAACAATTTATATGTATATATATGTATATAAGATATATATATATATTCATATAACCGCTAGGAGAAGCTAATCTGTAAAAATGCTCGATACCTAAGTAGAGCCAATTAATAAAGATAATCTACTGAGTCAGACGAACCTACTATTAGTTTCGCATAAAGCTCTTCAGGGCTAAAATCTGACTGAAGAAGAAAAAGGAGCAAGACCAATAAATACTACTAACCACAGTAATCATTTAAATTATCAAATCATACTGACCAATAAAAACACAGAACGCTATAAGTTTATTGTTTAATTAAAAATATTTAATTTCTATGTTAACTGATTTTTTTTATTTTTTTAATTTATATATTATTTAGAATTAAGCAGATTTGAAACAAATAAATAAGAGTAAGCACCCCGTCGTCATTCTCATCCCCTCAACCAAATGGAACCCAGCACGCCAACGATTGTCCATCTCTTTGCCCGTAGTTAAACTATCCATCGATACGACTAAATTTAGGGAGACGGGGTTTATTCTTTAAACCTCGACATCCCGAAACCCATCATGGGAGAAGCAGCAAATGAATTAGGGGATTGGGCATGACTCCCGTTGCTGGTACATATGCCAATATACCTTTCCCCTGTTGCTACCAAACCCCTGAGGACAAGGAGGTTAATTTCCACTGCTGCCACTACCCCCATTATATGGCGAGCAATCAGAAAGGCACACGTTTAAAACGGTCGGGATGCATCCCTTTATTCGAACGGGGTTTTTCTTATACCCAAGGAAGCAACACAACGTATACTTAAACAAGCAAATTACGAACAATGTTGGCAAAGTTAGGGAAATGAAAACAACTAAAGAGCGCTCACCCACACTAAATCCATAAAAGTTAACAACTACGGAGAAGCCATGTTTTTTTATGCATACAACTGTTTAGAACTTCTAATCTTTGGTTTAAAATTTCTCTATTATTAGGGAAAGTTACAATCGCTAGTTTTTCTTCCATACAAAGCTGGCAGTATCTATCGCCAGCTTTATATTTCCTGCACTTTTTAACAATTTCCCATTTTAGTATAGGGTCAATACCCCTAGCTTTAATCTTCCATATATAGCTAGATAGTGCAGTATTAAATTTATATCTTTCATTAGTGAAACTACACTTATGATTATAAAATCTAGATTTAAAGTCATTCTGAGTAGAGCCTATATAAACTTTCTTATCCCTATATTTTTTAGGGTCACCCTCGTAGACCTCAACTTTATACACTATGCATTCGGTTTTACATTTACCCCTAAGGGGACACCTAGTCCTATCGATACAATTACATTTAGGTGTTTCGTTAGTTTGTTTATCACTAAGTTTTTTTATGTTCAACTTATTAATAATATTGGCTACATTGGGTGTGCAACTGTAGCTTAATTTAATTGTATTTTTATTAAAAATTTTATAGAGTATATTAGAGGGGGGAAAATTCTTTTTCAATAATTTAAAGAATTCCTTGCCTATATTGTTTGTCACGGCCATATTATAAGGAGGCGTAAACCATAAAATTTTTCTGGCTCTATTTTTTCTTTTATTATTAACTCTAGATGTTTCATTTATATCTCTATAAGGGATTTTTTCAGTATATCCACTATTTTTTAAAGCTTGCTCGTACTCAGTTTTACTTTTTTCAAATATTTTAATATTGGAAGAATTAGTAGAGAGCCTATAACCGATGCCATTTGGTATTATTTATTTATATATATATATATATATATATTATATATATATATATATATATATATATATATATATACCATCTCCATTTTCAATACAATTAAACAGAAACCCGGATTTTTCCTTTTATCGCCATACCTATCCAATATTATTCTCAAGAATCATAAAATTCCTTGCATCTAACAACGTCTCACTTAGTTTTTCTATATATTAACTTCCTTTTAATTATAACTAAATTAACAAACACACACCCATCTGGTAATACGATATTTTCCTTTGATCTTTCAACACACAATAAACTAATGTACTTTACCAATTAAACCAACCAATTTAACAATAATATATTTTTAATAATAATAATATATAAAAATGTTTTCCCCTCAAAATCCCCCCACATATACTCCCCACTAACACCACTTTCCTTTACATTCTCCTTTTTTCATCCCCCACACACATTCATACTTTTCCACGAGAAGCTCTCATAATAGATCTCACCCCTCATGTATTATATATGCACATGTATGTGGATACCCATGTATGTGGATTATTGTGTATATGTGGGTGTATATACATATTAAATAATTAATAAATGTACAATTATAATAAAATAACTAACAAAAATCGTAATTATAAATACACAATTTTTATTAACAAATAATTATTTTATATAAAAATTACAAATACACAGAAATTATTTGTATAAATAATTACTTATATACAATTGTAATAATAATAATGAAAATGATAGAATAAAATAAAAATAAAAAATCATTATAATACACAATTACAATAATAAAACAAAAAATAATTACAACTTTAACTACACAACTCTTACTATAAATGTTTATCCCCCTCCACATACTCACCCCTTTTTTCTCACACTTACTTAAAACACAAACGTATAAATACAAACATACGCAGATGTCTTTTTTCCTAACATCCCCTTATTTACAATCCCCACACAGCAAATCAAAAGTTAAAAGAATATTTTCTCGCCACTTACTTGAAACAAAGATTCTTCTTAATGAATATGCATTCACGCTTGCACACACACACACACACACACACACACACACACACACACACACACACACACTCACTCACTCACTCATACACACCATAAAAGAAGAATATTTGACGTCATATTTCAAACCGTCTACCTTTCCAGTGTTTTCTTCAAATTTCAAATTTTGAACAAATTGATAAACAAGGACTATCACAGTCTTCCTCATTATTCTGTGATATTTTTTTCTCTTCCTTATATCAACAAAAGCCCTGAAGAAGATCTACTTAACAGATCGAAACACTGCAGCGTCGGCTAATAAACTTACCACTCATTTTATTTAAACCTGTGTTTTTTCAAATTTCTCACTATACTACATACCGTCGGATTCACTTCCATTTCTCTTCACACACACACACACACACACACACACACACATATATATATATATATATAGAGAGAGAGAGAGAGAGAGAAAAGTAGACAAACACGGGATGTTATGGAAACTGGATGTTTATTGTCGACGATGCAACGTTTCGGCCAATTTAGAACATCATCAGGACCACAGCCCATTTCTAGCTTCAATGAAGGACATTTTCAGAAATTGAAGCTAGAACTGGGCTGTGGCCCTGATGATGGTCTAAATGGCCGAAACGTTGCCTCGTCGACAATAAACATCCAGTTTCCATAACATCCCGTGTTTGTCTACTTTTCTCCACATATTGTCGGATTAACCTCCTCACATTTTCCCATATATATATATATATATATATATATATATATATATATATATATATATATAGAGAGAGAGAGAGAGAGAGAGAAGAATGGAAGATTTTAGAATAACTCAAACCAAACTATATATCAATGGATCCAAGAAATGTGCCCTATGCTTTAGAATAAGGAATAGCTTCACAGTATAAACACCTACATGCTAAATCCAGCTTGTCCGCAAATAAATACATATTTATTAAACTCTTGGATTGGAAAAATAACAACACAATATCATCCACCTTAAAAGGAAAAACCTAGTTTTATTTTTAACACCATGCACGCACGAGGGTGACACGCGGACAAATAAAACGAGAACCGTGTGCTTAACGCATATTCATTTAGATGTCATCTACAAGGCGATTTTTCTGATTGATGATAAGCATCTGCGCATGCAACAGGGTTTATATATATATATATATATATATATATATATATATATATATATATATATATATATATATATATATATATATATATATATATATATAGTTTGTGTAGATAGCCGAAATGAGTATGATTAATTAAATTAAACTACCACGACCAGAAAATTGGGCAAACACCGTACCCGACATGCGGAACAATGTCGTACACGGTGTTTGCCGAATGTTCTGGTCGTGGTAGTTTAATTTAATTAAATATATATAGTTTCAAGCTGCCAACAACGATCCTTATGTTAGGATTACATCTCTTGACTAATGGTGGACACGAGAGGTAATTACCTCACGGATCTGCTTGTAGGTGCTAAGTGGCGTAGAGTGTAGTATTATAAAAGTCAAAACAGAAAAGTCAAAATCCGTTTTACCCTTCAAACCCGATAGATATTACACGCACCAGTTACGTTTCTTTTCTACGGGTAGGTCGATTTTTTCTTATAGGGTAGGTCGATTTTTCACTTTTCAAAAATAGCAAATTGTCCATCTCTTGCGAAATTTGTGTTAGTATACTGAATACAAAAAATTAGATCTTTTAATTGCACCATTGTTTGAGGAAATAGCATAAAAATCGTCTCTTACAGCTTAATTAAGGAAGTAAAAAGCAGCATATCACGTGTCGGTTGTGATGGGATGGTGGACATTTTCAATTTGAATTATATCTATAATATTCAATTCCTTTCATTTTAATAAAATAAAATAAAATTTTCTGATTTAAATATTGAAAACGGAAATTTTCTAACCAATTTCTAGGCTAAATGTAAAACAAGGATTTTTGTGACTTTTAGCAGAAATCGAATTTTAGTAGACAATTGATATTTTAAAAAGTGAAAAATCGACCTACCTTAACGGAAAAGGTGGCTTTAAAACAACCTCTTGTCTCATAGCACACGAGAACAGGCTTAGTATTTAAGTGACACTCTAGATTTTTAGATAATTTATATAAAACAATTTTGTTAATGATTAAGGTTTAAAAATAAAATCATGGAGGGTGTGATGTAAATAACAAAGAATTTGTGACTTGAGTAGTGATATAGTTTCGGTTACAGACAGGAAAACACACAATCTCTATTGTAATAAAATAATAATAACGGGAATCTTGGATCACCTAATCCTGGTCAAAAGACCGGACTTCGTAGAAATTAACAAGAGAAAAAAGAACTTGTATTCAATTCGATTTTGTTGTTCCACAGAATGAAAATAAAAGTGAAAAGATATTTAGATCTGGACAGACAGCCGAAAAAGCTGTGGAACATGAAGGTGGCGGTACAACGATTTATAGTGGGTGTACTTGGAACAGTTACCAAAAATCTGGAAAAAAGCCTAGACGAATACTCTAAAGCACTGATTCCCAAATGTGGTCGATACATTCCCCTTGGGGACGGTGGAAAGATCTATGGGCAAAAAGGAGAGGTAGAAACGACAGCGTAGCATTATGAGCAGAAAATAAATAATTGATGAAATGACAAAATATATCATAAATACTAAGGTAAAGGAACATGTAAGCGGTTTATGCAGAATAAAATTGACGTAAAAACTACAAATGAATGCATAGTTTTGTTATGTAGTCTGAAATCAGAGTCAAAAGTCTGAACGTTTGCTTTATGCCGGTACACATGTACACAAAATAGTGTGTATTTACATGTGTGTATGAAAAAGGGTGCTAGCAATCTACTGGGGAGCCAATGAAACGCTAAACTAAATGGTTCGGTTGGTTAGTTGGTTGGTTGGTTGGTTGGTTGTTGGTTGGATTTTATGTCATGTCAACCCTTGTTGGATTATTTTAGGCCAAAGACGTTTTGTTCTATTCATTCTTGATCTGTAATCAATATTTTTTAACTCATTTTTTATAGATTTTTTACTCATTTTTTCTATTCAGCCTATAGATGGTACCCTAACAGGTACTACCTCTCCGGACAAGAGTGGACCTGAGAGTAATGGCAATTAAGGGTACTCCACACTACCCTGAACTCCAAAATTGCAACTTCACCATTAGATGCAGTTTAACGTTATACCCAGGGCAAAATAAGTTTGAGAACCGTTGTTCTAAAGAGTACTGGAGACCTGAGGAACTTGCTGTCACTTAGACTTCAGTGAAATACCTGTTGTGAAAACTCCACAGGAAGGAAAATGATGATATGAGAAGACATGGATAGGGTTAAGAAGAGGAAACTCCAAGAGAGAAACTGAATCTCTTATAATCGCATCAAAAGACATTGTCATCAGAACAAATTATATAAAAGCAAAAATAGATAAGACTCAACAGAATAGCAAGTGTAGAATTTGTGGGGAGAAAGACGAAACAGTCAATAACATAATAAGCGAATACAATAAACTAGCACAAAGAGAGTACAAGACTAAGCACGACTGAGGAGACTTGCTTTCACCAGCCTCCAGTGAACCACAGGCTACGTCAGCTGTGAAAAACTCGAATGGAGTGAAATAATAATAATAATAATAATAATAATAATAATAATAATAATAATAATAATAATAATAGAAATCAGAGGAAGATTCGAGAGCATCCAGGCTACAGCACTAGTCTGATCGGCTAGAATACTCTGAAGAGTCCTGGAGACCTGAGGAGACTTGCTGTCACTCAGTCTCCGGTGAACCACAGGCTACGCCAGGTTTAAAAAAAACTCGAATGGAGTGAAATAATAATAATAATAATAATAATAATAATAATAGGAAGAGTCGTGACCATCCAGGCTACATCACTAGTGAGATCCGCTAGAATATCAGAAGAGTCCTGGAGACCTGGGAGACTTGCTCTCACTCAGCCTCCAGTGAACCACAGGCTACGCCAGGTGTGAAAAACTCGAATGGGGTGAAATAATAATAATAATAATGATAATAATAATAATAATAATCAGAGGAAGAATCGTGACCATCCAAGCTACAGTACTAGTGAGATGGACTAGAATACTCAGAAGAGTCCTGAAGACCTGAGGAGACTTGCTGTCACTCAGTCTCCGGTGAACCATAGGCTACCCCAGGTTCAAAAACTCGAATGGAGTGAAATAATAATAATAATAATAATAATAATAATAATAATAATAATAATTTCTGTGTTTTCCCTCTCATTTCTGTTATTGTTTTGATAATATTTGGATAAATTATGGCCATTTTTTATTTCCATTATGTTTCATATGCCATTTTCCACCGGACGAGTAATTTTTCCTGCGGCAAAAAATATAAGCGGGTGTTAAAAATATGTTCCCAAGTTCATTGTTGAGCCAGAGAGGCACCAAATGATTTAAATTCCTTACTAAACTCGACACTCGAGTCCCAGGCGGCCTCGTCTACAAAACATCTGGTGAATATCCCATATGCGGCGCTATCATTCGTCTTTCGGTGAGTCGGGACCAAACGAACGACCAGAACTATAAATTTTAATTATGGAAATACGCTATTAAGGCCGTAGATCAACATGGCACATGGGAGAGACGAGAGGGGGTGCTTAGTTAGGGGGTTGCTGGGTGGGGTCAGGGTAGGATTATCGGGTACTATTCCTGCGCTTGAATAGAGAGAGGCTTTATAAGTTTGTAAAAGCCAATATGAAAATATTGTCAGTAATAAGTTGCCTTTTCTTTATTTCTCTTGAGCTTTTATTTAAATCTTATTTTTTCATCTTTTTTTTCATTTTTCATCTTCATTTTTTCATCTTTTTTTTTCATCTTATTTTTTCATCTTTTTTTTTCCATCTTATTTTTCATCTTTTTTTTCATCTTATTTTTTCATCTTTTTTTTCCATCTTATTTTTTCATCTTTTTTTTTTTCATCTTTTTTTTTCATCTTTTTTTTTCATTGATTGCATTTTCTGTTTGTCTTTTTTTTTTCTCTTTCTTTTTCTTTTTTCTTTTTCCGGTTTTGATTTTTTCCTTTTTGTATTGAACTCCACCCTTATTTTTTTACTTCTGTTTATTTCTCTCTTTATTTCTTTTTCGGCTTTATTTCTTTCTTTTTTTTCTTTCTTTCTTTCTTTTCTTTTTATTGGTTTCTTTTCTGTCTTCCTTCATCACCGTTGTCCTTTCTTTCTTTCTTTTCTTTCTTTTGTTTTTTGTTCATTTACCGCCTTGCCTTTTGTTTTTGTCTATCTTTCTTTTGTCAACGTTGTCCTTTCTTTCTTACTTTCTTTCTCGGTTTCTTTTCTTTCTTTCTTTCCGATTTAGTTTTGTATTTCTTTCCTGTCTTGTCTGTTCTTTCTTTCTTTCTTTCTTTCTTTCTTTCTTTATATATTCCCGTTTTTTTTTTGTCCCTTAAACGTCAAGCCTTTTCTTTTTCTTGTCCGTTTGTTTCTTTCTCTTCCGTCTTTCCTTCGTCCCCGTTGTCCTTTCTTTCTTTCTTTCTTTCTTTCTTTCTTTCTTTCTTATTTTGCTTTGGATTTCTTTCCCGTCCTACCTTTTCATTCATTCATTCATGCACCCTTTCTTTATCTTTTATTTTTATTTTCTGTTCTTTTGCTTAAACATCTAATATGGGAAAATTACGGTATCCCAAATACCGATAAGAAGGGAATAAAAGACAAGACAAGAGTTTATAATCCAAAAAGGTTTAATGGTGCGGAAGGTTGCTAAATCTTATTGCTTTTAGCGTTCATAAGTCTCGTGTATATATATATATATATATATATGTAAACAACTTTTAGCTATTTTCAGCCGACAGTATATTTGGGAGAATATGTGCTTTTTAATTTTAGTCAGACCTAATTTTTGAAAGTTAATTCATTTATGTTTAATTAGGCGGGATTTAAACTACTTAAATGTGAGGCTAAACAAATCGAGAAAAATAAATCTCTGAATATATATTTCGACCTATTAGGTCTCATCAGTATAGTTATAGATACGAGGACCGCCTAGCGCGTGACTCGAACCCTTTGTGCCGAAACGGCACGCCGGTATCTTACCATCACGCCAAACAGAAATCGCAATTTTGTCTCGCTTTGTTTAGGTATTAGTAGCATTCTATGTTCCACTTTGGAGACTTTATCGCACGACGCAAATGTAAACAACTTTTAGCTATTTTCAGCCGACAGTATATTTGGGAGTTTAAATCCCGACAGTATATTTGTAGTTTAAATCCCGCCTAATTTAAACATAAATGAATTAACTTTCAAAAATTAGGTCTGACTAAAATTAAAAAGCACATATTCTCCCAAATATATATATATATATATATATATATATATATATATATATATAGTAACAAATTACATAAACACTTATTTTGGGGGTAAAGAGTTCTTTGCGGAGTTCGTTGTAGTTGTGGATGTCATTCATTGTTGGGTGCTGTTGCAATTTTGGTTCAGTTCAGGTCGGTGTGTCTATGTTGATCTGTTGTATCAACTTTCTGTTTGGCTGTCTTATCTGTTCAACTACCTTCTCTGTTCCGGCTTTTCTTTGGCCTGACTATTTCTGTTTTGAAGATTTCTAAGGGCTTCAACCGCTTCCAGTTACTCACTTCCGTGTTCTACTTCCTTCCAGGTTCAGTGTTAAGGGAGGGTAACCCATATTTTTCATACTACTGTTTGGTCTCCATCCTTTTGTATTGATTAATGATGCCATGTGGAATTCAATAATACTCCTCTGCTTGATGCATTCGTGTTAGCCGCCACTTTGCTAGACTGCCACTCCGCTATTGTTTGTGGTAAGGAAAAATGTGTTATTCCATGAAATTTCCACCTCTTTTTACAGAGGATTTTTCTCTTGCTTACTTCAGTCGATTAGATAAATTGTGAGAAGAAAAGGTTGTATGAGAAAGAAAGAAAGAAAAACAGACGGAAAAGATTGCTCGAAGGAAAGAAACTGAGAAAAAGGAAGAGAGAACCCTAGTTTTAGAAAAGGAAGGACAGAAAATTTAATTAGAATAAAGAACGAAAGAAAAAAAAAGAGAATAAAGGAAAATAAGAAAAAGAAAACGTAGATAACCGGTGAGGGGAGAAGAAGAGAGAAAGCAAGAAAAGCATAATAAAAGAAAGCACGAAGGATCAAAATGGAAGCAAAGAAAGAGGGAAACTCAATTTTTGAAAGGAAAAGAAAGAAAGAAAGAAAGAAAGAAAAAAAAAGAAAGAATTAGTTTTAATCTCTACATATTTAAAGAGCAGTTGGGCGCCTTACGCGGTGTAATGGATTTTTAGGAGAGGAGGCATGAGTTTGTGAGAAAGTAAGGGGAATCTCCTATAGATATCTACTACCACTGTTCGTTTAGACGGAACTAGTGAACTCCGCCTACTAAAAATTCCTACTGCTACTGCTCGTTTTAAAAGTGAGACAACGGAAACATTCCACCAGTTTCTCACCTGAAGATGGCAGAAAGACATGCCGAAAGCGCTTGTGAAGAAACCTATGATGGATTGCTACACCAGTTCCACTCTGACATTAAAAGATGGCCAGACAGTTAGAAAGGATCGAACAAAAACTCGTTCGACAAGAATCGTCAGTAGAGTTTAACAAAACACACACACACACACACACACACATATATATATATATATATATATATATATATATATATATATACAACACACACACATTTACATGCGCATACAGACATACAAACACGCGCACAAACACACACACAAACACGCTTGCACGTTCATACTTCCATACTCATAAACTAACATACACTGTCAAACACGCATACACAAACATGCACACACATGCACACAAAAAAGAAAATGCATGTAAAAACATGCACACTAACGTACATATAAATCCCAGAACACATACATACATACATACATACGAATAAGATATAATGAAAAAACAAACGATGTTTACAACTGAAATAGGCTCATCAGAAGAGAAAGTGTGCAAACCGTTTCGGGGCCAATTCTCTTGACGGTTTTTAAAAAGCAACACTCGGCCCATCCTCAACTAATATGAGGACCCTATTGCGTTATAATGTATCAACCGCAATTTTTACACCAGACTTTTTTGAGTCTTATTTCATTACTATAATGCTTCTGATTATTTTCAAAATTGAAAATGAGATTCATTTTATTTTTAAACAAAATTCATTTTGTTTTTAAATAAAATTCATATTATTTCTAATGCAGACAGCACAATTTTATTTTTTTGATTAATTCCAACGTTTAACTAGCAGCGTTCTGTTTTTACTAACGGTCTTTTTCCCGTCTTGTTTTTTGTTGATGACCGACCCACGTGCGGTTGATACATTATAACGCAATAGGGTCCTCATATTAGTTGAGGATGGGCCGAGTGTTGCTTTTTAAAAACCGTCAAGAGAATTGGCCCCGAAACGGTTTGCACACTTTCTCTTCTGATGAGCCTATTTCAGTTGTAAACATCGTTTGTTTTTTCATTATATCTTATTCATACTGTCGGATTAATTTCCATTTTATTTTTCACATACATACATACATACATACGGGAATATACAAACGTGCGCATATACAAGCACAGACACACATTCACACTCACGCAGTCAAACATGTACACGCCTAAAGACACTAAAACACGCATACATACATACATACACAAACGCACACAAGAAAATACTTACGCATACGTACACTAACATAGTATTCAACACACACATACATGCATACACAGCGCGTATGGAAGCGCATGGTGTAATGATTAAAGTCAATGGAAGTGGACTGGTCGCCCCGAGTTCAAATCCTGGATGTGGTAATTGCATTTCACTTAACGATAATACACGTGGGAAAGGTATGAATCATATTCTGCCCCCACTTATGGATAACTAGTAGGGCAGACTGGGCCCTTTAACCTTGGTTAGCAAACCGGTCTAGGAGAAGGAAAACTCTGAATTCAAACCTGTTGAACTCCGCTTAAGAAATTGAACTTGTATCACATCCTGCTCGTGCGGGGTGTTGGTAAATATATATATACATACACAGACATAAACACTAGCTCACAGACAATACACACATATACACACACACGTAATTACGTTTGTGCGTGTATTTATTTACCCCCCCCCTCCCGCAGGAGCAGGATGTGACACAAGGTCGATTCCTTAAGTGGAATTTAACAGGTTTGATTTCAGAGTTTTCCTTCTCTTAGACTGGTTACCTAACCAAGGTCTAAGATCCCACTCTGTCTACTATTTACCAATAGCTGAAAGGAGAATAGTTGGATTCATACCTTTTCCAAGGGTATTAGCGCTAGGTGAAAGGCAAACAACCTCGTCTAGAACTTGAACTCGTGTCGTCGTGTCCATTTCCTACAATGGTAATCATTACACCACCAAGCGCCTCCTTGTGTGTGTGTATGAGTGTGTGTATGTACAAGTACACACATATGAAGTCTTATACATGTAAACATATAGATGCACTCACACACACACACACACACACACACACACACACACACACTCACATACACACTTGTATACACACATTATCGCAGTAGGAAAATAGCATAATTCATATAATTGCAAAAAAAAAAAGTTAATCTTCGTTTTCATCTCTGCGTTTCTAAACAAAGATTTAAATCGACTATTTCACTTTTCTTCTTCTTCTTCTTCTTCTTCTTCTTCTTCTTCTTCTTCTTCTTCTTCTTCTTCTCCATTGTTGTTGTTGTTCTTCTTCTTTTCTTCTTCTTCTTCTATTGTTTCTTCTTCTTCTTCTTTTTCTTCTTCTTCTTCTTCTTCTTCTTCTTCTTCTTCTCTTCTTCTTCTTCCATTCTTCTTCTTCTTCTTTTCTTCTTCTTCTATTGTTTCTCCTCTCCCCCTCCTCCTCCTTCTTCTTCTTCTTCTTCTTCTTCTTCTTCTTCTCCATTGTTGTTGTTGTTCTTCTTCTTTTTCTTCTTCTTCTTCTATTGTTTTCTTCTTCTTCTATTGTTTTCTTCTTCTCTTCTTCTTCTTCTTCTTCTTCTTCTTCTTCTTCTTCTTCTTCTTCTTCTTCTTCTTCTTCTTCGTTTCCATTCTTCTTCTTCTTCTTTTTCTTCTTCTTCTATTGTTTCTCCTCCTCCCCCTCCTCCTCCCCCTCCTCCTCCTCCTTCCTTCTTCTTCTTCTTCTTCTTCTTCTTCTTCTTCTTCTTCTTCTTCTTCTTCTTCTTCTTCGTTTGTTTTTGATTCGTATTAATGGCCATAAACGAAAAGGGAATGTTTTGTACCAAAAACCCAAGAATGGAATAAAATTGTTTAGAAGGGAAAGAGAAAAAGTCTGACTAATTTCATTTTAATGAGCCTGGATTCAATGAGGGGGTCTACATCTCTCTTGTTTTGAATCGCCACAAAATTACCTCCCCCTTGACCCGCTCTTTATTACCGGGAGTCACTAATGTTCTCGATAAGCAAAGCTATTCTGTTTACCAAACAAGCAATAAAACTCATTATTTCGAAGTTATGTATTTTATTTATTCCCCAGGGGATAATTTTTCAAATCAATTTTAAAAAAAAAAACTACTGTTTATTTCATTATAAAATATCCTACAGTCGAATTTGTTATATCTTCTATGAACATTTGTTAATAGCAGCAAATGAATATTGTCAAATTGGTCTATCTATCCCTCTTTCTATCTATTTATCTGTTTGTCTGTCTGTCTGACTGCCTGTCTCTCTCTCTCCCAATATATATATATATATATATATATATATATATATAAACCACAAGGTTCCTAGTTCGATACCGGTCCCCACCAACTCAGCGTATGAGTAGCATAGGGATCTGTGCGGTAAAGTAAGGAGCTGATGGAAGGTGTGACGCACCACTTCAGATGCTAAAAAAAACAATCTCCTTGGTCTAGCGCTATTGAAAAGGGGATAGACTCCCTCGCTGACTGGCTGATACCAACTTTAGGCCGCCCCGACAACTTTACTTACTTATATATATATATATATATATATATATATATATATATATATATAGATAGATAGATAGATAGATATACAGTGATGCTGAGCTTTTTGATTTAGTGCGTCATGGGACGCACATATTTACTTTGTATGAGTCTTCGTGAAAATTCCCTTATAACACCTACCTTGTAACCTATCCTGTGTAATTCGTTTCTAAGAAACTATTGAAATGTATTTACAGTTAGCTTGAAATGATGAGGGAAGACACTGGGACACATGGATTCGATTTTACTGCATCCAATAGAATTTTGTGCATCAGCGATACAAGACGCGTATCTATCAGCATCTGTATATATATATATATATATATATATATATATATATATATATATATATATATATATATATGAGTATGAAAAGGTGGAATGAAAACATCACACAATGCTGTTAAAGAAGAAAACAATTTATAATATAAAACAGCATTGTGTGATGTTTTCATTCCACCTTTTCATTCCACCTTTTCATACTCATATTGTCGGATTCATTTCCTTTCTTTTAACTTATATATATATATATATATATATATATATATGTGTGTGTGTGTGTGTGTGTGTGTGAGTGTGTGTAAAATGATTCTGTTCTTATCTCTTCCCAACCCTGGGGCAGTAGAATATACCGACTGCACCTCTGTAGTGAGACCACCTGTTGGGCGTGGATGGTGACCTGTGATGCTTAAGGGCGGAATCTTTGTGGCTGAGCAGTCTATGGACTCCAACACTCCTCTTTGGACCTTCCTTAGGCTAGACGGGCGGCCGGGGAGGCCCCCTTTAATCAATCGGCTAACATCAATATGATCTCCCCACCCCTTATGGCAGATTTGAAACGTCAACACTAGATGTAGTTTAACGTCATACACAGGACGCTTCTAGCCCATATATGATAAAGAGGTTTGGGGGGTTTGCAGTAAGGGTCGGGGAAATGATATAGGTTCCAGGGCTTTACAAGACAAGCCGATTAATCGTCTAGCCTAAGTAAGTCCCAAAGAGGGGTTGCTTGTCATGGACGGCTCAGCCTTAAATATTCTGTGCTTAAACTTCATGGGTCGCCCCCACGGCCAACAGGTTGCTCCTTTGAGGAGGATTTTACCCCTCTGCAGTGGTGCAATTGGTGTATTCTACAACCCCAGCTGACAGAGCGGGGGAGGCAAAAGGTCCAGATATTTGTCCATTTTTTCATTTTCCTTTAGCTTCACCCTGTGATCTGCTGGAACTGCAAATATTATTAATGTTATTTTATTATTATTATCATTATTATTATTATTATTATTATTATTATTATTATTATAGAGTCTTTCTCACCAGCGTTTCCTGATGGTATTTCACTGGAATCTGAGTGACACCAAGTCTCGTCAGGTCTCCAGGAGTATTCTAACTGATTACAGCAATGCAGAATTCTTCTCTATTCTTCATCCGATTTCCAGATTCTCCAGAAAATTATTATTATTATTATTATTATTATTATTATTGAGTTTTTCACATCAGCGTTAGCTGATGGCCTTTCACTAGAGTAGGAGTGGCAACAAGTCTCCTCAGGTCTCTCGTACTCTTCTGAGTATTCTGGCAGATTGCAGCAGTGCAGTATTCTGGATGATCTCGATTCACCCTCTGATTTCCAGATTTTCCAATCTTTTTGGGACCGTTCCAAGTGCACCAACTACAATTGGCATCACTTTGACTTTCATATTCCATAACTTTTTCAGTTCTCTGGCAAGGTCCAGGTAGGGGATTCCCATAATGTAGCGGCTAACGTGCCGAACTACATTATCTTAGTAAGTCAGTTCAAACTCCAGTCATGCTATAAAATTCGGTTTCGGACTAATTCCCTTTGGAGAGGTAGGAACCCCTTTATCCACCCATATAAGAGTTAGATAGTACAATTACTGTTCTTCTTCAAGGGTGGCTTGCTTTAAAATGATGTAAACATCATTGACAATAAACAATAACCGTTTCAGTGATTTCTAAAGACCGTACCATTGGGAATATCCTCAATAAAGATGAGGACAATAGTCCGAATAACACAAATAATATAAACCATCAAGCCTCATCTCAAAAATTCAAAGAAATAATCCATGTAATTAAATATATATACAGAAATTATTTAGAAAGCAATGGTTAAAGTCATGGGAAATGGACTTGTCGACCCGAGTTCAAATCCTGGATGTGGTAATTGCATTTTACTTAGCGCTAATACCCTTGGGAAGGGTATGAATCCTACTCTCCTTCCAACAATGGGTAAATAGCAGGGCAGACCGTGCTCTTTAACCTTGGTTAGGCAACAGTTGTAGTACACTTTAAAAGATTGACCGTCTGTCACATCCTGCGTGTTGTGAAGGGGTTGGGTAAATATATACACATAAAATCTGGAAGTGCGTCGTGTAATGGTTAGAGTCGTAGGAAATGGATTCGTCGATCCGAGTTCAACTCCTGGACGAAGCTGTTTGCATTTCCCATAGCGCTAATAACCTTGGGAAAGGTATGAATCCAACCACTCTTCCTCCAGCTATGGGTTAATATTAGGGCAAACTGTGCTCTTTAACCTTAGTTAGGCAACCAGTCTAGGAGAAAGAAAATTTAAACCTGTTAAATTCCGCCTAAAAATTGACCTTGTGTCACATCCTGCTCGTGCGGAGGAGTTCGTAAATGTGTACAGATAAAATCTACTTGGAATGGGTAGTGAGATCTGTGCTATCTCCATCAAAGGATTTCAGGATTTTATGACAATACAAGACTGACAGCTTTGAGAATGGGCATTACCCCTCGGTGGTATTGAACTCACTTGTCAGAATGTAATCAAGTCACCTCGTGCTGTCCAATCAAAACGTAGTAGTCATTGAGCCAACGTTTCGGGCCTCGCGCCAAATCCTGGTGGATATGAACCTGTGGTCGGAGCAATGAGCTTCGTCTGTCTATTTTTGTTGAAAGCTTCTCTTTGTTATTCCATTAGCCAATGCAGATGGCTTAGGATCGATGTCAGTATCGAAGCACTCTGAATGATAAATGGACGAAATAAATGTGATTGCCCGGATGTTAGAGGCAGAAACGAAGCTGTGGCTGTCCAGTGTCCCGTTCCGCTTGGCACGGGACGGACGTCCACCGTTTGAAAGGGCTCAGAATATAAGCAGAGAAATTCCACTTATTGGATTATTTTCTTTCTACGGCTTATTTTTTTCTCTTTCTCTCTCTGTCTCTGTCTCTCTCTGTCCCTCTGTCTCTCTCTGTCTCTCTGTCTCTGTCACTCTCTCTCTCTCTCTCTCTCTCTCTCTCTCTTTCTGTCCTCTGTCTCTCGCTGTCCCTCTCTCTCTCTCTCTGTCTCTGTCTCTCACTGCCCCTCTGTCTCTGTCTCTCTCTGTCCCTCTGTCGCTGTCTCTCTCTCTGTTCCTCAGTCTCTGTCTCTGTCTCTGTCTCTCTCTGTCACCCTCTCTCTCTCTCCGTCCCTCTGCCTCTGTCTTTCCCTGTCCTCTGTCCCCCTCTCTCTCTCTCTCTCTCTGTCCCTCTGTCTCTGTCTGTCTCTGTCTCTGTCTCTCTCTGTCTCTTTCCCCTCTGTCTCTGTCTCTCTCTCTCTTTCTGTCCCTCTGTCTCTGTCTCTCTTTCTGTCCCTCTGTCTCTGTCTCTCTCTGTCTCTGTCCCTCTCTCTGTCTCTCTCTCTCTCTGTGTCCCCCTGTCTCTCTCTTCTCTCTCTCTGTCTCTGTCTCTGTCTGTCTCTCTCTCTGCCCCTCTGTCTCTGTCTCTGTCTCTCTCCGTCTCTCTGGTTTGCGTCTCTTTCTCTTGTCGATTTGAGCAGTATTTCTATGTTTATTTCAACATGTCTTCCGTTAGCGTTTCATTATTTTAGTCAGGTTTGTAGGTTTAGCTTTTTATCCTGTGTTCGAACACTGGTGTGTGTTTCAAAACGATTATAGTTCTTGTCTCTTCAATGCATTCTTCCTTTTTCATTTTTACAAGCAAAATAAAAAAACGCCCTCTGGGCGACATAAAATAAATATTGCCTGAGGGGATGGGAGTTGAAAATTTAATATCAGTGAGTTTGCATCATAAGTAAAAGTAAAATCATCAGATTTATTAAAGGAGTAAAAAATAAAATAAATTTATTAAAGGAGTAAAAAATATAAAAATATTGAAATGGAAACTTAGTTCTGATAACTTTAAATATGTATTAAAATAAAACAAACTATATATACCAGGTATGTATTTATTTAAAACTTGTTTAAAAAAACAATGAGGGCTCTCTAACATTGCATGCTCAAATTTTGAGTGTATTTATTCTACGTTATGACGTTTTAGGTAGTGTGACGTAATCAGTGACGTCGTTTTTGTTACAGACAAAAACCGGAAGCGAATCTCCATTATTATTCTATGTTATGACGATTTTGGGGAATGTGATGTAAGCAGGACGTCGTTTTTTTTACAGACAAAAACCAGAAGCGAATCTCCATTATTAATAGATTTTATTTTAGTTGTTTTAGAGCTTTCCGTACAGCATTACTGTTCTTATCCTAAACCTTTTTGTAGTCATAAACATTTTTTGTGGTCATCAATTCTTATATATTCTCTATTGAACTCATTTTTTTATTCTCTTGTCTGCCACAGACCTATTTATAGAGTTGTATTATCAATGATTAAGAATAGAGTTTTAATCGTACTTGGAGCTTAGTTGTCATCCCTTTTGTGGTACAGAGCAGTAGTACCATTTTTGAGGTGAGAGTTGTGACCCCATTTTTTTATGTAGAATTGTGATCTCATTTTAGATTACATTTGTGTAAAGTTCTCATGCCTTTTGGGGTTTAGAGCTATGATTTCTTCTTTAGGTGAGAGTTGTGGTCCACGTTTTTATTGTAGCATTGTGATCTCATTTTTGAGGTTACATTTGGGACCCACATATTTAAGCATAAAGTTGTCATTCCATTTGGGGTAAAGAGCTGTGGTCCAATGTTTGAGGTGAGAGTTGTGGCCCCAGTTTTTCTTTAGAATTGTGATCTCATGTTAGGTCACATTTGTGGTCCACATATTTAAGTGTAAATTTGTCATCATATTTGGGGTATAAAGCTGGGGTCCCATTTTTTAGGTGGAATTTGTAGGCCCATTTTTTATAGTAGACTTGTGATATCATTTTTGAGGTTCGAGTTACAGTACTCATTTTTAAGTATTGAGTTGTCATCCCGTTTAGGGGGAAAAAGCTGTGATCTCATTATTAAAGTAGTAGGCTCCTTTTCCCCTTGAGTTGTAGGCCTCTTTTTACCTGTAGAGTTGTGATTTGATTTCTGAGGTTCGTGACATGGTCCAATTCTTTTAGTAGAGTTGTAGTTCTATTGTTAAGCGTAGATTTCTTGCCTCAGTTTTTTAGCTGTGGTTAACCTTGTCACAATAGAGTCGTGGTCCATTTTTTAAGAGAATATTGTAAGTCCACTTTTCATTTGTGATCTCATTTTTTAGTATATATTTGTGATCCCACTAAAGAGATTAAAATTATTTGCCCCTTTTTAGAGTAAAATTGTTGTCCAATATTTTTTACTCAGGATATGGTACATTTTTGTGTTCCAATTTTAGGCTAAAGCTGAGGTCCAATTTTTGAGACATGTCACTTTGGATAAACCTTTCGAGAGTGTCACTGTCGTATCAAATGATTAAAAGAGTCACTAACGATGGTGTAACAATGATTATAGGAACTACTAATAGGATGTTGAACCCATAGATTCGGGTTATATCAACCTTTAATCATCATCATCTTCATCATCATCATCCCATGCTGACAATACTGTTGACTTTAGAATCAAAGGAGACGGAGATGGTGGACCTGAGATCCATACATGTTATATACCCTTATAAACATCGGGGTTAAATCGAACTTAACGGACCTAAATTCCACCATCGTATGTCACCCCGCCGAAAGAAAAAAATACCAAAAATCAGAGAATTAACAGAATTTAATGACATTTTCAGTGTTAATATATTAATGAATAAAAGATATAATGCACCAGTTATTTTCTTTAAAAACTTTAACATTTTTTCAGGTCAGTTAACTTTGAACCACGTATCTTTGAGGCATAACACAGATTCTCAAAGATATGTTCAACTTTCAAAAATATACAGGAATTCTAGAGAAGTACCTCACAAAATCACAATCGATAGGAAAATAGAAAATTATTATGCTATTACCTAATAGATCAGCTATAAGACAATACACTTCTTCTTTCTTCTTCTTCTTCTTCTTCTTCTTCTTCTTCTTCTTCTTCTTCTTCTTCTCTTCTTTCTTTCTTTCTTCTTTCTTTCTTTTCTTCTTAGTTTTCTTCTTTCCTTTCTTTTCTTCTTTCTTTTCTTCTTCTTTCTTCTTTCTTTTCTTCTTAGTTTTCTTCTTTCCTTTCTTTTCTTCTTTCTTTTCTTCTTTCTTTCTTTAAACGGAAGATAAATCTGGACATTTGCAGTTGCAACGAAATTGAAAAAAGAAAAGAAAAAAGAAAGCTAAACATATTCTACCGAGGCGTTCGCAACCTAAACACATTTATCAAACACTGAGGCATATTCTGAATTTTCAATCAGCCAATCAGCGAGCAGCTCACTACTCAATTTTTGACGTAGGGTGAGGGTTAAGCCAAGTCAAAACGTTACACGTTTACGCATGCGTACTTTCGCGAATACATATCAAATTTACGATACTCTGTCGGAAGACAACGACAGTAGAATACCCAGTGGTTAGTTAGAAAGAACATACGAGTATGGCTCGTGGTCATGAGTGTGGAGTTCCCAGTAAAGAGCATTGGTTTATTAGGCTAATTTGTTAATGATATCATTATGATTGGTGGTTAACTCCGTATTATTATCAGGCTGGTGCAAAAATCATGTGTCAGCTCTGTTAGTTGGATCAAAGATATACCGAGTGTCTCCGCTGCAGGTCAACCTGGGTAGGTCAGTAAACTGTATCAGATGGTGATGCTCCAGTTCTGGCCACCTTGTCAGTGGGGATTAGAATACGCTGACTGTAGCTCCTGGGGAGGGGTAAGACCCCCATCACAAAAAGTGTTATGGGTGTGTTACTAAACTGAATCCGGTGGTAAGTCTCCAGTTCTTGAGTTGTGAATATGGATTCATTTTACTGTTGTCATTACTCCCAGACCCACTCTGACCTGGAGTATCAAAGACAAACACTGTTATTTCGCGATCCAATTCATCTAATTCCTGACTCAGCGAAGGGACGAGATCCATATTTTGAAAAATTCTGGGTTAAATAGTACCACTAAAATTCTTTTACGGGGTGTTCAAAAGTCTTGTCACCAAAACATAATAAGAACAATAAGAGTGATGAGAACAATAAAATAAAACAATAAAAGTAATGAGAATCCTGCATAGAAATCATGTTGTACATCTGTGGTATACTAAGAAACGGAAGCACCGTTTTCAGCCATCTTTTTAAGTTGTAAATAAAAGGCCGAAGTGTTCACTTTTCGTAGTTAACGTCAGCTGGACTACCCGTGTTATTATTTCGCTAAGCGCGTTACAACAACATCTTCTATGTCCTTGCAAGAATGCACACGATCAAATGTCAATTCAGTTGCAAGTAGTCAATCTTCCAAAATTTAGGAGCTTGTGTCAGCTATCTGAAATAGAAAATTATTGTTATTATTATATATTATAATTACCGTATTTGACGGCATATAAGACGCACGGGCATATAAGACGCTTCCCCATTTCAGCAGGTCAGATTCATGAAAAAAGTTTTTAGTGTGTTTGTTTTTTCTTCGCCACCATACGCTCATGTTAACCTTGATTATAACAATACCCGCAATAAAATAAGGATGCATGGAGTTTAGGGTAGGTAAAAGTGCTGAGCGTAAGCTGGGTTAGTGAGCATCATAGAGAAGATTAGCCTGGGCCTACGGGAGATCTCAAACTTCATTTACGATGTATAAACGCATGGCAATCTTTTTAGCTAAAATTTTGGAAAAAAGTGTGTCCTATATGCGTCAAATACAGTAATGATATTATATAGGGCGACACTTCTTCCAAGCCGTAATTGTATCAGTGCAACTGCACAGTTGCTCTATGCGGCCCCTAACGAAGCACCTAGAGAATAAGCTAGACGGGTGTAAACACAAGAAAGCTACCTTATCGATGCTTCCTTGTTGAGTGCTAACAAGGGGGCATCGATAAGGTAGCTTGAACTCTGCAGATTAGTCATAGTTCTGCCTATCAAATAAATCACGAGGAGCTCGGCTTCCATAAAACAAGGGTGCAGATATTTTATTAATCTTCCCCGTGCATTGGCTCTTAAAACATTGATATTTCAACTAAATATAAAGTGTTAGCAACACCACTTGGACCCTAACGAAGCGTCTTGAGAATAAGCTAGATGGAAGCTGCACAAGAATGCTGCGTGCAGTCTTGAACAAGTCGTGGAAGCAGCACCCCACGAGGAGGCAGCTGTACGGTCACTTGCCACCCATCTCACAAACTATCCGAGTGAGACGGACAAGGCATGCAGGACACTTCTGGAGAAGCAAGGACGAGCTCATAAGCGACTTTCTCCTGTGGAAGCCAACACATGGACATGCAAGTGTGGGGCGCCCAGCAAGACCTACATTGACCAGCTATGTAAAGATGCTGGCTGCTCCATGGAGGACCTCCCAGGTGCAATGAATGATAAGAAGGTTGGCGAGAGATTGTCATGGATATCCGTGCTTCAAGCCCGATGATGATGATGATGATGATGATGATGATGATGATGATGAGATTGTTTAAAAAGATCACGTCTTCAGACCAAAGATAAACACTCCATATTTAGTTGCACTATAATTGTTTTAAGAGCCAATCTATTCAGGTAGTTTACAATAATTTAAAGAGATAAACACGTCATATTTCTATAAGTACAAGATGTATTATTTGAAATAATCCAACAAACCCGATTCGGCATTAAATGGCCCGAAAAGGGTTGGTGTGGCATTAAACAAAACAACCAACCAACCATAACAGCTACTACTATTCCAAACTCCAAGTTACAGTGAACCCGGTAGTATTAGCAACAAAGGGTGAATTTGCAATCCCTAGAGCTCTGTAAGTGTCACATTTTGAAGTATATCAAAATAATAGACAACACAGTTGATAGAATATAGATTAACAAAAATCAATAAACGAAAACGAAAATAAAGCAACCAAAAAAAAATGTTGGTGAGGAATATGAAAATCATACAAACAAAAATCCTTCACAAACAAGAGAAAAAAAAATCCGAGGGAAAAAACTGAATAAATTAGGGAACGGTGAAAAGGAAAAAAAGAAAGAAGTAATATGGCGGTCGCGTTCGGGATTAACCGGCATCGTGCGTTTTCCCGCCAAGCGGAGATTTGATGAGAGAGATGAAGGATTACATTCGAGTCAATCTCGTTTGGTGACGACAAATAGAGTAATGCATGTATTAGACTAATCCTCACGGACAAAACGATTGGGACACGCATTCGACAGCATATCAAATTGATGGCTTCATAATGATGAAGACATGCTACCAAATAAGGGTGTCCCACCGTGGTGTTATCGTTAGCAAACTAGTCCCGCGGGTCAAATACTATTGAATAGCTAGTTTTATTCTCGCTGGGTACTTGCGACCTTGTATCACATCCTACCTGTGTCCAACGGATTGTTTAAATACCTACCGTATTTTTCGGTCTATAAGGCGCACTTCAAATTTGCTAATGAAAAATCGGCAGTGCGCCCTATAATCCGGTGCGCCTTATGTATGAGTCCTGGGTGTGCTTAGGCCTTGTGACCACGAACCAATTTCTATGTTCACACTGCTGTAATGGAATCACTTATGTGGTCTCTTAAATTTGTAGAAGAGGAACGATTGAAAAAGTGAGCATATTTTTCTGTTTTTTGTGTGTTACAAGGGAACAATATTGATAGTTATTTTTAGTGACTTGAATAAATCTGACCTATCCAACTGCTTTGTTCTGCTTTATGCGCCTTATACTCCGCTGTGCCTTATATATGAAATAGATCCGTTCACTGATACTGTGTCTTATAATCCGGTGCGCCTTATATATGAAAATAGATCCGTTCACTGATACTGCACCTTATACTCCGGTGCGCCTTATATATGAAAATAGATCCATTCACTGATACTGCGCCATATACTCCGGTGCGCCTTATATATGAAAATAGATCCGTTTACTGATACTGCGTCATAAGCCTGATATAGGAAAATAGATCCGTTCACTGATAATGCTTCTTATACTCCGGTGCGCCTTATCGTCCGAAAAATACGGTACTCTGATTGGATATATGGGTGTAATGGTTAGCAAACTAGTCTCGCATATCCATTAATAGTGAATAGTTCGAACCTTGCTAGATACCTCATACTTGCGATCTTGTATCACATCCTACCCGTGGCGAATGGGTTGGGTAAATACCTACTTGATTGGATATAAGGGCATCCCATTGTGGTATAATCATCAGCAAGCTCGTCTTGCATATCAATTACTTATGAATAGCGAGTTTGATCCTTGATGGATACCTCATACTTGCGACCCTGTGTCACATCCTACCCGTGGTGAATAGGGTGGGTAAAAAGCTACTCAGACTGTATAAAAGCTTCCCATCATGGTGCAATGGTTGGCAAACTAGTTTTGGAGTATTGAATACTGAGTTGTATCTTCGCTTGTTGCCCAATACTCGTAACCTTGTTTCACATCCTACCTGTGCTGAATACGGTGGGGGTGGGGAATAGCAACTCAGAATCGGTATAAAAGTAAACTAGTATTGCTAATAACTTACTATTGAATAGTGAGTTTGATTTTCGCTGGATACTCCATACTAACGACCTTGTGTCACATCCTACCCGTGCTGAACAGGAAGGGGAAATACTTACTCTGACTGAGAATAAGGATGTCCCAATTTGTAAGGGTTAGTAAACTAGTATTAGAGATCAATTACTACAAAATAGAGAGTTTTCGCTGGATGCCCCATACTTGTGACCTTGTGGCTAACGGGTTTGGTAATTACCTACATGCCACTATATAGATATCACAAATCTACACACATATACACATATATACACATATAAATGTGTGCATGTGTATGTTTTTGGTTTATTTTCTGAGTTTGATAGAATATCAAACTTCATGTATTATCTACTACCAAAGCCATCCTTGTAGAAGAACAGTAGTGGTACTATATACCCGATAGCTGGGAGGATGATGCCTTTACCAAGGATGTTAGTCTAAAAAGTTAACGTAATAGGTGTTCGAACTAGTTATTACAATGTTGTACCCCAGCATGTTAACTATTACGTCGCGACCGACCCTTGGTGTACATATCTGTGTATGTTTATGTGTTTATTTTATCCTCTTAAAATCTAGTTAAGAATGTATCAAGAAAAGTGAAAAGAGAACACACATTATTACTCGGAAATGTTATAAAACTATAATTTACATTGGTATATATATATATATATATATATATATATATATATATATATATATATATATGTGTGTGTGTGTGTGTGTGTGTGTGTTTTGTGTGTGTGTGTTGTGTGTGTGTGTGTGTGCGCGCGCGCATGTGTGTATGTGTGTGATATCATTTGTATGTCATATTTTGTAGGCCTACACAAGTGCATATATATATATATATATATATATATATATATATATATGAAACTATATATATATATATATATATATATATATATATATATATATATGTGTGTGTGTGTGTGTGTGTGTGTGTATAGTTTTATGTATCAAGAAAAATGAAAAGAGAACACACGTTATTGCTAGAAAGTTTCATCAAACTATTATTGACATTGGATATATATATGTGATATCATTTGTATTTTATATTTTGTAAGCCTACACAAGTGCACGCACACACACACGCACACACATACACACATACACATATATATACATATGTATATATAAACGCATAATATAAATATATATATATATATATATATATATATATATAAACATAAAATTATATATGTAGTTTTCTGTGTTAATCTATGAAAATACCTTTTTTATATTTTAATTAATTTTTCGCAGTTAATTTCATTGCAGTTGTTAAAAACGCTATAATCCAATTAGGATGCATTTCAATCAAGCCGTATATTTAGAGATTAACAATTGTTTGGTTGGCTTGTTGGTTGGTTGTATGGCATATCAATCCTTATTGAATTATATCGTGTTGAATTTAGTTAAACAATTATCGTTCTAAATCATATACACTACACCAAAATATATTCACAATCATTTTTGATAGGTAAACACTCAATACTTAGTTACACTATTAATGTTTTAAGACACAATTTTTGGAATTGGAAGTTCAAATTTTGGGGATTGTCTAACTTTAACATAGTCGACACCTGGAAAACTTTCAGAAATTTTAAAGCCGGGGGTGATAATTTTGCAAAAAAAAAAGAAATCATTTTTTTTGTACAAATAATGTTCAATATATCTGAAGTATTAATAGAAAAAATGATGCATGCTACATCGGGATATTGATTTTTAAAATGAAAAAGTCAGTAATCATCAATAACTCAAAATTGGTTAAATTTAAGACATTTTTTATAGCATTTATGGATTCTTTGGGCGTAAATGCTTTTATAAACCAATTTTCAGTAGTAGAGAAACTCTAGAACTCATTTGACAGACAAAAATAGATAACAAAAAGTCACCATTATTCGCGACCCCTCCCCTCAAATTTGAAGAGCTAAAAATCGACTAAAAACTCTGCAAATTTTTGGAATTGGAAGCTCAAATTTTGGGGATTGTCTAAATTTAATATAATCCATAAAAGTAAAAGTAAAGTCGTCGGGGTGGCCTAAAGTCGGTATCAGCCTGTCAGCGAGGGAGTCTAGCCCTTTTCACTAGCGCTAGACCAAGGAGATTGTTTTTTAGCATCTGAGGTGGAGCGCCACACCAACCAGCAGCTCCTTACTTTACCGCACAGATAGATCCCTGTGCTACTCATACGCTGAGTTGGCGAGGACCGGTATCGAACTAGAAACCTTGTGGTTTCTAGCCGAACTCTCTACCGACTGAGCTAACCCGGACCCTGATATAATCCATAGCTGTACAAAATTTTAGAAAAATTGAAGGGAGTGGGTGACTTGGCCAGAATAATTTCACATCGAATTACCCTAATACGCTTGGGAAGGGTATCAATCAAACTATTTTCCTTCCAATTATGATATTTTTTTATCTTGGTCAGGTAAACAGTTAAGGAGAAGGAAAATTCTGAGTTCAAACCTGTTAAACTACGCTTAGAAAATTACCCATGTGTCACATCCTTTCTTGTGTGGAGGGGCTGGTATATATATATATATATATATATATATATATATAATATATATATGAGAAGTAAACAAACAGACGATGTTTGTGATATGGCTATATATATATATATATACTGTATGGTGAGGCTCCATTTCTGTACCCTTATATGCGCAATTACTTTATCCCATTGTGTGAATGCTTGTACGCGCATATCCACAAAGAGAATTACATTTTTAACTTTTTCCTCTATTTCTGTCTTTGTGTTTCTCTCAAGTCATGCACAGTCATTAATATGCAAACAAGTGGCCATTTGCGCCCAAGAAAAATCAGCTCTGACTTCTATTGGCGTCTAGTGGACTCTTTTGATACAAAAACAAGAAAAACAAAAATAAAAACAAACATTGGTCTAATGAAGACTGATTACAAATAAAAACTAATTAGTAATTTGTTTAGATTCTTTGGCGTTTATCACCATTTCGCTCAATCCCCCCTCTCTCTCTCTCACTCTTCTTCCCTTCCCTCTCTCTCTCTCTCTCTCTCTTTCTCTCTCTCTTCTCTCAATCTCTCTCTCCTCTCTCTCTCTCTCTCTCTCTCCTCTCTCTCTTTCTTTCTCTCAATCTTCTCCCTCAATCTCTCTCTCTCTCTCTCTCTCAATCTTCTTCTCTCAATCTCTCCTCTCTCTCTTCTTCCCCTCTCTCTTTCACAATCTTCTTCCCTCCATCCTCTCTCTCTTTCTCTCTCTCTCTCTCTCTTCTTCTTCCTCAATCCTCTCTCTCTCTCAATATTCTTCCCTCAATCCCCTCTCTCTTTTCTCTCTCAATCTTCCTCAATCCTCTATCACTCTCACCCTCTTTCTCCCTCTCTCTCTTCTCTCTCTCTCTCTCTCTCTACGTCCTCTTCAATTTTATTTTCTTAGTATCCCCCCCACCTCCGCCTCTTTCGTCATTCCTATTTTCTACTTTAAGAAATTAATATTTCTTGCCTCTTTTTGAACGAAACGGCTGACCAAAATGGCGCCCGAAAACAATCGTCGCTGCACCGTTGACGATATAATAGATTCTAAGAGCGGGAAAAATCGGAGGGGGGGGGGAGAAAGAAGAAAAATGAGCCCTCCTATTTGTTTTTCGGCACGTCACAATTCATTTTGTTTTCTTTAACATTTAATTCAATTATACGCCCTTCTTATTTCGTTGCCTTTTTTAAGCATCTTTTTCTTCTTCTTAATTCGCTTATTGGGTTGGCCGATTTGAATAGTTATCCATTTTTCTCATTATTCAAATAAATGAATAAATAAAGAGGCGTTGGAGGAAGAAGTAGTTTAAAAAAAAATACGACTCGACTTCCTTTAGTGAATAAATACTAAAGTACTAGACAGAACAGGTGAGTGAGATGATGGGAATATAAATAGAGAAAAATTAAAAGATAAAACAATATCACAATGATTAATGGAGGCATTAAGAATATTTTTTTTACCAAAACAGTCATTCAATTGAAAATAATAGTGGGAAGAAATTCACATAGCAATGGAAAATAGATCATCTTTACTTTTTAGCCTATTTAATCTTATTTACTTAACTTTGCTTAGATATAATACATGGACTTTAGTTTACGTACCTGATATAATACATAGATTTCATTTTACTTACCTCATATAGTACATAGACTTCAGTTTACTTACATGATATAGTACATAGACTTCAGTTTACTTACCTCATATAGTACATAGACTTCAATTTACTTACCTCATATAGTACATAGACATAGTTTACTTACCTCATATAGTATAGACTTACCTCATATAGTACATAGTACATAGACTTCAGTTTACTTACCTCATATAGTACATAGACTTCATTTACTTACCATATAGTACATAGACTTCAGTTTACTACCTCATATAGTACATAGACTTCAGTTTACTACCTCATATAGTACATAGATTCAGTTACTTACCTCATATAGTACATAGACTTCAATTTACTTACCTATATAGTACATAGACTTCAGTTACTTACTATATAGTACATAGACTTCAATTTACTTATTACATAGACTTCAATTTACTTACTGTATCCTGCTGTTACTTAAGTGTATTAAGAAATATATACCTAAGGTAGGTTGGTTGTCTCCCTTGGTCGACACACCTTTCAACCAACCAACCAACCAACACTTCCGCATATATTGGCGCCAGATATCAGAAGATATGTATAACTCTCTTTCAACTGATATCTGTAAAGAGGTGGACGATAAAATTGTCTCTGCTTTTAAAATATTGAAACCATAGAGAGTCGTATGAAAGTAGGTAAAACATTAACACATACAACAACTTCACCAAGGACCACCGTAAAGTGGACTAATATATGTTTATATTGTATATTATACAATATAGCCGCAAACAGAACACTTTGTTTGCAACTGAAAATATTGATACAGACTGTATTTTCTTTACGCACACACACACACACACACACACACACACACACACATATATATATAATATATATATATATATATATATATATATTCACCAACCCCTCCACACGAGCAGGATGTGACACAAGGTCAAATTCACAGCGGCTTTCCCAAAAAGTACAAAAACTGATGGTTAGTTTAATATAATTAAGCAGAAGGACTCAGATTACAATATTAATAGGAATTTGTATTGAATGAGTTCTGAGATGAAATTCGAAATATCACATCATCTATTAATAATGGAGATTCGCTTCTGGTTTTTGTCTGTAACAAAAACTACGTCACTGCTTACGTCACTATACCCGAAATCGCCATAACATAGAATAAATACACTCAAAATTTGAACATGCAACATTAGACAGTCCTCATTGTTTTTTAAAACAAGTTTTAATAGATACATCCCCAGTATCATATATTTATTTTAATAGATATTCAAAGTTAATAGAACTTAGTTTCGATTTCAAATTGTTTTATTTTTTTTTTTTTTACTCCTTTAATAAATTTGATGATTTCATGATTTATGGTTCAAACTCTCCGACATTTAATTTTTAACTTCCACCTCCTCAAGGGATATCTTTCAAAAATGTATTTTTACATCGCCCGGAGGGTGTTTTTTATTTTGCTAGTACAGGTAAAAAATACCGAAAATTTGGTTGGAAAAGAGTTAAAAATGAAAGCCAGATTATCTTAATTTTCGTTGACGAAAGAAAAATGCTTCTTTGAGGTAAGAAAACTTATTTCCCTTTATATTTTCTGCTAGACACACGCCACTCTGTTGAGGATTTTGACATATAAGGTGTGTGTTAAAAGCTCACTCCTACTTATAGACTCGGCCAGAATCATATGATCTATCTCTTGGCCAATCACTGGCAGTATTCTGAGGTTGATACTATACTTAACCGACCTTACTGAACATAATTACTGTGACCTTCGTGCACGAAGGACATAGGATTAAATCATTGGACCTTTACCAATTCGCAGCATAGGACTTATACGCTTACCAAAGGATTTAATAACACAGGACTTTCTGTAAGCCCTTTTCAACTGGCCAAGGATGGCATTTGAAAACTTTACACACTCTAACTAGCTGACCCCACAAGGGCAATTACTTACTAAAAACCTGATCGTAAATCAACCAGGTACCATGTTGATATTTATTGTTTTGCTTTTACATAACACACAAGTCTCAGGTTGTTTACAGTACCTCCTGTTGCTTACGTGGTCACCCACGATTTGAACCGGGTATTCTCTGCTTAACTACGGTGATCTCGCGGAAAAGTTTTGTTTATATATGACACACAGGTCTCAGATTATTTACAGTACCTGTTGTTGTTTAAGTAGTCACCTATCTAAGAATTGTACAGGCTATTCACTGCTTAACTTCAATGATTTAGTGGGAACTGGTACTTTCAACGTGACTTGTTATTTAATAAATGTTGCTTAAACTTAATATATGGATGCCCCCGATGGTGAAACAGCGAACAAGACGAACAGACTGTTGGGTAATTTCATGTCAAATCATCCAGGTCATGTCACCAACCCACTTCAATCTTTCTAGAATTTTGTCCAAGTGTGTACTATGTTAACGCTAGACACTCCCCAAAATTTGAGTTCCCAATTCCAAAAATTAACGGCGTTATATCGATTTTTAGCTTTCCAAATTTGGATGGAGGGTCGCGAAAAATGGTGACTTTTTTAATATATTTTTGTGTGTAAAATGAGTTCTACAGCTTCCCTACTCCAAAAGATTGGTTTATGATAGCCTTTTGGTGCAAGGAATACAATAATGCTATCAAAAAGTCTTAAGGTTAACAAATTTTAAGTTATTAATGATTTCTGATTTGCAAATTTAACTGATGTTGTAGCTTTGGTTCTGAGCAAAAACCAAACTATATTTTTGGTGCAAATAATGTACAATACATGTGAAATAATAATAGAAAAGAATATTATCATAGATGCAGGGCCACATAAGGATATTGATCTTGCTGTGAAAAATACATTTAGTAATAACTAGCAAAGCTACCCAGCATTGCTTGGGATTTAAAAAGTTAAAAATAAAATCTCTTCTCTTGAACTAATAATTCTTATAATAAAAATCTTTTATACATAGATTTGTTGGTTATTTCCTATAACTCCAACCTAAAAAGGGGAACCACTCTGAATTAATTTTATGAAATATTTATTTATTATTGATCTACTAGGAAAAAGGAACACGGGGTTAGGGTTAGGTTTAGGTTTAGGGTTATGGTTTAGGGTTAGTTTAATGGGAAAATAATGGGTAGATTAATTAACAGATAAAATTCATTCAGAGGGGTTATCCCTTTTTTTGATGATTTGACATGGAATTACCGTTTGTTTCTCATTCTTCTGGCCATGTGGAAGTTGGCTATAGTCTAACTCAGAATAGTCCTTCATCGAAGGAACTGTTTTGGTAATAGAAAACTGAGTCAATGTTACGATTCCAGCAAACATCTGTGACAAATTAGAGATATTAAACACTGATTTGATGGAAAAAGAGGTCTCGTTTAGGAAATCGCTAAGATGAGGTGTTCCATCCAAATATTACACCGCCCCATACATCATAAAATGATTGAAGACCTAGGCTGAAGGGTGGGGAAATATATCCACCCGCACTTTATTCTCAAGAGATGGCACCATCTGATTACCATTTATTTCGTAGTTTACAGAACCATTTTCATGGAAGAATTCTTAAAAGACATAAAGAAATGGAAACAGAACTCTCTACATTCTTTCCTCCAAAACTAAAGTGCCTTTACAGAGAGAAAAAACGGTATTATGAGGTGAATGAGTGCTTGGCTAGTTGGTTGGTTGTTTGGTTGGTTGGTATGCAAGTTTTACGGCATGTCAATCCTTTTAGGATTATTTATTGCCGAAGAGGTGTTAAAACCCCCCACCAAGAAAAATAAGACTACACTAGGTATGATATTGAACTACATACGATGGTGAGGCTTCAGTTCTGAATAATGATATAGATTAGAAGAGACGTTGATCGGGCACAGATACTACACTCTGATCCAAGGTAGAAAGGTTTGATGATCGTATTCAAGAATACAAGGAATTATGATTAGAAAAGCCGGTAATCAAAAGAGATGAAGAAGTTAACTAGACACATATAAAACAAGTTGTGTTGTCGGGAAAGTGTAAAGTCGGTATCAGCCAGAAAGCGGGGGAGGTATATCCCCTTTTCACTAGCGCTAGACTAAGAAAATTGTTTTGGCGTCTGAAGTGGAGCGCCACACTTACCGCCAGCTCCTCACTTTATCGCACAGATCCCTGTGCAACGCATACGCTGAGTTGGCGAGGTCTTGTATCGAACCGGAAAGTTGTAGTTCCTAGTACAACGCTCTACCGACTGAGCTAAGTCGGCTCTTATAAATGTAACTTAAAGGCCGCCATTTCGGGTGGAAATTAAGCTAATTCATTGTGAAAGGCTATTAATTTGCACTTTAGCCCAAAAATAACATTTCATGGATTGAGTATATATTAATCTTTTTCATTAAACCTGAACAAATATTTTTTCAAACTCAGTTTTTCTTAAAAGAACGATTTAATTTGTCGATTTGGAATTGCATGATAAACAATATTTTTGTTTTTCCCCATTTACAAAAAGCTATACGATAGCAATAATAAAAACAGATGAACTTTTAACTGATTTAAATATTGCAATACATTTAAGTATTGCACTAATATTTAAGTTTTCTTTTTAAAAAGTACGACGTTAATTATTCTGTTGTCATCTAATCTAAAAACAATTTTATGTAGTTATTTACTAAGCTTAGCCTAGATATGGCACGACCAGAAGAATGGGTCTCCCGATGAGAATTGAACTTACTAACAGTGGTCTGTAAATCTAGCTTGCTAATCATTACACCACATGAGGCGCCCAAGACAATTTGGTGTATGTAGCAGGTCTTTACTGTACAAACAATTATTTCTATTTCATGGGGGAATTTTGCTGTATTTCAAAGTTAATTTCATTCATTTCCATGTTTATTCCCGAATTGTAAAATTGTTATCGTACAAAAAGATCGTTGCACAATATCATGTAAAAATCCACACACACACACCCACACCACACACACACCACACCCCCCCCCCAAAAAAAAAAAACCACATAAAAACAATCGCAATCATTAAAACTTGGGAATCCAAATTTTACGATTGTGGGTTCGAATTCGGCCCGGAATGTTTTTAATTTGTTCACGGGCGGGCCTGATTCCAAAATATTATGATATATTGGGAGTAAATTTGAAAAAGTTGTCGAGAGAGTGGGCGTGGTTCTTGTTAGGCATTACCAACCTAAAACATCCACTCACGTATAAACGGTTGTGAATGCGCATGGTGTAATGGTTATCGTCGTAGCATCCAACTATGCATCCAGCTATTCTCCTTCCAGCTACGGTTAAATATTAGGACATACTGAGCGCTTTAAACTTGGTTAGGCAGTCAGTCTAGGAGAAGGAAAACTCTAAATTCAGACTTATCATACTGTGCTTAAAAATTAACCCTGAGTCACATACTGCTTGTCCAGAGGGATTGGTAAATGTATAAGCAGAGTGCGTATTAGTTCATAACGAACACTAAATCTTTATAATACCCTAGTTTATTCGTGGATACTCTAACACTGAACATTTGTTAAAGAAAGACAAACATCTAACTAGCATGATTAATGCACATATGACTGTCTCAGTCGTGAAGCACTCGCCTAGAAGTCCTACGGTTCTGGGTTCGATACCGGTCCCTACCAACACAGGCGCATGCGTAGCACATATTAGTTAATCTGATATGTGCGTTAAAGTGGGGAGCTAATGGTAGGTTTGGCGCTCCACCTCAGCAAAAATAATCTCGCTGGTCTATATATATGCGTATTCGAACCACTCCGCACGAGTAATATGTGACACAGGGTTAATTTATTAAGTAGTTTAACAGATTTGAATTCAGAGTTTTACTTTTCCAAGATCGGTTATCATATATATATATATATATATATATATATATATATATATATATGTTTTTTAATGTTTTTTTTTTTTAAGTTGGACGTTATTACGAAGCATCTAAAAATAAATGAATAAACTCGATGTTATGGAGTATTGGATTCACTTATTTTTTAATTATTAGTTATCATAAATTTTCGTGTTCGTTATATACACTTTTTCAAATGAATGTTGCTCCTGTTCAACGGATCTTTTGTCTTTGTTGTTATTGACAGCGGCAGGGTTATATATATATATATATATATATATATATATATATAATATATATATATATATAAAGATGGAAAGTTTTCAGAGGATTAAAGGTTTTGATAAAATCCGTGGTGTTGTAGATCAAATTTAGCCTTCGGAATGTAAAAATGTCAGCAATTATCAACATCATTTGTTTTTAAAAAAAAAATGTTTAATTCATACTGTCGGATTCACTTACATTCACTTTCATATATATATATATATATATATATATATATATATATATATATATATATATATATACCAACCCTCGCACCAGCAGATGTGATAGAAGTGCAATATCTTAGGCAAAGTTTAACAGGTTTGAATTCAGAGTTTTACTTTTCCAAAAGTGGTTGTCATACCGGACTTAAAGAGCTCAATCATACCAAAGTTAAAGAGCCCAAAATGTCCAATAATTCATTTGCTTGTAAATATGAATATACTGTTCCTTTTAAAAGTGAGAGAACCCATTGAACAACGAGCGATTGACTAAAAATCAATATCTCCCTATTTCTGCCTTTTTACTTGAAGTCTGACATTTTTTGGCTTCAGTCAAAGATTCCTGACGAACGCACACACTCCCAGCACGTCCACTGCGACATATTCCTTCTGGCGCCATCTTGTATCGATTTAGCCACCATTATCGAAAAATCATTTCTAGTCCTGAATGTATGTTTTCTAGGATTTTGTATTCCGGAATGTTCAAGGATTTAAATAAAAAAAACAAAAAAACAATGCGAACATTGAAGGCCGACTTTCCTGTTTCCGTCTGTTACAATTTATGTTTTAGTATAAATTGTTGACAGACCCTGTAGCGAGAATTCAAGGGGGGGGGCATTGGCTTTCAGATCAGGCGGTGGAAAATTACCAGTAACGGTTATAGTTCCTGACCCCTATAGGCGTGAAGAGTATCAGTTTCAACCTGACATTGAAACAGAGTAGATGTGCTACTGCGAGATTGATTCTCATCCGCGCGGCGAATAAGAATGGGCTAGACTAAATAAAATCTTGATCAGGAAAAATAACTTGTAGTTTATTCAATTGATTGCAATAACTGAAACTAGCCCAGAAAAAAGAAGAAGCCCTTAGTTAAAAAAAAAAGAAGCAGTTAGAAGACTAGACAACAATATGTCGGTCAGAGAAGAAGCAGAGGAGACAGAGAGACAAGATAGCAAGAAAAAAAAAAAAACTCTCTCTCTCTCTCTCTCTCTCTCTCTTCTCTCTCTGTCTCTGTCTCTGTCTCTGTCTCTGTGTGTCTCTCTGTCTCTGTGTCTCTGTCTCTGAATAACTCTCTGAAATAATAGTCTCTCCCACTCTTGTTTATATACCAGACGATGGGGTATATAACACGTTACCCTACAATAATTAATCCACAAAATGTATTCGCAGCGTACAGTTCACTCTCGAAACTAAACGCCCCCTATATATTTCAACTGGAACTACAACAGATGGAAGAATCACAATAAGATTGCTGGATAATAGTGGACTGCGAAAACGTAGTAAGTGAGTTCGAACTCCAGTTTTTACGTTCACTTTTGTACTAATACCCTTGGGAAATGTATGAACCCCTCAGCAATGGGTAATAGTGTCACTACCGTTCTCCTACAAGGATGGTTTGGACATTAGATAACCCACAAAGGTTTATATACCACTAAACAAAGAAACCAAATTAAACCAAACCATAAATTTAAGAAAACGTGAAGTGATATTTTAAAAATTATTTCTTTGAATTCCTGTCCTACCGGACACATAGCCCAGTGGATATTGGCGTTGGTTAAGACAGTTCTAAGTGACAGTTACTTCAGGAATGCAGGTTCAATCCTGGCCAAAGGGACAATAACACAGAATAATAATTTACACAGCTTAACACTTGTACCAGCTATGGGTAGCAAAATGAGAACAGGATACCCCTGTGGATTGAATACGGTTTTGGGTTCAAAGTTCCGTGCTGGCTCCCGATTACGCCCAGAAGGTTCCCGAATTCGAAAATAAGGTTCCTGAGTTCAAGAAGGCTCCAGAGTCCAAAACAAATACCCGAAGAAGGTCGGAGGGCAAATCGGCCAAAACGTTGTACAGATAACAATAAAGATGAGGACAATAGTCCGAATAATCCAAATGATATTTTTAAGTCGAAAGAAATTGCTAAATCCTAGCCCACATCTAATCAAATCGATGTGGTTTCGTCATCCTCAAAATGTGTTTCGTTTCTTTTCCTCTGATGTTTACTAAGTGACTGAACCTTTTTAAAATTTCCAAGCACTATTATGACCGTTTCTTGCACCTACCACGAGAGTTCTTGTCACACAATCGGTCATCTGATTTACTGGTTTTAGTAGACAGTCACAACGCACTCGGGTACCAGATTTACTGGTGGTGGAAAGGCAACTACTATATTACAATATTTACTTGGACATTTTTTAAATCTAACCAACACTTCCGGAAACATTTTTGTCTTTCCATTAATCCTCTGAGAAGTTATGATGACCACCGGGTATCCAGCATAAAATATAAAAATCTATTAAAAAAATGATCGATTTAATTAGGGTCGGTTCTCTAGGATATTGATTAGTTTCCTGTAATCAATACAAAATTCCCCGGATTGAAGTCATGTCAGTTTATTCTACCCTGATCCAAAGGCAGAAGTATCAGAAATTGATCAAAGCTTTCTTTGATCTTTTCTCTTAAATAACCGGCATTATCTACATATTTATCTGCGTCCCACCAAATGCAAATCGGTCGTAATGAGGAATTTTATTTGATTAGAAGGGACTTGCTATAATTTAGCAAGTCCCACTTTACTATTAAAAACTGAGTTTGGCTCAAGGCCGAGGATTTCGAGCACATTTTTTATATATATATTTTTTTAATTATACACAAATATGTGTGATATCATCATTTGTTGTGAATGTGTGATGTCATCATTTGCTGTGAACATTTGTGAACAGACACTAATTCTATATTGGAAAATATGATATTATGATATTCTCTGTTCCTTAGATTTCATTTAAGCACACACACGCACACACACGCACACACACACACATATATATATATATATATATATATATATGAAATAATTTTTTTAAAATTCAACGAAAGGATGTGAGATATCATCATTTGTTGTGAATGTGTGATGTCATCAATTGTTGTGAACATTCCTGAACAGTGACATGAGAGAAATGATGAGAAGATAAAATAAAAGAAATGGCATCAGATTTGATTGATTTGGTTACGTTTAGTTTGTAAATAAAAAATAACATATAGTTTTCAGGGCAGAAATTCATAGTTTGAAGAGAATCATGGTCATTTTTTATACTTTGACAAAATTTCTAATTAAGAAATAATACATAGTGTTATACCAGAAAAGCAACGTTTGACGAGAATAATCTTCTATACTTATATACCTATTAGAAAATAAGAAATAACACAGTGTTATAACAGGACAGAAAAGCAAAGTTTGAAGTGAATAATGTCAAGTGTCTATAATTGTACAACATTATAAAATAAGAAATAACATGATATAATAACAGAATAGAAAAGCAACGGTTGAAGGGAATAATAAAACACGTTCTATACTTTTACAGTATAAGTAATTGAAAAATAAGGCTACTATCCAGAAACAAAATGTGTCACATAATGTTGTTCAGGGTAGAAAAATAAAATTTTGAGGAAATAGGGGAAATTTTTATACTTTTACAACATAAGAAATTAAGAAATAACACGTAGTACTATCAAGGGTATAAAAGCAAATTTTGAAGGGAATAAGAGACATTTTCTATTCTTTTACAACGAAAGCAATTAATAAATACACATAGTGTTATCTAGAGTAAAAAAGCATAGGCAATTGAAAAATAAGACATAACATCCAGAAACAAAAGGTGTGTCAAATACTGTTTTTGGAGGGACATTTTCTATATGTATAAAAAACACTTTTTAGAAAAATAAAACTGTTTAGGGTTACATTATTTAAAAAAATTAAATGTAATCAACGAAATTTTTCCTAAAATAAACGAACATTGTAATCTATGAATTATCAGCGATTGCTTTTTAGTAATTTCCTAAGAATTTCGTCTAAATTATTTTCCTCCTACCCGCACTCTTACTCCTGTCTTCTCCTTTCTCCCTTACTTCCTAGTGTTCCTAAAATCATTTTCGCACGGTCATGGGCCTGGTACTTCTGCTAGTATATATATATATATATATATATATATATATATATATATATAGAGAGAGAGAGAGAGAGAGAGAGTGAGAAGGGACGATTTTTTTATATTAAAACAAACAAAAATATCTAAATATTTAGATTTTTTTTATTTGTATTTGTTTAATAATGTATTGATTGTTTTTATTTTCGAAACTCGGTCGTATTTATTTAAAAATTCGTGACAGTTGTTTTGAATTTAAATGAAACGAAAATACCGAAAAAATATATTTTAAGGTGAGGATAAAATATTTACATTCGTTTATTAAAAACTCCCTGGGTGGTGGGTTAATTTTAACGCCTTCAAACCAAACATATTTTAAGGGCGGTGTAAATATATAGATTTACTTTTCGAGAAAAGTTTGAGGGGGTGTAAAATATCGCATTAACGTTTCGAGAAAAACGCCTTCAAACAGCTAGGGCATGGGCCAGATATTCAGCAGGAACCGCTTAGCGTTTTTTAGGGCAGAAGGCCAGGAAGCATTTATGCGATATGCACCCTTCTGTATTTTTGTTTATTTCCTTCTATTACTTTCCTTTCTTTCTTTCTTCTTTTTTTCTCTTTCTCCTCTATCCTCTTTGAAAAAAAAATCAATTATCTAAAAATGCCAATTAAGCATAGAATATTTCCATTATATATATATATATATATATATATATTTACCAACCCCTCCTGACGAACAGGATATGACTCAAGGTCAATTTCTAAAACGGAGTTTAACAAG
>CM042166.1:12945994-12963494 GCA_023376005.1 Doryteuthis pealeii | reverse complement strand
CTCCTATAGATAATCTGAAGAAAAGAAGAAGAAGAAGAAGAAGAAGAAGAAGAAGAAGAAGAAGAAGAAGAAGAAGAAGAAGAAGAAGAAGTCCAACACGGAGCTTATTAGAAAAAGCCGACATTTTTTTAATCACCGTCCGAGGATTTGGATTCAACCGAGTGATAACAAGTAATCAGTTGCACATCAAGTAGAAAAAACGATCGGACGATTTTCTCGACAAATTTATTTTTAACTTCTTTTTTTTTCATCTTTTCTTTTCTTTTTCTTTTTTTTTTTTGTGTAACAATGTCAGTGAGTGCAAAACTGAGAATCTTGACAAACTGCCTATCCATTTATCAGGATATTTAAAAAAAAAAACAACTTATTTTTATTTATAGAAAAAAACTTTCATAGCATACATTGACTTACCCACTTCCTACCCTCAAACAGTACAGGGGTGTAAAGAGGGTACAGCGGATACCTACTCTAGTAATTCTGATTGTATTTAGATTTAGAGATTAGTAAATTATTGTTTATATATATATATATATATATATATATATATATATATATTATCAAACAATCTATTAATTTACGCACTTGGTATTATTATCAACATATTTAATCAGTTATATATATATATATATATATATATATATATATATATATATATATAAAGGTAAATCTAATGGTCAGACGAACCTACGATTAGTTTCACTTAAAGCTCTTCAGGGCTAAGATCTTAGCCCTGAAGGCTTTAATCGAAACTAATAGTAGGTTCGTCTGACTCATTAGATTTATCTTTATTATTTGCTCTACTTAGGTATTGAGCACTTTTTACTTATTAGCTATTCTCCTAGCGGTTATATGAATATATATATATATTATATACATATATATACATATAAATTGTTTTTTTCTTTTGGCCAAATACTGTACCAATAGATTATTTTTTGTTGGTACGACTATCTTGGTCTTTTCTTTTTTTCAAAAATTTTTTTCTCCCCGGTTGATGTTTGGTAGTATATTTTTACAATCAAACTATTTGCTGGTTTTTTTCTCACCGCAAGCATTTACCAACACGCTTGGTATATTATATATATATATATATATATATATATATATATATATGTGTGTGTGTGTGTGTGAGTGTGTGTCTGTGTGTGTGTGTGTGTTTATTTACATATATGTGTATATATATATTGATATATATATTGATATAGATATATGTATATCAATAAGTATAGTTATTTACTAAGTTTAGCTTAGATGTGCACAAGGAAAGAAGTATGAGGTAACCAATGAGAATCGAACTCACTTTCAAGGTTCTGAAAATCTAGCATGCTAACCATTACACCACGTGAGGTGTCCCATCAATAAGTATATATATGTATTGTGTGTGAATGTCTGTTAATAATAGCTACGGTGAGACCCCCTGTGAGACCAACTGTTGCCTGTGGGTTGTGACTCGTAATGCTTAAGGACGGAATGCTAGTGACTGAATTGTTGAGAAATTTATCTTATAGTTATTTACTAAGCTTAGCTTAGATGTGGCACAAGGCCAGAAGTGTGGGGCGCCCAGTGAGAATCTAACTCACTAACAATGGTCTGCTAATCTAGCTTGCTAACCATTACACCAAATGAGGTGCCCAAGAAATTTCTCTTATAAAGTGTGTTTATAAATGATGGCTATATCGTAATTACGAGGAACAAAAGAGAAGAAAAAGATTGTGCTACACACCAGAGGGAAAAAGAAAGAAAGAAAGAAAAAAGAATGAACGAAAGGTGGGTGATAGGAAGCGATATCACTTATCATCTGTTTCACTAATACTAAATTTGCACTATTTTCTCGCTCTTTATGTATATTACAAAATGAATTGGCTACCCCATTCCTTATGTAAAACAAGAGGAAATTTCTTTAACAAGAACTTTTAGATTTACATATTTGACACTATACAAAATGAAGGCATGTGGTATAGGAAATGGGTTGCGGTGAGACGAGTTAAAATCATGGACGAAACTGTTTACATTTTACCTAGCGCTAATACCCATCGAAAAGGTATGAATCCAACTATTTTCCCTCCAGCCATGGATGAATATTAAGGCAGACTGGACTCTTTAACCTTGGTATGGCAACCGGTGTAGGAGAAGGAACACTCTGTATTCAAACCTTTTAAACTCCGCTTAAAGATTGGCCTTGTAACACATCCTATTCATGCGGATGGGTTGATAGATATGTATATTACAAAATGAATAAGCTACCCCATTTCTTATGTAACATTGATAACTCTCACAAGTGAACATTTATTTTGTACCGGCACTTAGAAATTAATTCGTACTTTTTTTAATTTAATAATTTATCCTATTCAGTGAAACCCTCTGTTTAATATTTTTTGATTAAAAAAAAATAGCAAGCAGTTTTTGATCCTTCATTGTATGTATAAATAGTGAGATACAGGCGGACAGATTTCGGATTGATGTGATTGCGAAAAGCTGTACCGAAAATTCGGGTTATTTTCATGAGGTCTTTTGACATCAGTTAGGTACTGCGTCATTACTGGTCGGAGCTTTGAAAACAGTTTGTATCTTAGGAAAAAAGCATCTCATATATAATAAAAACGGTTTTATTGGCTGTCGTGTTGGATTAAGAATCCTTTTAGATAACATACGAAGAAAAGAGTCGAGAAAAAGAGTGAAAAGGGGAAATAAAAAGTAAAAAAAGTCGGGGGGGGGCAGAAAAAGATGCAAGGAAGAATGAGGAATACGGAATGGCTGCTGAAAGAAAGATGGCGGGAAGTGATTAGGCGAGGGTGGAATTTGTATCCTTATGAGTCGGGTACATCTGCCATTTTTAGAGTAAAGAATAGGGTGATGAAAAACGAATAAAGTAGCAAATAAGAAAACGTTCAGAACACCCTCCACCCCTAAAAACACACACACACGCACACACACACACACACACACACACACACACACACACACACACACACAGAGGGAAAACATACACACACACACAAAGAAATACAGAGGAAAATTTCTTCATTCAAATAGAAGACTCGACAAATTTTTGGAGCAAGAAACAAAAAAAAAAAAAAAGAAAAAAAAAACAAAGAATTGTCAAAATTTCCTCAGGTAAAATAATAAATCTATATATTATTACGGTTGTTCCTAAATCCTTCGTCCGTTATCATCCTGCAACACCCTCTGGTTAAAAATGAGACCGTCTAAATCGTTCAAGATGTAATGAAAAAATGAATGCGGATTATCTGGTGTCGCTAATCGCAGATTCCTTATTTGTCCCATTTATTTCACCCAATTTTTAAAACGAAACATTCGAAATGATATTGCGTCGCTTAAACATAAAATCAAAATGGATTAAAAAATTAAAAATGTCTTGAACATATTCTTAGTCATTGATTTTAATGGCATGTCAACTCATCCAGGGTTATTTTATGCTAAGCCTTTTTTTGAAGGATTTTTATTGATTTTGACATTAGGTTGTTTGCAGTTATTTGTTGCTAAATGGATTGGAAATCAATTTAAGGGATAAGTTTATAGGGTAAAGTTCAAGTTGTTATAAGTGATAGTTTTGGTAGAAAGTTTTTTTTAATAAATTTATATAAACAATTTGTTTTTCATTTAACCCATAGATGGGACCCTAACAGGTCCTAAGGGTATCTAGATGTCCTGGGAATGACATTAAAGTATATATGATGGTGAGGTTCCAGTTCTGGAGTTCCGGGGAATGTGGAGCACCCCATCATCACCATTGTTCCCAGGTCCACACTGACCCGGAGTGGTTGTACCTGTTAGCGTCCCATCTATGGGTTAAATAGATTTTAAAAAAATGATTATTAAAGTACTCATCAAGAATAAATAACAATTGGATACATAGCCTAGTGGATAAAGGAGTTAGGTTAAGACAGTTCTAAGTGGCAGTTATCTCTAGATTGCAGGTTCAATCTTGGTCAAGGGCAGCAGTAACATAGAATAATAATCAACACAGCTTAACACCTCTACCCCAGCTATGGTTAGTGGAATGAGAACAGGATACCTCCGTGAACTGAATAAAGGGTTAGGTTCAAAGTTTCGTGATGGCTCCCGATTACGACAAGAGATTCCAGATTTCAAATAGAATATTCTCCCAGTCCGAAAAACAGGTTCCCGAGTCCGAGAAACTTCCGAGTCCGACAAGAAATACCTGAAGAAGGTCGGAGCGTACATCGGCCGAAATGTTGTACAGATAACAATGAAGTTGAGGAAAATAGTTCGAAAAACCAAATAATTAATTATCAAGACTCATCTAAAAAATTCCGAGAAATAAAAAAATTAGATATTCTTAGATGTAGCTACATGTTAGAATTAGCTACGTGTTAGAATGAGGTAAATTGGATCGACATTAAAATTAGGTAGACCTTGACGTTATAATTAGATAGACCTTAGATTTCGCTAGATCTTAGAATTAAGTACACTATAAAATTAGGTAGACCTCGGGATTAGGTTCACCATAAAATTAGATAGATCATACATGTGGATAGACGTTAGAATAGGGGACTATCTTAGAATTATAATGACCATGAAATTAGGTAGATATTAAGATTAAGTGGCCATAGGTTTAGGTAGACCTTACAGTTATATAGACATTAGAATTAGGTAAATATTGGATGTATATAGACGTTAGAATTAGATGGACGTTATAATTAGGTGATTCTTCTTCTTCTTCTTCTTCTTCTTCTTCTTCTTCTTCTTTTTCTTCTTCTCTCTTCTTCTTCTTCTTCTTCTCTTCTTCTTCTTCTTCTTCTTCTTCTTCTTCTTCTTCTTCTTCTTCTTCTTCTTCTTCTTCTTTCTTTTCTCCTGTTGTCTTCTTCTTCTTCTTCTTCTTCTTCTTCTTCTTCTTTTCTTCTTTCTTCTTCTTCTTCTTCTTCTTCTTCTTTTTCTGTTGTTCTTCTTCTTCTTCTTCTTCTTCTTCTTCTTCTTCTTCTTTTCTTCTTCTTCTTCTTCTTCTTCTTCTTCCTTCTTCTTCTTCTTCTTCTTCTTCTTCTTCTTCAATAGAATTTTAAAAAATTAAAAAAAGACTTGGAAAAATTTATTCTGCAAAATAGGAACTCAGCAAAACATCTTCAGTAAAATACAAACAAAAACAAGGAAATTTTCTGCAATTAAAAAAAAAATGTTGCAGCAAAATTTGCTTGGTGGCAAATCTAAAACATTCAGCAAATTTTCTAAAAAATGAACTCATCATTTTTTTAATTATTTACTTATCTAATTTTTTTTTCGAGAAAACTAATAAATCACCCGAGAATCTCCAGTTGAAGCCACAAATCAGCAAAACTTCTTCCGGCAAAAAAAAAGCAAAATAAGCAAATATTCTTCTCAGCAAAGAGAGTCATCAAATAATTGTTTGGCAGCCATTTGGCTCGTTTTGTTTGTTTCCTCTAGATGGCGCTGACATCTTTCCAGTATTAGCAACGCCTTCGGGTTACACTAGGACAGCAGTCGGACCATAATCGAAGCGACTGAACATATTAGAAAGCAAGTCAAGCGTGAACGGAATAAATTAGTATACTCTTGGCCGGGTCACTGAGGCGAACGATGACGTGGGCGAGGGGGGTTTGGAATAGAGCACGGGAAAGGAGATCGTGGCTAAAGAGGCTCCATTCCCTCGGAAAAACTACCACTTTTTATTTAATTTCGAGAAGGAGAAAGAGCGGGCTGGCGATGTGTTAGACAATTTCGAATTTTGCAAAGACGGAGCGGGACGATCACTGATAGATTGGCGTACAGAGAAGGATCAACTTTGATCTGTTGTCTTACGTGTCGGTCTCAACGTGATCTTGGTGTGAAGTTGAATCGGAGGTGTTATTACCAAGCTCAATTATTGGTTCCGACGCCTCTTTGTTCTTTGTTAGGTGAATAGCGTTGCTGTTTTTATAGTGCTAAGGCGTAGTGGTAATTCAGGAAACCCAAAGTGTCACTGTATATATATTTACCAACCCCTCCATACGAGCAGGATGTGACACAAGGTCAATTTCTTAAGCGGAGTTTCACAGGTTTGAATTCAGAGTTTTCCTTCTACTAGACTGGTTACCTAGCTATATTTTTCCCATAGCTGGAGGGAGAATTGGATTCATACCTTTCCAAGGGTATTAGCGCCATGTGAAATGCAAACAGCTTCGTCCAGGAACTGAACTCGGGTCGACGAGTCCATTTCCTGCGACTCTAACCGTTAGTCCACGCGCCTCCATAGTGTCACTGTATAGCCAATACTTCCTCCTCTTCCTCCTCCTCCTCCTAATCATCATCATCATGTTGCATTCTGGGCACGTATTTTCTGCCTCTTCAAGCGTTCATGTCGTTCATTGCTCCTGGTAGGTCCCCTGTGCGGTATTCAGAATCCAGTAAGCCTACATTGATCAGCTGTGTGCGGCATCCAGAATCCGCATATATCTGATCAATGTATGTTTTTGCTGGTCGACCCATACTGGTGCATTCATATTCAAGTGTCCACAGTAGAACGTCACTTATGAGTTCGTCCTTGCTCCTCCAGCAGTTTCCGGCATGTATTGTTCGCCAAAACCGGATGGTTTGTGTGATATGGGACAGGTGACCTACATAGCATCCAGAATCCGCATAGAACTAATTAATGTAGGTTTTTCTGGTCGACCCATACTGGTGCGTTTATATCAGGTGTCCATAGTAGAACGTCACTTATGAGTTCGTCCTCACCCGGATAGTTTGTGTGATAGGGGACAGGTGACATATAGCTGTTTCTTTCTGGAATGATCCCTACAGGCTTCCTCGTGCAGCTCCCAGCTATTTTATTTTCCAAGCGCGTTGTTTTGGTTCCTGTGGTGCAGCTTTAGAGTAGTACTGACACGACTACAGCTTGGAAGAATTGTTGTCTTAACTTATCAGTGAGATAATAATAAGATAAATCACTTACAATCCAAATAACGGCAACTGGCAGAGACGGAAAGAGGGAAGGAAAAACTTTGCTCGTAACTGAAGTAGGCAGAAATAATCTTACAACAGATTGCCGGTGTTGCGACCTTGGTACGGAAATCCGGTACCACCGTCTTCTATATACTGCAGTTCTGTGAATACAGTTGACATATTGGTGATAGAATTGTAAGAGGGAGAGAGAAAGTGAGTGAGTCTAAAATTGGATAAAAAGCAACGGAAAATGTGGGTTAAAAGTAGTTTTATCGTAGTGTCATTTAATTTAATTACATGAACAAACTGATTTGAAAATTGAATTTTTTTAGGTTTTATTTAATTTATAAAATTTTTTATGGATACACAGATTAATGTACACTTTGACTTTATAGTATTTTAGTATTCATGCATCGTAAATACGGATCTTACATTATAATCGCGATTATGCTACCTTGAAAAAAATTTGTATTTTTTATATAAAAACATTTCATTTAGGCAAAATGAAAAAAAAAAAAAAAAAAAAAAAACAAAAACTGAGTGATCTCTGCATAAAACAAGCCCCTTATATCATAGAGCAATATATGACAAAGTGGTCAACACGTGACCTTTAATGAAAATAATTATGTAATAGAAATGACAGCCGTTTCTCAATATTCATTCCCTCTGCCCGAAGCCGTTGACCGTAAGTACCCATTACTTTTTCTGACAATATAAATATTATTAATAGTAAACAAACTTACGTAAACACATCATTATCATAACAAAAGCATTTGTTTAAGCTTTACTACACTATGCTGAAACTCATTGGGTTACACTAACGAGAAATTTAACCGCTTCGTGGATACGATGGCCTAGTTTTTTAAATATTAGCCCAGTGTGTGTGTGTGTGTGTGTGTGTTGTGTGTGTGTGTATGTGTTTGTGTGTGTGTCTGTGTTTGTGTGTGTCTGTGTGTATCTCTCTGTCTGGTACACCACACAATATACGAACCTTTCTCACTTCAGTTTGACTTCATAAAGACTTGAAGATTATCCAATTTTTCTCTTTAGTCTCAGTCTATCTCCAGGGTTCTTCTTTCCTCTCAAACAGCATCCCTCTATTGCACTAAAAGGAGTTGGATTAATACTAATCTCTGATCTCCCGAGTCATCCCAAAAGATGAAGTTCGAAGCAAGTTTTTGGATACTTTTTCTCGGCGCTACATACAATTGAGATGGCCAAATGGTAAAATAGCTTTGTCTCTCATCTCTGTCCACTTTGGGGGTGAGTAAATACCACTAGGCCTCACGCCAGACTAATCTATGCTTAGCAAATAGATTATGTTGTCGATTGTTCAGACTGTGCGTATGGCCGTGTAACTGTAGACTTGATTGTCTGACTTTATCGATAATTTCTCTTTAGCCAATTACACAATATATTCAATGGCCAATGAACTGGACATTAGAGGTGTCGTGACCACTGACCGGTAAGTGGCCCACTGACCTATCACCAAACTCTGGCCATTGATTCTTCACCGGGGAGAAGGCACGACCTGCACGACATCAAACTTCGGACGATTGGCACACGACCAAATGGGACTCTGCTAAGCTGGAGGGTTAACGAACAGAAAATAAGGAATGTCATGAATATCTATTCCATCATCATCATCATCATCATCATGTCGCGCAGTTTGCACGGATATCCATGACAATCTCTCGCTAACCTTCCCTATCATTCATCGACTCTGGGAGTTCCTCCGCGCAGCAGCCAGCATCCATACATAGTTGGTCAATGTAGGTCCTGACTGGGCGGCCCATACTAGCGTACCCATGTGCTGGCTTCCACAATAGTACGTCGCTTACGATCTCGCCCTTGCTTCTCCAGCAGTGTCCTGCATGCCTAGCCCGTCTTACTCGTATGGTTTGTGAGATGGGGGGTAGGTGGCCATACAGTTGCTTTTTTTGTGGGGTGCTGCTTCCACGACTTATTCAGGACCGCTCGCAGCATTCTGGTGCAGCTCCATCGAGCTTATTCTCAAGGCGCTTTGTTAGGGTCCAGGTGGTACAGCCATACAGCAGTACCGACACAACCACAGCCTGAAAGAATCGTCTCTTTAGCTTGTCGGGGAGATCGGATTTCCATATGACTGATAATTTGTTGGTGGCCAGCCATGCCTTTCCTATTCGAGTGTTAACATCAACGACATCCAAATACAAACTAATGTTTCAACTCTCACAAAGACATTCATCGAAACAATTTGGTTTAAATTTTGAAATTTAGATTTTTTCATTTTCCAAATCATTTAAAAAAAATTAAATTACTTTCCATATACTTAAACTCTTCCTATTTCCTTTTCACTAAAACTTAAAACCTTCCCTGTCTATATAAATTATATTGGTCTATTTCCTTTATTTATCTTGCCATCGTCGTTATCATCGGCTTTAGCCCACCATGATAAAGTTTCTACTCACCCTCTAATAAAATGAAACAGCAAGTTTGTTTATGTTCCCTAACATATTTTAATAACTCACTTTGATTTTACTAAAACAAAAATTTTTTAATTAGAAAATCACTATAATGATATTATTAACAAATTAATAAATGAACCACCAACAAATCACACATATGTATAATTTCTATTTTTTTAAAAATCCCTCATGCTTTGAAAATTAAAATTCCCCATGACTTTGTTCCAGCCATCTTCTCTCCATTTCAAGATCCGTCGCATGCGACATGACATCATTATAACTGTCTTTCTCGACTGTGTTTAAACACTCTCTTCACGTGATTTTTTAAAAAGGTTCTTTTTCCGAACATTTCAAAAATTCTCCGCGTTCCAAGGAATTTTATTTAAAAAAATAAGGATTTACTCTGAGGAAGGTTGATATTTCTTTGTGTGCAGAACATTTCTACATTTTTCTATTATTATTATTTCATTTCATTTTGTTATCTAAAAATAATAATAGATGAAATAATGTACACATGGATAAACTCCTGACCGAAACACGTATAAGTTAAATTAATTAAAATATCCTATCTTATCCATTCAATCAATCAATCAATCAATCAATCATATATAATATATATATATATATATATATATATATATATATATATATATTATCCAATTGCTGCTTTAACTTTTCCGTCACAGGGGAATCAGTAAATAATCCAAAAGTGCTTAATATATTAAAAATACAGAGCAGTAATAATACTAATAATGTTATTATTAGAGGATAAATAAAGAGTCTAGCATGGTTTCAATCAAATTGAAATGATTTCTCAGGACCCTACCCTACGTTAACTAAGTCGATGTAATTTCTTACTTAAATTAAAGATATTTTCCAGATAATAACGGTTGAATGCTACGTTATTTTTCTCGCAATCTTTGCGTGCGGCCTGCGCGCGAAAATTGAGAAAAAATGTATCGTTCCACACGTGTATTCATTCCATAATTCTCATTTCTGTATTTTTGTCAATTCAATTCTAATTATAAATTTAAAAAAGTAAAAGTAGTTGAAAGATAATTCTAATTATATTTTAGGGTTTAATATTACTAATTCATAGTTTTTATTGTTCTTTTTTGTATTTATCCTATTTAAAATGAATAACTATTTGAGAAAAAAATTCCAATTTATTTAGTTAAATTTAGTAATGTACTTATAACAATAGTGACTAACCCAACCTATGTCTACAATTGCAGATCGATTCAAATCTATTGTTTATTTTACTAGCTATTATTTCAATTTGATTGAAACCATGGTAGACCCTTTATTTTTTCTCTAATAATAATATTAGTATTATATATATATATATATATATATATATATATATATATATATATATATATATTGGAGGATATGTGCTTAATTGAAGTCATACCTAATTTTGAAAATTAATTAGTTAATAATTAATGAATTTAGGCGGGCATATATGTTCAAATATAAGGCTAAACAAATCGAGAAAATGTTAATCCCTGAATGTACATTTCGACCTATTCAGAGATTGACATTTTCTCGATTTGTTTAGCCTTACATTTGAACATATATGCCCGCCTAAATTCATTAATTATTAACGAATTAATTTTCAAAATTAGGTATGACTTTAATTAAGCACATATCCTCGAAAAATTGTCAGATTAAAGCCATATAAAAATAAACACATTTGTTTGTTTACTTAACCGCATATATATATATATATATATATATATATATATATATATATATATATATATATATATATAGTTAAAATTAATGGTAAAATGAATTAATGGATGAAATAAAAATGAATGAAATGATGGGGATAAATGAAAAATCCTTTCCAGGGGACCCTTCTAAAAAGTATTAAAACACTTTTTGAGAGTGGGGTCCCTGATAAAAAGTTTTTCTCATCTATTATTAGATTCCTTTGAAGCATCAAGTTAATATAATTATTCTATAAGTTATTAGAGAAGATAAAATCCGTATCTTACCTTTGTAATATCTGTTGAGAATGGGTTTGAATTTTTACATATACATATATCTCATCTTGTCTGGTTAACTTCCGGTAAATATTGCTACATTGTAACTAACTTGAATTCAAAATAAAAATAAAAATAAATATAGAAACGGTCAAATAAAAGAATTTATTTACTTTATATTTAAATTATAAATGACAAAGTGTTATTTTTCCTTATATTAACAGCTCTCGACTGACCGTAAATTTAAGAGGGTGTTACGTTTTAAAGAATTAACTATATATAAAGATAAATATAATTATTATAAGTATGTTATATCATTTAAAATTGTTACCATAAAGTGTCCACTTGAACTTATTTCTTTTAGAAACAAAGTAAAAATATGAACATAGTTAACTATATATATATATATATATATATATATATATATATATATATATATATAGATAGATAGATAGATAGATAGATAGATAGATATAGATACAGATATATAGATATCGATAGCGAGTGAAATACACTTACTGATACTTATAAAAACTTACGCATGCACGTATTTTTCGGTGAGTGCTTATAGAGTCCAGCTAATAGGCAATTATCAATGAGTTGCATTCTTACTGAGTGTCCTATTCTCGTAGCCTTGTAGCAGAAATAAACTAAGCGTAGTAAATAATGACGTAATGTTAACCGCTGTGAACACAGTACAGAGTATTCAATCATTCCGTCATGGCAAGTCCGAAGTCTTTTTGAGAAATACAAATCAAACATCAATGCATTTAAGTATTGATGCATTGGTCTATAAGTGTCGTGTTAGCTCAGTCGGTAGAGCGTTCGTCTAGAAACTACAAGGTTCCTAGTTCGATACCGACCTTTGCCAACACAGCGTATGAGTAGCACATGGATCTACGTTATGCAATCACAGATATCGGGGGCGCCGGCATCGGCGGGACTTTCGAAGTGATTTTAGATGTTTGGTATTTTTGCAACACTTATTGCAAAGTATCGAACAGTTACATTTGCCAAAGACCGTAGAATTGATCGGCTGAAACGATAAAAGTAACCAAAATATAAATTGATATTCTGAAGGTTTAGCTCAGTCATATGTATAGCGTTCGGCTAGGAAACACAAGTGTTCCAAGTTCGATACCGGCCCTTGCCAACTCAGTGTATGAGTAGCACAGGATCTGTGCAGTAAAGTAAGGAGATGATGAGGCTCTCTACCTCAGATGCCAAAACGATCTCCTTGGTCTAGCGCTAGTGAAAAGGGGATAGACTCCCTCGCTGATTGGCTGATACCGACATTAGGCCACACTGACGACTTTACTTTTTTACTTTATATATGTATATATATATATATATATATATATCAATGTGTATGGTTGGCACTTTCACACTTCAAGATGCAGTAGAAAGCCAACGTACAGTATTATTAGCAGAGTGCTCAATATCAGTGATAGAGCGTTTATAAAAAGATGAACAATAAATATATATTTTTAGTATATATTTATTTGTAGAGGAACAAGTCTGCTACCATTGGTTTCACGCTATCCAAACTTAATTGTTTAAGCGGAGCAATCATCGGGCAGCGAAAGTTTCTGAAAATGATAAAAATATCATTATCATCTTTTCATTTGCAAAGAATTTCTCTGTCGGACGATTGCTTAAGCAATTAAGTTTGGATAGCATGAAACCAATGGTAGCAGACTTATTTCCATACAAATATATATATATATATTGAATTATATATATATTTTTAGGAGATTATGTGCTTAATTAAAGTCATACCTTATTTGTTAATTAATTAATTATAATTAAATGAATTAGGCGTACATATCGTTTTGATTAACACATTAGGTATGACTTTGAATTAGGCATATAATCTCCCAAAAAATTGTCGGCCTTCGCCATTTCAAACACATTGTTTGTTCACTTCATATATATATATATATATATATATATATATATATTTGAGTTTAATTCCTAGGGGTGGTTGTTTGCATTTCACATAGCACTAAAATCCTTGGGAAAGGCATGAAATCAATTTTTCTCCTACTGGCTACTGGTAAAGAGAAGGGCAGACTGGGCTCTTTAAAATTGTTATGATATAAGGTCTAAAAGTGGGAACATTCTGAATTCAAACTGTTATACTCTCATCCTAATCGTGTGGAGGGTCTGAGTATATATAGCGTTCGGCAAGAAATCAGAAGGTTCTTAGTTCGATACCGGCCCCGCCAACTCAGCGTATGAGTAGCACAGGGATCTGTGCGGTAAAGTGAGGAGCTGGTGGTAGGTGTGGCGCTCCACCTCAGATGCTAAAATAATCTCCTTGGTCTAGCGCTAGTGAAAAGGGGGTAGACTCCATCGCTGTCAGGCTGATACCGACATTAGGCCGCCCCGACGACTTTACTTATTTTTACTTATATATATATATATATATATATATATATATATATATATCTTATTATAATGGAGATTGTGTGTTTTTCTGTCTGTAACCGAAACTATATTCCTACTCAAGTCACAATTCTCTTAGTTATTGACATCACATTCTTGATGATTTTATTTTTATCTAAACCTCAATTATTAATAAAATTATCTTACATTATTAATACTGTTTACTATGTCTACATACTGACAACATGCAATTATATTTATATATACAACAAAACAGCGGTTTACAGTGTTAACGGGAAGGCTAATTTGCATATTAATATTAAAAAATCGAATTTAATAAATATGTGCTTAGTATTATTGATTTCTAACTGTTTGGTTTTATCTTAATGAATATGAGCAAAAATCTCTTCAATGAATCTTAAATGAAATCCATTAACAAGATAAAATAACTGTCATTTTATATTTTACTTCCTCTTATAACTAAATACTTAAATTAGAAAAAATAACAATGAAAGACGAGAGTGATGGAAGAGTAAGTTTCAGTTGTTCTATTTTTGATTATACTCCCTCTGTTTCAAATCATTTATTATTCTCCCTCTGTTTCAAATCTTTTTATCTGTATTCTTATTTAGTTTCATTAGCCTTTCTAATTTAATACAATATTTTATTACATTAAAACTTAAATACTTGCACCCGGAGGGTGCATGTATTTGCTAGTATATATAAAGGTGACTTACCGGTGAATATGGACACGATGGTTAGGAAGTTCAGAATTCAGGGGGGGGGGGGTAAGTCAGCGATATAACAAATACAAAGTGCTCAATACGAAGTCGAGCAAATTTATTATAAAATGGGTACAAGAGATAATCTACTCGAGATTCCCTATAAGGATCTTCAGGGTTAAATCCACTGAATTAATCGAGATACCGATTAATTACAGTCGATTACACGTGTGTGTTCATTGCGATGAACGCAATGAACACACACGTTATCTCTTGTACTCATTTTATAATATATATACATATATATAGAGAGAGAGGGAGAGAGAGAAGGAGAGAGAGGAAAAGTGAGATAGAGATATTTTATTGTTTATTGTTTATACATATACAAGTGTATGTGTATATGTCTGTGTGTGTGAGTGCGTGTGTGTGTATAGATGACACTATGACACTATTTATATATTTATAGGCTATTTATATTATATATATATATATATTATTTATATTATATATATATATTATTTATATTATATATATATATATCATTTATATTATATATATATTTATAGGCTATTTATCTATGACACTATTATATCAATATCAATACATACACACACACATATATATATCGTCAAGTTTAGACATATATATATATACAGATACAGATACATATATATATATATATATATATATATATATATATATATATATATATATATATATAGAGAGAGAGAGAGAGAGAGAGAGAGAGAGAGAAAGGGAAAAACTAAGATTTTATCATTATGATTTACATATATATATATATATATATTACATATATATATATATATATATATATATATATATATATAGACGGACAGACCAACATAATTTGTAGTTATGGTTTGCACACACATATATTTATCGTCTATTTTAATCTTATATGTGTGTGTGTGTATATATATATATATATATATATATATATATATATATATAGAGAGAGAGAGAGAGAGAGAGGGTGAAAGAGAGAGAGAGATACAGACAGAGGTGGAGTAGAAGAGAGGGACAGACAGACAGACAGACAAAAACATAGAGGTAGAGTTTTATACTTATCGTTTTATATATATATATATAAATATATATATTATATATATATATATATATATATAAACTCTGTCATCCAGTTTCTATATGTACATAATTAAACTGGACGATAGATTATATATATATATATATATATATATATATATATATATATATATATATATAATTAAACTGTGCGATCGCGAGTTTATAGTTATGGTTTTATTTACCGTGCTTGAAGCTATTATAAGAGTTTTCCTTTTATAGCCTTGTCAGTTTATCTCTAGACTGATTGATTAATTACTTGGTGCCTCTATTTGTTGGGCGAAAAGCATGGCGACTACCTGCCGCTACCATTCACCCCGTTTCGATAAAATTTAATTTGATATGTAAATCGAACCCTTAATCCTTTCCCGCCACTGTGTACTCTTGCGCGGGAAAAGTTGAGAAGGTATATTTGCAGAGCGCACCACCATTTATATGTTTGAGTTGATATTTGTAAACACAGTCCGCTAGATTCATTTTGATTCGTGCTTGCAGTTGAGAAATGTGTTGGTGGGTGTGGGTGGTGGGGATAGGCAGTTGTGAAATGTGTTGGTGGTGGGGGAGAGGGGTAGGGGTAGAGAGATGTAGCATTACTGTCAATTTTGAATGTGTGTGCCCCGTTATGTCAATCACAAATATCGGGGGGTGCCGGCGGGGTTGGGTCTTTCGAAGTGATTTTAGATGTTTGGTATTTTTGCAACACTTATTGCAAAGTATCGAACAGTTACATTTGACGAAGACCGTAGAATTGATCGGCTGAAACGATAAAAGTAACCAAAATATAAATTGATATTCTGAAGGTTTAGCTCAGTCGGTATATATATTTACCAACCCCTCCACACGCGCAGGATGTGACACAAGGTCAATTTCTTAAGCGGAGTTTAACAGGTTTGAATTCAGAGTTTTCCTTCTCCTAGACCGGTTGCCTAACCAAGATTAAAGAGCCCAGTCTGACCTACTATTTATCCATAGCTGGAGGGAGAGTAGAATTCATACCTTTCCCAAGGGTATTAGTGCTAAGTGAAATGCAGTTACCACGTCCAGGATTTGAACTCGGGGCGACGAGTCCATTTCCCATGACTTTATCCATTACACCACGCGCTTCCCCGTCGGTATAGCGTTCGGCTAGGAAAAACAAGTGTTCCTGGTTCGATACCGGCCCTTGCCAACTCAGCCTATGAGTAGCACAGAGATCTGTGCGGTAAAGTGAGGAGTTGATGGTAGATGTGTCGCTCTACCTCAGAGGCTAAAATAAACTCCTTGTTCTAGCGCTTGAAAAGGGGATAGACTCCCTCGCTGTCTGGCTGATACCGACATTAGGCCGCCCCGACGATTTTACTTTTATTTTATTCTGCACACCTCTGAGTATCATCCTCATTTTTCATTGAAAAGGAAAAAATAAAACACAGAATTACTTAGTACATTTGAGGAAGGCTGAAGAATTGATCGGCTGAAATGATGTGTGTAATCCAATGCAAGTTACGGTATTGATGAAATGACATAGTTCCGTAACTACCAGATGTGACTCTGGCTATTTGCTCTGTCGATGCTTTTTGTGTCCACACTGTACATTCCTCTAGGTCCGATCCTCCTGCAAACCCTTTTTATAATATATGGGCTGAAAAGCAGTAGCTGAGGGTTTTAGTGTCCCGTGTATGACGGTAATCTGCATCTAATGGTGAAGTTCCAATTTTAGAGCTCTGCGGAGTGTGGAGTACCCCTTCATTGCAATTACTTCCAGATCCACACTGATCCAGGGTGGTAGTACATGTTAAGGTCCCGCCTATGGGTTATATAAGAAAAGTTTTTTAAAAGAATGTTTAAAAAATTGAGAAAAAAATGTTCAATATCCTTCAAGAATGAATTAAAAAACGATTTCAGCATAAAATAAGCCAACAAGGGTTGACATGTCATAAAACCCAACCAACCAACC
>CM042166.1:12928494-12938494 GCA_023376005.1 Doryteuthis pealeii | reverse complement strand
ACCCAGTGAGGATCGAGCTCACTAGTCATGGTTCTAACTTGCTAACCTTTACACCACGGGAGGTGACCGAGTTATTTACTAAGCTTAGATGTGGCACAAGGCCAGAAGTATGGGGCGCCCAATGAGAATCAAACTTATTAATAATGGTCTGCGAATCTACGTTACTAACCATTACACCACGTGAGGCTCCCTAGATATTTACTAAGCTTAGCTTAGATGTCGCACAAGGCCAGAAGTATGGGGTGCCCAGTGAGAATCGTACTCACTAACAATGGGTTGTGAATCCAGGTTGCTAACCATTACATTACGTGAGGTGAATATTTTGGATATAAGCTCGGCTGCGATCCACCACTTAGATTCATAGACTAAGCGAGGTCACGTGGGTTTAAACCTCAACCAATCAACAGCCTGAATACGTGGCTGGTTAACTACATAATCACTGATACGGAGAGACGTCCATTTGCAATCATAGATGAAGGACCTGCAAGATTGAGGAGCACCAAGGAACAACCAAAGGATTCTTTACTAAGAATCGCGCTCTGCTTAACACAAAGGATCTCCGCTGGACAACCCTGAAAGATGGCCACAAAAATCGTAACATCAAGAGTTTTGTTTTCTTTGGGTTTTTTTCCTTTTTAATGTTATTTCAGTTTTTATTTTCAAATTAGATTTCGAATTCCGTAACGGAATTTCTCAACATGTTTTTCATTTGCCGAATTCTTTCTGCTTTCTCGTAACTATTTATCATATAGATGAAATTCCTTGATTTTGGATCTTTGGTTTTTCTTTCAACCCGTATTCTGCTAATATAAGAAAAACCTTTGAAAGCAAATGAAAAAGAAATTAGCAAAACTTGGAGAAAATAAACACACACACACAACTGTTTCGGTTGCTGAGCCATAACAGCCCACAACAACTATCGCTGCCGACGCCATCCTCCTTCGTCTTCACTGTTAGGATCTCGTAGGACGGTTAGCAAAAGTATATCACGGAAAAAGAAGAAAATAAAGATATCTTTCTTGCTTTCATAGGCGTCCCATCATAGCCCATTGGTTAAGAAGATAGTCTCACAGATCAATTACTACTGCTGGATGGTCCGTACTTATGGCCTTGTGTCACATCCTACAAGTGGTGAACGGGTTGTGTAAAAGAGCACCCCATTGTGGAGTATTAATTAACAAGCTAGTCTCGCAGATCCATTCCTACGAATCGAATAGCGAGTTTGATGATCCTCTCTCGATGCCCCATACTTGTGACTGTGTGTGTGGATTTGTGTGTGTTTGTGTTACATTAAATAATAATCCGATATGATATTAATAATGTCCTAGAATCTGATTTTGATACACTCTAATATTTCAGCCTAATCGGCCGGCCATAATTTCAGCCAATCAGCGCTCTTCCTGTCCGTTTCTCCTAACTCAGTTGCCCGGATGGAACAATGTGTCGTTCTTATCTCTTCTATTGCCATCAAAATCTCTCAAATTTACGGATTACGAATCCTTACCTGCGCTTCATTCATTTACCCCCCGGAGTAATTACGAAGGAACAGCCGGGCAGATTTTAAGATGGCGATTCGGGGATTTATGGGGCGTGGTGGTGGTGGGTGGTGGGGGGGGGTAGCATTAAGGAAACGAGAAATTATAATTAATTTCGAATCCTGACAAGAGAGACAAATCGGAATCTTGCATTGTAGCAAATTGAAACCCTTAAACGCCCTTCCAACTCTCACGCAACGAATGCCGTATTTACTCGAGTATAAGTCGACCAGATTTAGAGATTAACACCGGATTTACGGCCACACAATTCTTTGTTGTTGATTAATTAGATTTTACGGTATGCCAACCCATTAGGGTTATTTTATGCAGAAGACGAAGAAAAAAAAAACCCAATATGAGTCTAGGTAAAAAAAATCATACATAAGTGAATAGGTATATATTCTAGGCAAAACAAGATATTAGGTTTATATTATTCCCAAAATTCACACTGGATTGTCCAATTGGGCAAACACATAGACTAGTGGATAAGGGGTTAGGTTAAGACAGTTCTAAGCTATAGTTATCTCTAGACTGCAGGTTCAATCCGGTCAGGGGCAGCAGTAACATAGAATAAAAATTAACACAGCTTAACACTTGTACCCCAGTTATGGTTAGCAGAATGAGAACAGGATACCCCCGTGGACTGAATAAAGAGTTAGGGTCAAAGTTCCGTTATGGCTCCCGATTACGACAAGAATGTTTTCAAGTTCGAAAAGATGTTTCCAAAGTCCGATAGGGTTCCCGAGTCCAATAAGAAATACATGAAAAAGGCTGGAGGGCACATCGACCGAAACGTTGTACAGATAACAAAGAATATGAGGACAACAGTCCGAATAATACAAATAATACTAATTATCAATCCTCGTCTCAAAAATTAAGAGAAATAGAAGACGTTTTAGTTTTATTCATTGTTGAGTATTCAATTTTTAAGCTTATTTTGAGATCTATTTAACCTAATAGGTCACTCCCGGTCAGAGTAGATCTACGAATACTGACAATGTAGGGGTAGCCTACACTCCCTAGAACTCCAAATTGGAACATCTCCACTTGATGCAGTTCATTGACGTACCAAGGACACTAAAACCCTCAGCATCCGCATTCTAGAACATAGACGATACAAACGGTTGGGGGGTTACCATAAGAGCAATACGATTGGGACAATCATTGACGTGACCAGTTGATGCGAGCACGTAGTGTAATGGTTATCATTGTGAGAAATGGACTCGGCGACCCGAGTTCAAATCCAGGATGGAATTGTTTAAATTTTGCATAACGCTAATAACCTTGGGAAATGTAACTAATCTTCCTCCAGCTATGGGTAAATTATAGGACAGACTGGGCACTTTAACCTTAGTTAGGCGACAAGTATAGGAGAAGGAAAATTCTGAATTCAAACTTGTTAAATTTCGCTTCAGAAATTGACCTTGTGTTACATCCTGCTCGTTGGATTTTGAAAGCATAGTGCGTATTATTTTAAATATATCCAGCCACCATCATAATCCTGATAATTTCTATCGAACTCTGACAGTTATTTTGCTCCATATGGTGCTTATTCAATGGCTGTACGTAAAAGTGCCAAACTTTAATAGATGTTGTAACTTTGCTTATGATCAAAAACCAAACTCCTTTTTTTGGTACAAATAATGTCCAATATATGTAGAATAATAATTTAAAGGAAAAAAAAATTATATGTAGTGCCACATTGTGATTTTTTCACTTATTGATCTTGCATTGAAGAAATCAGAAATCATTAATAACGTAAAAAGGGTTATGCCTATTTTGATACAATATTTGGATTTCTCAGGCCTAAAAGCTTCTATAAACCAATTCTTAGGAGTAGGGAAGCTCTAGAACACATTTTATAGACAAAAATAGATTACCAAAATGTCGCCATTTTTCTCGCCCTCCCACTCAAATTTTTCGAGTTTAAAATCGATATAACAAGGTGAATATTTCTAATTGGAAGCTCAAATTTGGGGGATTGTCTAACTTTAACCTAGCCTACACCTGTACAAAATTTCACGTGGGTGACAATTTTATTTTTTTTCCTGATTATTTGACATGGAATTGGCCACATATATGATAAAAAGGGGTATTGTCATGAGGGCAATACGATTGGAACAATCATATAGGTGCTAGGGATTGACATGAACAGCCTGTCTAGCATAAGTAATGGCCAAAGTGAAGTGTTGCATCTGCTCAGCAATCAAGATTCCGTCCTTAAGCATCATGGCTTGCCAGCTACGGCCAACAGGTCGCCCCATTGGGGGTGTCTTACCCCCTGCAGAGGTGGAGTCGGGGTATTTTTGTTTCGTAGCGGCCAGGTCAGGTTGGTGTAGTAGTCGTTAGTAGTAGTAGTAGCCGTCGTTAGTTCAGAGTAACAACATACAAAAGTTTTATAGTCAAAAAGGGGTTGTTTATTTCTTTCTAGGCTCGGGAAGAAGAGTGAGAGACTAAAGTTAAACTGTTCTATCGTAAATCACGTTCATGTGCGCTGTTCGTTGCTAGCCTAGACCTGTTACGACAGAGCCCCAACAAAAGGTCCGACCCTTCTCGGTCCCGCGGAAAAAGAGTCCGAATTTTCTTTACTTCCGTTTGTAGTCCCGGGGGTGGGGTAATATTCACTTCCGCTCTTCTGCAGAAAAAAACTGGAACTTCCGTTTTTATTTCTAAATCTAGTTCCGAGGTCATTGGTCGGTCAATGGCTAGAACCCGTTGAGATTTTACTCTTCCAAACTTCAACCTCTTTTTGTTCTTATTTCTTTTTCTTCTCTTTCTCCAGAAATCCAATTACCGTTTTCTTTTCAATCCCCAAATTCTCCGTAAACCATAATAATTACGCAACAATTCTGAGGCCCCAGCTGAGAGGCCCAGACATAAAGAATAGAACGAAACCCTGAAAACTGAAAGGCAATTGATGTTGGTGGAGAGTTAGTTCTGTTTTTATTGTCGTTTTCTGGCTTATTGAACTGTGTTCATTTAGCGCCGAACAACGACGGAGCTAAAAGCATTCGGATGAAAGATATGAGAAGCGTGTCTTTGCAAAGGAGACACAAAATGATGACAACCCTAATTAAATCAGCTAATTGGGTTGTCGCCGGTCAGTTAGCCTTTCCTCTTAGACTTTTTTGTCGTAAGACATTCCCACCATTTTCCCTTTATCTCAGTCTTTCATATTAAATTGGCAGCAACTCACTGATACTGCATCAGGACAGACGAGAACGTGTATATATATAATATATATATTATATATATATATATATATATATATATATGATATGATATGATATCTATTGTAATATGATATTTATCACGAGCTGACTTGTTGAGTTATTGTGGACCAATATTTTGAGTATTAAATATAGCTATTATATATATATATATATATATATATATATATATATATATATATATATATATATATGCACGGAAATAATTTCGTGACACTGAACTTCATACCTTTCGGTCAAATGAATACCGAAAGTTATGAAATCCTGGTTACAGAATTACTTCCATACAATATATATATATATATCTTATATACATATATATACATATAAATTGTTTTTTCTTTTGGCCAAATACTGTACCAATAGATTATTTTTTGTTGGTACGACTATCTTGGTCTTATCTTTTTTTCAAACATTTTTTTCTTCCTGGTTGATGTTTGGTAGTATATTTTTACAATCAAACTATTTGCTGGTTTTTTTCTCACCGCAAGGATTTACCAACACGCTTGGAATATATAATATATATATATATATATATATATATGTGTGTGTGTGTGTGTGTGTTTATACTTGCCCTTGTATCTATGTATAGAGTTTTTAAACTGCCTACAGCCACAGTTTGTTTTTTTTCTTTGCGTGTTTATACTTTTTTGAAAAAGTATAACCACGCAATAAAAACTTAAGCACGTACATTTCTGATATTCGTCTCTGAAGATAAAGTTTCTTTGAAATCGATAAGACAAAAATAACATCTTTTTGTTTTTAATTTTTTATACGCATTGTAATTGCCTTCAAATCATTAATATATATATATATATATATTATATATATATACATATATATATTATATATATATATGCACACATACATATATATATATATATATATATATATATATATATAAATATATATATATTTTGCTTGGTAGCTGGTAGTGTATATGTTTCTGTGCATTGTTGGGGATGCTTGTGGTTTTAAGTAATATGTACGGTTTTTTTTTGCAATGTGGTATCTTTTCTATGCATACATAAAACTATATAGATCCGTAATTAAGGACTGGAATAATGATTCTTGGCAGAACACTAAAGTGCATCACTCTATTCATGAATATGGACAAACACGCACACAAACACAACACACACACACACACACACACACAAATATATATATATATGTGTATGTGTGTACATATATATGCACACCCTCACAAACATATATATATATATATTTTAAATATATATAAGTATGCATGCACGTACATAAATATATATGTGTGTGTGTCTGTGTGTGTTTGTGTGCTTGCCCCCTCCAATGCCCACGTAATGGACATCCGGCCGTTCCAGCCCCACCCACATGGACACACTAATTTCAACAACAAAATGTGCTAATTTATGCACTTTTCTGCTGCATCAATGCTGGTGCACTATGATTACGATCAGAATCATTGGAATTTTGACAAACGTGGGCTTAATGACGTTAAATGCTACGTCCAATAACAAATAAAAATATTAGTTGGGTGAGGAGAGAGAGAAAGGGGGGAAGACACAAAACACTAAAATCAGTATAAAATAACCCGTTAGAATTGTTAATATTTTGTTTCTTTTTTTTCTTTTTTGCGGACCCTCAATTCTCCTTTGGCTATAATCATTGTTCGGCTGCAAACTACCAAACTGACAGTAAACGAACGATTGGAAACGTCACACTTGAATTCACTGAAGCTGTTTCCCGCCCTTTTATCCATTCGTTCCGTTTGACAGACGCCATTTTGTTTTTGTCTTTTTGGGTTTTTTTAAGGCTCTTCGTTAGCTTCCTATTGTCTCTTCCTGGTAGTCTGCCGAATATTTTTTTCCGCAAATATTGGTACTCTTATTTTATATATTTCTCTATTTTTTTATTTTTTGGCCTACAGATTGACGACCATTCAATAACGTATCTAAAATGCCACGACCAAATAGACATCAATGTCCAAATTTCCTCAGTTTCTCAAGAATATATTTTGACTAGCTTGTATATATATATATAATATATATATATATATATATATATATATATATATATATACATATTGTCTCTTCTTGCAGTTTGTTGTACTAATTATTTACCCATACATAGTTTCAACCCTTGAAATCCTCTCCCCGCCACGCCTGTGTGCCACTCCCTCCGGGCTGAAAAAATGTCAGAGCCTTTTATTAGACATCATTTCATGTGGTTAATAATAGACAATAACGAACTACATGGGTACTTCAAGTGTCAAACTCAAGAGATATCACATCAAAAGACATGCTCATGGCTAAGAAAAGGAAACCTCAAAAGAGAAACCGAATCGTTTATAATTGCAGAACAAGATAACGCCATAAGACCTAACTATATATATTTACCAATCCCTCCGCACGAGCAGGATGCGACACAAGGTCAATTTATTAAGCGGAGTTCAGCAGGTTTGAATTCAGAGTTTTCCTTCTCCTAGACCGGTTGCCTAACCAAGGTTAAAGAGCCCAGTCTGCCCTACTATTTACCCATAGCTGGAGGGAGAGTAGGATTCATACCATTTCCAAGGGTATTAGCGCTAAGTGAAATGCAATTACCACGTCCAGGATTTGAACTCGGGGCGACGAGTCCATTTCCCATAACTTTAACCATTACACCACGCGCTTCCTACCTAGACCTAACTATATGAAGAAAAAAATAGATAAGACGCAGCAGAATAGCAAGTGCAGAAAGTGTGGAGACAGGGACGAAACGGTTAATCACATAATAAGCGAAGGCAAAATACTAGCACAAAGGGAGTAAAAGACTAGGCACGGCTGGGTGGGAAAGGTAATCCACTGGGAATTGTGCAAAAAATTCAATTTTCACCATACAACTAAATGGTATATGCACAAGCCTGAACCTGACCTGTATAATGAGGAATAACATTCTCTGGGACTTCGAGGTACAGACGGATCCCCTAATCCCGACCAGAAGACCAGACCTACTATTGATTGACAACAAGAAGAGAACCTGTCATCTCGTGGATTTTGCCATCCCGGCCGAACAGCTAGTAAAAATGAAAGAAATCAAAAAGTTAGACAAATACTTGGACCTTGCCAGAGAACTGAGAAAACTGTGAAACATTGTACCTATTGTTTGGTGCTTTGAACGGTCCCCAAAGTTCTGGTAAAGAATTTGAGTGAATTGGAAATCAGAGGAAGAATCGAGACCATCCCCCAGAAATTAAAATACCCCTTTTTTTTTTTATTCATACTCAATTTAAATTTGCTCTAAGCCACACATTACAAAACATAATGTTCTTCTACAATGATGGATGTGGCATTAAATAACCCACGAAGTTTGATATATTGTTTAAAAAAATAGAAAAAAAAGCAACAACAAAAAAATTAAACTATTTCAGGGAAGAATCTTGATCAGTTTCGAGGGAAAAATTACCAATTCTTAAGGAAATATTAGTGTCAGGTTTTCATCTACAAAATTAGATATTGTATGAAAAGACAAAATCGTGTGTTTAAACAATAGTGGATTTATTGAATGAAATGCTGATCTAATGCTTCAACTAAAACCGGCACTTAACTTATTCCTAGTTTAAGCCTCTCACAGCAGCTCTCCCGCCACTGCGATTTTACCGTAAACCACGGTGGCGGCTCTCGTGCGTGTGACTTCTTTATACTGAAGATGAGCTTAAGTGTTCACCCAGTTTAGTAATGAACAAGCTCATTGCTGCTTAACTTCAGTGATCTAGTAGCTTATCCGTAATATGATAGCATTGAACACTCTTTCCATGGAAATACTTTTCTTATTTGCAGTCCTTATATATATATATATATATATATATATATATATATATAGTAAACTACAGACACGTGTTTCGAGGTATCACCTCTCATCAGTGCAGTTATACCATTTTAGCAGCTACCTCTGACCGGGTTCGAGACCCGAACGAACTCACGCTCACCAATCCTCTTACCCATACGGCCACAGTCAGCTGCCAAGTATAGCAGGCTATTTAATCACTACATTTCTAAGCGGAAATGAACTCACCTAGAGGTCTCAAACTTTGTAAACAAAGTGAGTCTTAGCTGAACGCCGAATACGGTGATGAAAGTGTGAGAGCGAGAGGAGGATGGAGAGAGAGAGAGAGAGAGAGAGAGAGAGAGAGAGAGAGAGAGAGAGGGAGAGGGGAGGGGGGAGAAGAGAGAGAGAGAAAAATCAATATTAAAAATATGATTTTACGACATTTTTTTATTATAAAATGAAATATATATTCAAGTCCTTTCTGTTTTTGTATGTAAAAACGAAAAAAAAAATATTCCTACCTTTTCCTCAAAGTTACCAATTTCTTGATGACACTTCAAACTAGATATATATTTAAAAAAAAAAAAAAAGAAAGATTCCTAAAGGGACCCCCCCAAAAAAAACAAAAAAAAAAAACAAACAAACAAACAAGAAAAGAGAGTCGGCCTGTCTCGCTAAAAAAAAGTCCCAATGTGAAAACTGCGCGTGACTCTCACACTATCAGCTTCATTGGTTGCCAGCCTACCTGACGTATGGGTGATTCAAATTCTGGGGAAAAGACTCCAACGCTGAAAACCAGGATGAAATTGTGAATTTCAAAAAAGAAAAGAAAAGAAAAGAAATAAAATAGTGAGTGGGGTTGTACGTGTGCGTTTGTAAATGTGTACGCTTATCAAGAGAGAGGGAAGTAGGTACGTGTTTTTGAAGGAGTCGCCTTGTTACCTGTGTATGACTGTTTTTGCTGACACCACTTGTGGGAAACTGTATACAGATGCCTGTATAATTATGATTATCTGTTTTTAGAAATGTTTTTAAAGACATGTTTGTTGCGTGGGTAGGCAAGCGTACAGAATGGAGATAGATAGATACAGAGAGAGAGGGGGGGAAGAAAGTGAGAGAGGGAAGAAAGAGAAGAGAGAGAGAGGAGGGAAAGAAAGAGTGAGGGAGAAAGAGAGAGAAGGGGGAAAGAAATAGAGAGAGGGTGAAAGTAAGAGAGAGAGGGGGAAAAAAGAGAGAGGAAAGAGAGAGAGAGAGAGTTGGAAAGAAGAAAGAAGAGAAAGAAAGAAAGAAAGAAAGAAAGAGAGGGAGGGGAAAGGAGAGAGACGGAGAGAGAGAGGGAAGAGAGAGAGAGAGACGGAGAGAGAGAGAGGGGGAAAGAGAGAGAGAAAGAGGGAGAGAGGGAAAGCGAGAGTGAGAAAGAGAGAGAGAGAGAGAGAAAGAGAGAGA
>CM042166.1:12888494-12918494 GCA_023376005.1 Doryteuthis pealeii | reverse complement strand
GTTTAAATAAAATGATTGGTAAGTTTATTAGCCGACGCTGCAGTGTTTCGATCTGTTGAGTAGATCTTCTTCAGGGCTTCTCCAGCGTCGGCTAATAAACTTACCACTCATTTTTTTAAACCTGTGTTTTTTTTTCAAATTACTCACTATAATACATATCATCGGATTCACTTCCATTTCTCTTCATATACATATATATTTTTTTTTTTTGTAGGGGGGGAATATGTGCTTAATTGAAGTCGTACCTAATTTTGAAAATTAATTAATTAATAATTAATCAATTAGGCGGACATACTTATTTAAATGTAAGGCTAAACAAATTTTTCTCGATTTGTTTAGCCTTACATTTAAATAGGTATGCCCACCTAATTAATTATTAATTAATTAACTTTCAAAATTAGGTACGACTTTAATCAAGCATATATTCTCCCAAAAATTGTCGGCTAAAAAAAGCCAAATCATAAACACATCGCTTGTGTATTTACTTCTATATATATATATATATATATATATGTGTGTGTGTGTGTGTGTGTGTGTGTGTTGTGTGTGTTCATTCATATATGTGGGTATTTATTTTCTGGCTCGTCCTACCTACCGACTTAAAAATGATTATAGGTTAGAATAAGAAGTCCTATTGACTGTTTGCAGAGGAACATTTTGACACGCACTCTCCCACCTTTTCTTTCTTTCTACCTTTGTTCTAAGACGAACAGGTTTTCTGCTGTCGTATCGATTCAATAGGCGGGCGTTGCCCTCATTATTGGCGGCCATTACCATAAAAGTTCATGGTTAGATAAATATTCATGGACCAATATAGTTTTAGTTAACCAACAGATTTTATTTCGTTTTTATCCACTAAACAATGGCAAACAAGTTTCCAATATGAAATTGTTGCAAAGCAAATGCTACTGTTGGCTTATTTTTTCTGGCAGCCGTCAAAGTTTTTATAAGGATAAAATCAACAGATGTGGTCAGTTATTTTAAATGAAATACACTCTTATGAAAGGCCTTTTTTTTACATTTGGCATATATATATATATATATATATATATATATATATATATATATATATATAATATTTTGTTATTAATATTGGAGAAATGATTATAAAGTGCTCAAATATTTCTTTAAGAGCCGTATTTATTTATTTAAGTCACCAATACAAAGTCCGTTTTACCAATGATTTCAGATGTTTATTTGTCATCAGAGACGTTGATTTTTGAAAAAATTGGACAGTTTTTTAACTCGTGCCTCGTGTGAACGTGATCCGTTATTCGTTCTTGCTTTTGCTTTCTACATTTACCGGCGTTCCATTGGTAAGACGAACTTTGTATTGGTGACTTAAATAGATATATATGTGTATATAATCCAAAGATCTGTGGAAGAAATCTTCCTTACGACGTAGATTAAAAAAAAGAAGTGTCATAGTTTGCAGAGGTCAATGTGTGCTCTTATTGTTAGTCACAGAGCAAAATCACACCACACACACACCACACACACACACACACACACACACACACACACACATATATATATATATATATATATACACACATATATATTATATGTGTGTGTGTGTGTGTGTGTGTGTACATTTGGGCAGCATTTTTCATTTATGCATGTTGAATTTAACAAAAGACACATTTTTTCAAGTTTTCTGGTCAACTTTTTAGTATTTGGGTGGAATTTGTGGATTGGTCCAAATGAAAATACTTACATCGGTTTTACCTCAATGACATTGTCACGTCGTCTAACTCTCCATTTAACAGATAATAGCTCCATTTCACAATACCTAATATTACATTCATGCCCCCACTCTAATTATCGAAATATCTTAACGGAAAATACACACGTTCTGCACAAAAACAATAAAATAAACAAAAACTCTAAATACTAGAAGCTTTATACATAAAACAATAAAAACCATCATTAAACAAAATTAATTTCCAATACAGTACACACATTTTAAAATGCCTATAGTACCTTTCTCATCAATTCTCCTTCTTCCAGCCTCCAAATCCATTAATATAATTTGAAAACTGGAACACACCACCCCTGATGACAGGAGATGTGTCTTTTGTTTAATTCAACACACACCACACACACACACACACACACATAATAATATATATATATATATATATATATATATATACTAATTATGGATTAGATTTTCCCAACTACTGCCTCTTGATTATTGTCAACTATATATAAATATATATATATATATATATATATATATATATATATATATGGAGGATATGTGCTTAATTGAAGTCGTACCTAATTTTGAAAATTAATTAGTTAATGATTAATGAATTTGAGGTGGGCATATATGTTCAAATGTAAGGCTAAACGAATCGAGAAAATGTCGTTTAGCCTTACATTTGAACTATATGCCCGCCTAAAATTCATTAATTATTAGCTAATTATTTTTCAAAATTAGGTACGACTTCAATTAAGCACATATCCTCCAAAATTGTCGGCTTAAAGCCATATAAAAAATAACACATTTGTTTGTTTACTTAACCTCATATATATATATATATATATATATATATATATATATATATATATATATATATATATATATATAGCGTTGACATTACCATCAGTAATAAAGATTCATTCATCCCTTGGAACACTTCCTGTTTTTCTACATTTTTCCATATACTGCTAGAAAGATTTTACACATATTACCCCCCATATTATATATATATATATATATATATATATATATATATATATTATTATCTGTACCAAGATACTCTCCTTCAAATACAAAAATATATACATATATTGAGAGAGGAAGAGATTTCAACGGCGATTGGTAACTGTCAGTTTCTCACCGACACAATTTTCAAATCTTATTCTATGTATTGACAATTTTGGGATGTAAGCAGTGACATAGTTTCGGTTACAGACAAATTGAGACCAAATATCTATTATTAATAGATGAGGTCATATTGCTAGAGGCCCCTTCCGATTAATAGGCTAGTCAGGTCCAGCCCTAGCATTTGTATAATTTTCCCAACACCTACTGCTCTTATGTCAACCCCCAACTCTTTTTATCATATCTATGCTATGTGGTGGCTGAGGTTCAAATTGGCCTGGGTATGGCGTTAACTGCATCTGATGGTGAAGTTCCAATTCTAGAGCTCTTTGGAGAGTTGAATACCCCTTCATCAACATTATTCCCAGATTCCTTCTGACCCGGAGTGGTAATACCTGTTTGGGTGCTATCTCTGAGTTATAAAATATAAAAAGTGAGTTTAAAAAAATGATTAAAAAAATGAATACCCATTAAGAATGAATAAAACAAAACGTCTCTGGCATAAAATAACCCAACAAGGGTTGATGTGCTCTACAATCCAACCAAAAACAACCAGCAAACTAAGCGCACTTCCTAAGAAGTATTTCAGACAACATAAACATTCACATAATGATTTGAAACATCAAAGTAAACGGCTTTTCTTTATCTTCGCTTTCTGGGGATCTGAAATGTCTCCCTCATTCTCCTCTCCCCCCCCTCTCTCTCTCTCTCTCTCTCTATATATATATATATATATATATATATATATGTATATATATAATATATATATATATAACATAATTTCGAAAGAAAAATAACAGCTAAAAAATGCCAAATCCTTTCACTTCATTTATTTTTTTGCTCTCATATACAGCATTTCCTTTTTCTCCAGATCGTCTCATATCATATACCGTGAAAAAGGGTGAAGGTTCACCCGAAATATTGGAATTGATCAACCTAGGAACAGAACAACAATTGAATATTAAAATTCTGATTTTTGTTCTGTTTTTTTTTTACATTTTTGTTTTTGTTTTTTTTTTCCTGTGCTTCAAAAGGCCAAAAAAACAACGTTCACAAGAACAAAGTTTACACACACACACACACACACACACACACACACATATATATATATATATGTATATATATAATCTACCCAGAGTTCCTACCGTAATTACAGAACACAGACCTACCCTCACTCTCCCAAACCTAAAGTTCTTGCCACACCCAGCATCCAGCAGAAGGTACCCCAGTCTTTCTCATACATCATTCTTCAGACCGGAGCATCTGGTCTTGTCATCTGAAATCTTGGAAGTATCCATTTTTACTGAATTGCCCGACACGTTCTTGTGTAATTACTTATTCGCTTATATCAGTTAATCTCGTGTCCCCCCTTCCAAACCCCCCAAAGTTTACCGTCTGCTCCCCCAAGCAAAAACATCTGCCCGTCTGACTGCAAAAGCAAAAACTAACGAACATTAATATGCACATCAATATTAACCAACTTTAGTACAAGTTAACGACATCCAGAAGATAAAAGTGCAGCGGCAAGTAGCACTCGGAGAGTATCAGGCGAGCTTGGTATCTCAAAGTCCCGTGGGGTTCCTCATCTTCAAAATCTATGCATCCAGAGCTGCCCAATTGTGACTCGAGTCGCAAAATATTGCAAAACATTTAACTCGATCGTGTATCTGTCTATGTATCTATCTATCTATCTAAAGTGTGTTCATTATCTATACATGTATCTTTGGGACTGCCTTCATATTCTCATTAACTATCTATATATTTATCTAATATATATATATATATATATATATAATCTTTGGTAATGATACTTCGGCCCCGAAATATGTCGGAACCCAGAGTCATCATCTGATGAAGGCTTTGTTGGTTGCAATGCTACTGTGTCAATAGCAGTCATTGTATATATATATATATATATATATATATATATATATATATATATATATATTATATATATATAAAGAAGAATAACTAAAGAGATTTTGATTGGAAAAAATAGGCTGAAGCATGATAGACTATTTCTTGGTTCTTATTATGCTTCCATCCTATTTTTTCCCTAATTTTGCTCTTTAATCTTCATTTAAGAGTACACATTAAACTCTGTAAATTACGTCAATTGAAAAACTTTGGATATTATGTATATATATATAATATATATATATATATATATATATGTGTGTGTGTGTGTGTGTGTGTGTGTGTGTGACAGTCTAATCCTTATCTATCTATGACTGTTTCCATTATATATCTATATATCTAGCTATGACACTGTAATTCTTATGTATATATATATATATATATATATATATATATATATATATATATATATATATATATCCATTTAACTATCTGTCTATCTATCTATTTAACTATCTATCTATCTAGAAACTCTTTAACCGATTTATTTGAAAGACTTCTAAAAGGGTGTTGAACGGTACATTTTTGGAGTGGAGGGTAGATTTCGGGTGGGATTGGTTCACGGTCTGGTTTCTAGACATTAAATGTAAAGGAAAGGAATTTGTCGGGTGGCACCCGGCGGGAAGCAGATGCAAGATTAAGTCAGTCAGATGCAAAGGAAGCCTTGGAGGCTTCATCAATTTTCTCATATTTCTTCATATATTTTTCATGGACTTAGAGTGAGATGAAAACATCTTAAGAAGAAGAAGAAGAAGAAGAAAAGAAGAAGAAAAAAAGAAGTTATATTCATTAAGCCTTCATTTTATTAGTGTTATAACTATTATTATTATCAGTCTTATTATTATTATTATTATTATTATTATTATTATTTTCACTCTTTTTGAGTTTTTCACATCAGCCTTAGCTGATGGTATTTCACCGGAGGCTGAGTGACAACAAGTCTCCTCAGGTCTCCAGGACTCTTCTGAGTATTCAAGCCTTTTGTAGTAGTGCAGTAGTCTGGATGGTTTCAATTCTTCCTCTGATTTCCAGTTTCTCCAGTCTATTTATTGGGACCGTTCCAAGTGCACCAACTACAATTGGTATCACTTTCACTCTCATTATTATTATTTACTCCTTTTGAGTTTTCACACCAACATTAGCTGATGGTTAATCACTGGAATCTGAGTGACAGCAAGTCTTCTCAGGTCTCCAGGTTTTTCTGAGTAGCAGATTGTACAGTGTTCGGGAAGAGAAGCAGATGTTCTTTCTCCATTCTTCTGAGTATTCTGGCAGATTGCAGCAGTGCAGTTTCTGAACGGTTTCCTTCCTCTGATATCCAAACTTTCCAAACCCTTTTATAATCCTTTTGGGACTGTTCCAAGTGCACCAACTACAATTGTATAACTTTCACTTTCATATTCCATAACTTTTTCATTCTCTGGCAAGGTCCAGTATTTGTCAATTTTTTCATTTTCCTTTAACTTCACCCTGTGATCCGCTGGAACTGCAAAATCACCGGTTGACAAGTTTCTCTTTTTGTTATCAACACTAGCTCTGGTCTTCTTGCTGGGATAAGGTGACCGTTTTATTTCAAAGTCCCAGAGAATGTTGTGCGTTTGTTCTCAAGAACAGATTCTGGTTTATGCATATACCATTTTGTTGTGTGGTCAAAATTTAATTTCTTGCATAATTCCCAGTGAATCACCTTCCCAACCCAGTCGTGTCTAGTTTTGTATCGTTGTGCTAGTTTGCTACATTCGCTAGTCTCATCTCTATTTAGTACGGTCGCAATGGCTAAGGGTCCAAATGTGGTCCGACATACATACTACATAATAATCAGTTTCTACGCATTCCTTACAAGTTCTTGTCAATGGTCATTAATCTAAGTGTCCATTTTATGGTCCTGAGTATCTTATAATGTGATTAAGTTTCGTTTCAGTTTTCTATGAGTTTTCCTTTCATATTATTATTATTATTATTATTATTATTATTATTATTATTATTATTCACTCCTTTTGATTTTTCACATTCGCATTAGCTGATGGTCTTTCACTGGAATCTGAGTGACAGCAAGTCTCCTCAGGTCTCCAGGAATCTTCTGTATTCAGTATTCTGGCAGATTGCAGCAGTGCAGTATTCTGAATGTTTTCAACCCTTCCTCTGATTTCCAAACATTCCAGACCCTTTCCAATCCTTTTGGGACCGTTCCAAGTGCACCAACTACAATTGGTATCACCTTCAGTTTCATATTCCATAACTTTTTTAGTTCTCTGGCAAGGTCCAGATATTTGTCTATTTTTTCATTTTCCTTTAGATTCACCCTGTGATCTGCTGGCACTGCAAAATCTACCAGTTGACAAGTTTTTATTATTATTATTATTATTATTATTATTATTATTATTGGCAACGTTGGTTATATCACGATATGATAATTTGACTATTACGCCATTTGCTATCTTTAATTAAGAGTTATTGCTAAATAGTTAAATATGTAAAAAGTATTCGTTTTTCCTGTTTGTTTTCTATTTCATTAAAACAATCAATAAATGCTATGGCTTCCTATCTTTCACCTTTCTTCCTTTGTTTACAATAAGGATATATTAAAATTCTTATACAATTGGAATTCAGTAAGAAATTATTTGCAATACATTCTTATAGTAAAATCATTTCCAGTATATACCTATAGTAAAATTATTTCCTATGCCAACCTATAATAAAATCATTTCCTATTGTAACATAATTTCTAGTGTCAACCAATATTAAAATCATATGCAATGCATTCCTATAGTAAAATAACTTCTAATGAATTCTTACTAGAGTACAATCAATTCAATGCATTCTTAAAATAAAATCATTTCCAATGCATTTCTATAGTAAAATGATTTCCAATTTATTCTTATTGTGATATGATTTCCAGTGCATTATTATAGTAAAATCATTTCCAATATATTCCTATACTAAAATAACTTCTAACGCCGTTTTACAATACAATTTTTTGCAATGTATTATTATAGTAAAATTATTTGCTATACATTTCGATAGTAAAACAATACATTCTTGTAGCAAAATCCTTTCCAATGAACTTCATCGTAAAATGATTTCTAATGCTTTCCTATAGTAGAACTCTGACCCGGAGTGGTAGTGTCTGTTAGATTTCCATCTATGGGTTAAATAGAAAAACATGAGTTTATAAAAAAAATAGAGTATCCATTAAGAATGAATTTATTTCAAAACTTAGGCATTAAGGAGTTAATATGTCGTAAAACAAAACAAACCAAACCAAAACCAAACCTGATATGCAACCCATGATGAACAGTTAAATATGGTCAACGAACCTTTAAAGGAGATCAAATGATTCACCCGAATTAAGAGTGCGGTGGCTCAAGTTGATGTTCATTCGTCTTGAAACAGTTGTACATGAATAGATTATTACAAGCTTTTTTTATGTAAGAAACGAAGAACAAAAATCAAAAAGAAAATGAATACACCGTAAAAAAAACGAGGCTTTAGAAAAGGCCAAATTTCTCGATTACGTGTTTTTGTCCAAACATTCCTTCATTTTCTTTTATCCATATCAAGATGACCATTCATATCGATGACCTGAAGGTCAGTACTCAAAAAAAGCATAAAAATCATAAAAAAGAAGTTTCTGGCCAAGTAGTATCTTGTATAACGGATAAAAAAAACGTTTAAAAACATATATATATATATCAGAAGTGTGCGTTCTTTGAAGGCGGACGAACAGCACGGCCGGATGGTTGGGCAGTCTAGCAGATGGACATGACTGCCCACAACTGCTGTGGTATTAATGGTATGTATCACGGCTGGTGGTAAGTAGTGATGATGAGTAAGCGATCAGGTATGTGAGATCGATGATTAAATAACAAACAAACAAAATACACAAAAAATGAATATAATAAAAATAAATGATCGGCAATGAAAAATATGCCTTTGTGCAGACACAGGACATTGAAAGGAAACGCAATAAAGAAATAAGTACACGGATAAAAAAAAGAGAAAAAAGTAAAAACAAAATACATCAATAATAAGAAATAAAACAAAACAAAAAAGCAAAGGAGTTTCTATTGAACAGGGTACTAAGTACCCCTCTGAATCAGAGATAAGCGTTACTGCCCACATATGCGGGATTGCATGCATACGTAATCAAATACAAACAAAAATTACATACTTACACTCTCCAAGCTCAGTCGGTAGAGTGTTCGGTTAGAAACCACAATGTTCCGAGTTCAATACCGGCCCTCGCTCAGCAAGTAGCACAGGGGTATGTGCGGTAAAGTAAGGAGTTGATAGTAGGTGTGGATTTACACCACAGACGCCAAAAACAATCTCATTCGTCTAGCGTTAGTGAAAAGGGGATAGACTCCCTCGCTGATTGGCTGATAGCGTCTTTAGGCCACCCCGACGACTTTACTTATACATATATAAAACCGAGTACATATGTTTCAAAAGAAAAGGAGACATAACCACACTCAACGGTAAGCCTCTTAACCCAGTAAAACAATTCACATACCTAGGTAGTAATATCTCATCAACAGAAACCGATGTAAATACACGAATAGGAAAAGCGTGGTCGGCCACAAACAAATTATCAGTAATATGGAAATCCGATCTCACTAACAAGCTAAAGCGACATTTCTTCCAAGCGATGGTTGGATCAGTGTTGCTGTACGGATGCACCACTTGGACCCTAACGAGGCGCCTTGAGAATAAGCTGGATGGGAGCTGCACAAGAATACTGCGTGCAGTACTGAACAAATCGTGGAAGCAGCACCCCACGAGGAAACAGCTATATGGCTACCTGCCCCCCATCTCACAAACCATTCGAGTGAGTTGGACAAGGCATGCCGGGCACTGCTGGAGAAGCAAGGATGAGCTCATAAATGACGTTCTCCTGTGGAAGCCAACACACGGACATGCTAGTGTGGGCCGCCCATCAAGGACCTACATTGACCAACTGAGCAAAGATGCAGGTTGCTGCGCAGAGGACCTCCCTGGGAAAATGAATGATAGGAAAGGTTGGCGGGAGATTGTCATGGATATCCGTGCTAATAGCGCGACATGATGATGATGATATGATGATATATATATATATATATATATATATATATATATATATATATATATATATATACTCAAACCGAGCTATGGTTTACATAGTATCACTATTGTTATAAAAGGATGGCTATGGTATTAAATAACCCACAAAGATTGATATGCAATTGAACAAAGAAACCAAACCAAGCCCTTCACCTTGGCCGGGATTTGTACCACAATAGAGGCATATATTTACCCAACCCTTCTGGGGGGGGGGGAGTAACCATTGCGTAGTAGCTAATGTGCTGGACTGCGACATTGTAGTAAGCGAGTTCGAACTACAGTCGCGCTATTATGTTAACTTTCGGGTAATATCCTTGGCAAAGATATGATGGTTAAATTAAACTTAACTGGACCTAAATTCCACCATCGTATGTCACCCCACCAAAAGAAAAAAAAATACAAAAATCAGGGAATTAACCGAATTTAATGAAATTTTCAGTGTTGATATATTAATGAAAAAAATGTATAATGCACCAGTTATTCTATTTAAAAACTTTTACATTTTTCAGGTCAGTTAACTTTGAACTCCTATCTTTGAGGTGTAACACAGATTTTCAAATATACCTGGTTCAAAGTTTAAATTCAATTTCACCGATATGATACCCTCATTCTCTAAGCTATGGGTTAAATACTAACATTACTGATCTTCTGCAAAGGCATTAAATAACCCAGGTATTTTGATATACAATTAACTAAAAAACCAAAATAAACCAAAACCAAATCTATGTGTTTTTTACGGCATATCAACCCCCGTGGGTCATGTCGGTTAAGTTTTAGATTCGTAGCGATAGTCTGGAAGAAAAATGTTTAAACTTAACTTTTTTGTAAATAAATTGACCATTTAACCCATAGATGGGACAAAAAACAAGTACTACCACTCCGGGTCAGAGTGGACCTTGGAGCAATGGTGACCTCCAGAACTGGAACCTCACCATCAGTTGATGAGACAGGGCCAATTTTCCAAAGGATTTTAACGTCATACCCAGGACATGAAGACCCTCAACCACCGTCTTCTAGCACTCATATGATAAAAGGGTTGGGGGTCACCATAGGGACAATAGGTTCGGGACAATCATATAGATGCTAGGGCTTGATGTTACCAGCTTATTGATTGAAGGGAGGCTCTGTCTTTAAGCATCATGGGTCGCCACCCAGGTCCAACAGGTGGCCTCATTGGGGTGGGATTCTTACTTCTCTGCAGAGGTGAAGGTGTATTCTAAAGCCACAGCCGACAGGGCTTCAAATCTATGTAAAGAAAAGCGGGGGGGTGGATTTAAAGAGGCAAACTGAATCTCTTTTACATAAATAATTAATGGAAAAAAATTAAAAATACAATACCTAAAATTCTAATTCTTATCCATGTTAACAGATGTACAATGTATGTTGACTGGGTACGCTGGTCAACAAACATTTCTCATGTACAGAGTTCGAGTCTGATTAGGTAATGTTATTAGCGATATGTGAAATGCAAACAGCTTTATTCAAGTTTTGAACTCGGATCGCCATGTTTATTTTCTACGACGATGACCCTTACTATACGAACGTCTCTAATATTCCATTCATAATGACTTTTTTTGTATTTTGTAAAATATCTAATCTTGAAGACGAAAATATTTTTTAAATCACCCCCCACCATGGCATCCAGCAGGTCTATCAAAACACTATCAGCAATATTCAATTAATTTATTTGGTGATGAACTTGGGTTACAATGGGTGTTGTGTAACGGTTAGCGTCGATGAAATCAACTAGGCGACCCGAGTTGAAATCCTGGACAAAGCTGAGTGAGTTTCACTTAACGCGAATACAATTTGGAAAAGGCATCAATCCTCCCTCCAGCTATGGGTAAATAATAGAGCAGTTAAGTCGTTTAGCCTTGGTAAAGCAACCAGTCTAGGAGAATGAAAACCCTAAAGCCGCTTAAAATTGATTTTGTGTCAGATTCTGCTTGTAGTGGGGAATTGAGTAAATAAGAGGTTGGTTGGTTGGTTGATTTATTCATTTTAACGGCATATCAACCCGTCTGGGGTTATGTCATGCCTAACGGTTAGGAAGTAATATATGTTGCGTATTTTTATTTATACTTTTTAGTAATTGGTTTTAACAATGTGTTAGCACCACTGGGGATTATGTTGTATGGTATTGATTAAATAAATAAGAGGATGGTTGAAATTTTCATAGACTGTAAAGTTCATATTATCACTTTAAACGGCAATTGATTTTTTTTTACTAATGATACTGGAACAAGAAGTGAATGGGCTGCAAAAGGGAACAATATGGAAAAAATAAACCTCATTTAGTCACATTCCATGACAATATCTTTGTCAGTCAATGAATATTTCAGTCGACTCTCGTATATAAAAGTGGTACAGGGCACCTTAGCTGATGTAATAATCAGTAAACCATTGTTAAGTCATATTGAAAGCGCCGATTCCCACTAGTTCACAAGAGTTAAACAACGATGAGCCTGTTTAATACTTAATTGGGTGAACACTTAAACAAGAGCATACTTACCTTCCCAACCCGGGTGTCCAGTGTGCTTCGGCCACTGGACCGGTAAAGTAAAATTAATAGCATCGATCCCAGTAGGCACCCCATTGAGGGGAGTGCCAACGGGATCGACGCATTTTTTTAGCCTACCACAAATAAGCTTCGGCTTGTGGGTGGGCCCACATAAAAATGTCCTTGTATCACGCCCTCAAAAATGGGATGAGATGCAAATACTCCCTTAAGCAACAGCAGGTGCTGTTTATCAAAAGTCCTTTTCAAAAATGACTTGATTCGGCATTAAATAACTTATAATTAAAAAGGTTAGATTAGATTTTAAAAATCATACATAAGTAAATAGGTAGATATTCTAGGCAAAACAAAACATTAGGTTTATAAGTTCCCAAAATTCAAACTGAACTTTCGAATTGGATACAGAGTGGAGGGGTTAGGTTAAGACAGTTCTTAGTGACAGTTATCTCTAGACTGTAGGTTCAATCCTGGTCGGGGGCAGCAGTAACATAGAATTATAATTAACACAGCTGCACACCTGTACACCAGCTATGGTTAGCGGAATGAGAACAGGATACCGCCGTGGACTGAATAAAGTGTTAGGTTCAAAGTTCCGTGATGGCTCCCGATTACGACATGAAGGTTCCTGAGTTCGAATAGAAGGTTCCCGAGCCCGAGAAAGTTCCCGAGTCCGACAAGAAATACCTGAAGAAGACCGGAAGGCATATCGTCCAAAACGTTGTACAGATAACAATGAAGATAAGGACAATAGTCCGAATAATCCAGATAATACTAACCTAAAAAGAGTTGATATGTCAATAACCAACCAATTTTAATGAGTTCGATTCACACTGAGTGATCCATACTCGAGGCCTTGAACCACACCTAAGTTAAGCTTAGTAAATAACTAAAAGGGCTGAATCAAATAAAAAGTTTTAGAATCCTTGGTTTAACAGAACCAACCAACTTTTTCGTTGGACATCTCCTCAGCTAACGTTACCTTTTCCAAATCTCGCCAAACCTTCTTCTGTATTTTCTTTCGTTCAAGGAATCTACACCGAAATTCTTGGCTGCTTCTGCAACATTCTTGCTTTTTTAGCCCCTAAATTCATGGAGCACAACATGTCTAATGTGTTCCCTCGGAATATCCATCATTAAAAGAGTCGTGTTTGTAACTAAGTTAGATGAATCCGACTCTAGCAACATAACTTATTTAAAAAAAGAAAAAAAAAAAAACTGCACGGACACGAAATCGCGTGTGTTGTTATCGTTTAGGTATTTTAGATTAGCGAAAATATCATTCAATCTCTTTCTGTCAGGTTTATGACATTATTTAAGGGGAAGACCTTATACGTATTCTTTATTTCGCCCCCCTCACCCTCTCACCCACTCTCTCTCTCTCTCTCTCTCTCTCTTTATCTCTCTTCTTCTTCTTCTTCTTCTTCTTCTTCTTCTTCTTCTTCTTCTTTAACCGTCTCTTATTCTTTTTTACTTTTCTCTTGTTCTTGTTCTTGTTCTTGTTCTTTCTTCTTTAACCGTCTCTTCTTTTTTACTTTTCTCTTGTTCTGTTCTTTCTTCTGGCCTTTCTTCTTCTTCTTCTCTTCTTCTTCTTCTTCTTCTTCTTCTTCTTCTTTAACCGTCTCTTCTTTTTACTTTTTCTCTTTTTTTTTGTTCTTGTTCTTCTTCTTCTCTGGCCTTCTTCTTCTCTCTTCTTCTTCTTCTTCTTCTTCTTCTTCTCTTCTTCTTCTTCTTCTTCTTCTTCTTCTTCTTCTTCTTCTCTTCTTCTTCTTCTTTAACCGTCTCTTCTTTTTTACTTTTCTCTTGTTCTTGTTCTTCTTCTTCTCTGGCCTTCTTCTTCCTCTTCTTCTTCTTCTTCCTCTTCTTCTTCTTCTTCTTCTTCTTCTTCTTAACCGTCTCTTCTTTTTACTTTTCTTTTTTTCTTGTTTCTTGTTCTTCTTTCTCTGGCCTTCTTCTCTCTGCCTTCTTCTTCTTCTTCTTCTCTGGCCTTCTTTCTTCTTCTTCTTCTTCTTCTTCTTCTTCTTCTTCTTCTTCTTCTTCTTCTTCTTCTTCTTCTCAGTCTGTTTCTTTTACCCTTTCTGATATTTTTTTCACTTTCTCTCATTCACTCAACATTTTATTCCTTGCTATATTTCTTTTCCTTCACTATTTTTTCCCCTTTCAATTTCTTTCTTTCTCATTTTATTATCTCTTTCCCTTTCTTGATTTTCTTCCTTTTACTGAGTCTCAGATTTTATAACTATTTTCTCTCTTTCTTTCTTTGGTCTTTCTTGGTTTGTCCTTTCTTTCTTTATTTCTTTAATCCCTCGTTCTCATTTTAACTTCCCTTCTTTCATTCATTCAGCGTCTTTCTCATCATCATCATCCACGCCCTTCTCTTTCTCTCTTTCTCTCTCTCTCTCTCTCTCACTCTCTCTCTCTCTCCACTCTCTCTCTCTCTCTGTCTCTCTGTCTGTCTGTCTGTCGTCTCTCTCATTAGGGGTTCTCATTTTGCTTTCTTTCTTTCTTTTATCTCTTTAACCTTCTCTTATTCTTTTTCACTTCTTCTTCTTCTTCTTCTTCTTCTCTTCTTCTTCTTCTTCTTCTCTTCTTCTTCTTCTTCTTCAACCGTCTCTTCTTCTTCTTCTTCTTCTTCTTCTTCTTCTTCAACCGTCTCTTCTTCTTCTTCTTCTTCTTCTTCTTCTTCTTCTTCTTCTTCTTCTTCTTCTTCTTCTTCAACCGTCTCTTCTCTTCTTCTCTTCTTCTTCTTCTTCTTCTTCTTCAACCGTTCTTCTTCTTCTTCTTTTCTTCTTCTTCTTCTTCTTCTTTAACCGTCTCTTCTTCTTCTTCTCTTCTTCAACCGTCTCTTATTCTTTTTACTTCTTCTCTTCTTCTTCTTCTTCTTCTTCTTCTTCTTCTTCTTCTTCTTCTTCTTCTTCTTCTTCTTCTTCTTCTTCTTCTTCTTTTTTCTTATTCCCTTTCTCGATTATCCTTCTTTTACTAGATATCAGGTTTTATTCTATTTTCATTCTTCTTTCTTTCTTCTCTATTTTTTCTTTTTTTTTCTTCTCTTGTTTTCACATTCCTTTCTCTGACTTGTTTTATCTTTCTTTCATCCACCGTTTTTATTGTAACTTTTAGCCATTCTTTCCTCTCTGCATATTTTTTTCATCCCCGCTTCTTTTTTTATACTAACCTATGTCTTCCCTTTCTTTCTTTCTTTCTTTCTTTCTTTCTTTCTTTCTTCAAGCGTTCGTATTTTAACTTCCATTCTTTTTTCCCCTTTTTTCTGTTTATTCTCTTATTTCCGCATCAGTTTTACAAACTTCTGTCTTTTTTCTTCCCTTTTCTTTCTTTCTATTTTCTTTTTCTTTTATTTATTTTAATCGACCTTTTTCATTTTTATTTTCATTCTTTCTTTCCTCGCGTTGTGTTTCTGTTCTAATTTGGTCTTCTTATTTAATACCTTTTTCTTTACTATTTTCTTTCTTTCTTTCTTTCTTTCTTTCTTTCTTTCTTTCTTTCTTTCGTTCGTTCTTTCGTTCTTTCTTTCTTAATATTTTCCTTCTTTTCTTACTTAAGATTTCTCTTTCTTTCTTTCTTTCTTTCTTTCTTTTCCTCTACATTCTTTCTTTCTTTCTTTTTTTCCTTTCTTTCTTAATATTCTCCTTCTTTTCTTACTTAAGTATTCTCTTCTTTCTTCTTTCTTTCTTTCTTTCTTTCTTTCTTTCTTTTCCTCTACATTGTTTGTTTGTTTCTTTCTTTCCTGTTCGTTAATTCTTTTTCTTTTTCGTTAATCCGTTTTCTTTTTCTTTTTTCTCTTCATCTTTTTTTCATTCACTCTTTTTTTTTATTTAATTCTATATTTCCTTCATTTCTTTCTTTTCCTAATTTTCTTTCCTTCTACAATTTCTCCTTCTTAATTACCACTCTCTGTTATTCCCTTTCTTTAATTATCTTATCTCTCCTTAACTCTCACTGCTGCTTTTATTTTATTCCTCTTTCCTCATCTCTTACAATTCTCTCATTTTCTCCCTCTCTTCTCTCTCTCTCTCTCTCTTCTCTCTTCTCTCTCTGTTTCTGTCTCTGTCTCTCTCTCTTACCGGTTGTATTTACTCACTCTCTTCCCGTTATATTTTCTTTCTGCACAAACCCCTCTTTTGCTTTGTCTTCACTCTCCTCTGACGCTTCACCCTCTTCCTCCTCCTTTTACCTCCTTATTTCTTCTTTCCTCTTCCTCCTCCTTTTACCTCCTTATTTCTTCTCTCCTCTTCCTCCTCCTTTACCTCCTTATTTCTTCTTTCCTCTTCCTCCTCCTTTTACCTCCTTATTTCTTTCTTTCCTCTCCTCCTCCTTTTACCTCCTTATTTCTTCTCTCCTCTTCCTCCTCCTTTACTCCTTATTTCTTCTCTCCTCTTCCTCCTCCTTTACCTCCTTATTTCTTCTTTCCTCTTCCTCCTCCTTTTACCTCCTTATTTCTTCTCTCCTCTTCCTCCCCTTTTACCTTCATATTCTTCTCCCCTTCCCCATTTTAATATGCATTCTCTTTCTTTCTTCCTTTTCCCGGCCGTCTTATTTAACTTTCCTCCTTTCTTTACTCTCTCATACTTTTTCTCATTCCCGACATCTTTTTTATTTCCCTCTAGATTTACTTTCTTTCTTTCTTTCTTTCTTCTTTCTTTTCCGATTTTTCTTTCCTTCCATACTTTCTTCACCTTTCTTTCATTTTCTTATCTGTCCGTAGCTCTCTCTGTTGTTTTTACTTTATTTCTTTCCTCCCAATCTTCCAATTCTCTCGTTTTCTACCTTCCGTCTCCCCTTCTCTCTTCTCTGTTTCTCTGTCTCTGTATCTGTCTCTGTTCTCTCTCTCTCTCTCTCTTTCTCTCTCTCTCTTACTGCTTGTGTTTATTCCCCCTCTTCCCGCTATTTTTCATTCTGCACAACCCCCTCTTTTCTTGCTTTCCTACTCTTCCTCTCTGACCTACCTCTCCTCTTCCTCCTCCCCCTTTCCCCTCTTTCTCTCTCTCCCCCTCCCTTTATTTTAATATTCATCCTGTTTGTTCGTGTCTTCCTATCTCTTATCACAATCAAGCAGACAGACACGCACCGCTTGTTAACGAAGAAAAAAGCGTACAAGTAATGTCCATGCGCGCCATTCGCTTACCGGGGAAAAAAGAGCTAATAAGTAAATAAATAAATAAAGAAGAAGAAGAAGGAAGAAGAAGAAGAAGAAGAAGAAGAAATCTGAATGAAATTGCTTTTCACGATATTAGCAACAAGTTGACGGTGTTGCTTAGCAACGATGCGATATTAACAGGAATTATTACAAAAACATTTCGTTTTTTCTTCTTCTTCGCCATAACAACGTAAAATCACTTTGTTTTGAAAGTGAGATGCATCAGCAATAGTGTCTGTTTCTATAAATGAGGACAGACATTTTATCTGATTTTATTTTTAATTTTAATGGGCACGAATTTAAGCGGGAAGGGAAAGACATTTGTATGTAAAACAATAAATCTATAAGATATTGACTAAAAAAAAGAATTGTGACGGAGAACGAGGTATATTTGCCGCTCATTCCACTTATGAGGGCTTGACACAAGGACATTTTTATGTGGGCCCACCCACAAGCCGAAGCTTATGGGTGGTTAGTGGAAAAAAATTGCATCGATCCCGTCGGCATTACCCCACAAGGAGGCGCCTCAGGTGCTGGGCAATAAACCCAGCCCTGCCCTCAAGGGGGCAGGTATTACCTGGGGGTGGGGAAGCCCCCTGGGATCGACGCTATTAATTATAACTTAACCTGATCCAGCGGCCAAAGCTCACTGGACCCCCGACGAGGTCAGGAAAGTATGTGACGGGAACGAGTACTACCGTACTCATTTAGAAAAAGAGCAAGACATTGTCTTGCCTGCCGGGTCGAACCTGCGTCCTCCCGAATGCAAAAAAAAATGTGATTTAGGCGCTGGATGGACGCGAGTTGCAATTCAGGTGCCCGGATGTTGGGGACCTGCACGCATCCATCCGAATGCCCGAGAATTGTGCGTTGCACGGGCGCGAGGTTCGACTGATGTGCCCGGATGTTGGGGGACTATGCCCATAAATAACTGGAGTGAGTGGAGCGCTGGGTAGAAGTAGTTGGCCTACGCGAGACTGCAGTCAGTGAAGAAACGCTTTGTGGACGACTCTGCATCAGAATTTGTTTTTAATTCAACATAAGAATTTATTCTATTTAACAACTATTTGAAAAAAATATATCTAGAAACCCAAAATTCAGTGGTGTATTTCATTATTTATTATAAAATAATTATCTATTATTATATTCAGGCCACATCACGATAAGAACACCGATTCTCGTCCGATCACCGAAGTTAAGTAGCGTCGAGGCTGGTTAGTACTTGGATGGGTGACCGCTTGGGAATACCAGGTGCTATAAGCATTACTCTTTAAAGATAGGGTTAGCTCAGTCGGTAGAGCGTTCAGCTAAAAACCACAAGGTTCTTGGTACGATACCGACCCTCGTCAACTCAGCGTATGCGTTGCACAGGGATCTGCGTGGTAAAGTGAGGAGCTGGTAGTAGGTGTGGCGTTCACCTCAGATAAAATAATCTCCTTGGTCTAGCGCAAGTGAAAAGCAGATAGACTCCCTCGCTGTCTGGCTGATACTGACATTAGGCCGCCCCGACGACTTTTTATATTCAGTTTTCATTTATCAATTATAACGTTCGTTTTTTGTTTATCAAAATAGTATTTATGTAATGATTCATTGTGGTATTCATATAAAATACAGTATTTATTATAAAATTTAGCATTTATTTAATAAAAAGATATATATATATATATATATATATATATATATATATATAACGGAAAAGGTGACTTACCGGTGAATTTGGTCACGATGGTTAGTAAGTGTGGAATTCAGGGGGTAAGTCAGCGATATAACAAATACAAAGTGCTCAATAAGTAAGTAGAGCAAATTTATTATAAAATGGGTACAAGAAATAACCTACTCGAGTTTCACCATAAGGATCTTTACACGTGAAATCGACTGCAATTAATCGGTGTCTTGATTAATTCGGTGGATTTAACCCTGAAGATCCTTCTGGTGAAACTCGAGTAGGTTATCTCTTGTACCCATTTTATAATAATAATAATAATAATATATATATATATATATATATATAATATATATATATATATTGATTGAGTATTTACATATAATTAAATTTAGTATTTATATATTGATATATTGATTCATAATATTATTCATATATAACATTCAGTGTTTATCTCTTATAGAACTTAGTATTTATTTATTTTAAAATTAAGTAATTATTTGTTATTAAATTCAGTACTTATATGTTAATTTATCGTATTCATATAGGACTACAATATTTTGCATGTATTCATTACAATATATATTATATATATATATATATATATATATATATATATATATATATATTATATATAATAATATATATATTTTGATTTATTATGGTATTTATATGAAATTCAGTGATTATGAAACTTAGTATTAGTACATTGATTTTATGGTATTCATATAAGATTTTAGTATTCATTCATTAGGAAAGAAATTATTATCTATAAAATTCAGTATCTATCTATTTATCTATCTATCCATCCATCTCTCTCTCGCTCTCTCTCTCTCTCGCTCTCTCTCTCTCTCTCTCTCTCTCTATAAATATATATATATATATATATATAGTATTCATGTATTATAAAATTTAGTATAGATATATCGATTAATTATAATGTTCATAAAAAATTCAGAATCTATTTATTATGAAATCTTGTAATATATGACGGTAGATGTGGCGATTCACCTCAGCAAAACAATTTCCCTGTTCTAGCACTAGTGAAAAGAGAAAGATTCTCTTTTCGGTTAATACCAACAATAGGCATCTCAACATACATTACTTTTACTTATCTCTTGTGAGCCATTCGGAAGGAATCTCGAAAAGGACTGATAAAATGTTGATACGTCTTCATTATTAAAAAGCGAAGACATTTTCATATTATCTTTCCGATTAGCTTACAGTACATTACAATCCAATAAGCTTTCTAAACAGTTTTCAGTGATTTGATGTACTTTTTCTGTCTGTCCTATAATGTTTACTGTTTGCTCTATGGCTGTCATTTCTTCTTCTTCTTCTTCTTCTTCTTCTTCTTCTTCTTCTTCTTCTTCTTCTTCTTCTCTCTCTCTTTCTGTCTCACTCTCCTGTTTTAGATTTGGTTTTTGCTTATATCCCGAAGTGCCATCAACTCCACTTTTCTTCATATGGATACGCATTTGTTTTTTCTTCTCACCGACTACACCTCTGCAGAGGGACAAAATCCCCCAATGGGGCCACCTGTTTGCCTTTGATTTGAACAGATTAAGGATGGAATACTGGTGACTAAGCTATCCATGACATGCAACACTACACTTTGGCCCTCACTTAGGCGAGAATGGTGGTCGGAGAGCACTCCTTCGATCAATCGGCTCGTCATTTTAAACCTTTGCATCTATATGATTGCCCCGACCCTATTGCCCTTATGGCAATCCTTTTTATGTATGTACTAGAAGGCGGTTGTTGAGGGTCTTAGTGTCCTGAGTATGACGTTAAACTGCAGTTTGTGATTAAGTTCCAATTTTGGAGCTATAGGGAGTGTAGAGTATTTCTTCATCGCCATTACTCCCAGTCCACTTTCAGTGACAGTGCCTGTTAGATTTCATCTGTGGGTTAAATATAAAAAAACAGTGTAAAAATTGTGTTTTGAAAAATTGAATTTAGAAATTTTCTTAGTTTAGAATGAATCAAACAAAATGTTTTCGGCATAAATAACTCAACAAGGTTTAACATGCCATAAAAAAACAACCAGCCAACAAAACAACCAACCAACCTTTTTTCATTGTCTCTCTGTCTGTCTTTCTTTCCTTTCACAATTTTTCATTTATTCTTCAGGACCCTCCTTGGTGATCGTTATTTTTTTCTTTTCTTTTCTTTTCCATAACTCCATTCCCTCTAGTTCTAACTTTTTTCTACTTTTCTTTCCTTTATTATTTTTTATGTTTTCAATCCTTCTTTAAGATGTTCGTTGTTCCTTCTTTTTTCTTCACACTTATTCTTTGTTTGTTTTTTTTACTTTTTACAATACTCTATATTTCTTCTCTGTCTGTCTGTCTGTCTGTCTGTCTTTCTCTCTCTTTCTTTCCCTCTCTATCTATCTTATTTTTTTCATTATTTTCCATCTCGTGTCTTTACTCCTTCTAAGGTGTTTTCATCTCTCTCCCCCCCCCCTCCTCTCTCTCTCTCTATATATATATATATATATATATATATTTCTTTCATTATTTCCTATCTCGGTGTCTTTACTCCTTTTTAATTTTTATTTCTCTCTCTCTCTCTCTCTCTCTCTCTCTCTCTCTCTCTCTCTCTCTCTCTCTCTTCTCTGTATTTCTTTCATATTCCTATCTCGTGTCTTTACTCATTTTAATGTTTTTTTATTTCTTCTCTCTTCTCTCTCTCTCTTCTCTCTCTCTCCTCTCTCTCTCGCCCCTCTCTCTCTCTCTCTCTCTCTCTCTCCCTCTCTCTCTATTTCTTTCATATCTCGTATCTTTGCTCTGTTTTAATGTGTTCTTATTTTTCATTTTCTTTCTTTCTTTATTACGCCCTTTTCTTTCACGCGCTTTCATTCCTTCTTGAAACATCCCCCTTTCCTATTCCCCTGCTCTTTTTCTGTCTTTCCCTTTTTTTCTTTTTTTTTTCTTTTTCTTCCTTTTTTCTTTTCTTTTTTCATTCGTTTCCTTCTTCGTTTGTTTTCTTTATTAACTCCGCACCTGAGTTACTTAGCATTATTTTTTGCTTTGTTTTTTTCTTTACTTCTATGAATGTTATTTATTTATTCTTCCGGTCTCTTGTTAGTAATATTCTTGTCCCATCAACAAAAGACTAAAGCAAAAAAGCCGGTCAGCTGTGAATACAAGAGACGGATTATGAGGTTAGCCATTATACGCTGAGCCGTGCGTGTTCAGCCTTATTTATGCTGACGGAAGATATAAGCCGTTAAAATATGCTTATGAATCGTCGCTATCTGGTTGGCCAACAAGATATTGAAGAATTTTATTAACGTACTCCATTGATCAGTCCGGAGAGCGTCCGACTAGGAACCACACGGTTCCTGGTTCGATACCGGCTCTCGCCAACTCAGAATACCACAATGATCTATGTGTAAAGTGAAGACCTGATGGTAGGTTTGGCGCTCCACCTATGACGCCAAAACAATCTTCTAGTTCTAGGGAAAACGGGATAGACCCCCTCGCTGTCTGACTGATACCGACTTTAGGCCACCCCGACGACTTTACTTTTTGTTGTATAGCAGTTAACACCCCTACAACATGGACTGGCTCATAGCCTATAATAGTCGAATGCAAAAAAAAAAAATGCGATTTAGGCGCTGGATGGACGCAAGGTTCAATTCAGGTGCCCGGATGTTGGAGGCCTACAAGCGTCCATCCGAATGCACGAGAATTGTGCATTGCACAGGCGCGAGGTTCGACTGATGTTGAGGGACTATGCCCATAAATAACTGAAGTGAGTGGAGCGCTGGGCAGAGGTAGTTGGCCTACGTGAGACTGCTGATACCGACTTTAGGCCACCCCGACGACTTTACTTTTTGTTATAGAGGAGTTAACACCCCTACAACATGGACTGGCTCATAGCCTATAATAGTCGAATACAAAAAACAAAAAACAAAGGCCAAATATAATAGTCGACGTAGCAGTGATAGAAACGGGAAAAAATTATATTCGGACAAAATCACTCTTGCAAGTTTGTCTTTGTGAATTATTCTACTTCTTGTTTTTATGTAATAAGTATCAAGTGCTGAATAAAATATATCTCAAGCACACTATTTCTCTGGGTATCTTTTACCATCTCAACGATACAACACTTTTACTTACTTTACTCCATAGTTTCTACAACTCTCACTGTTGTCTAATACTCATAATATTCCCAAAGGCGTCTCGCGTGGTTTAATGGTTAGCAAACTAGCCAAGCCACCACTACAGGTGAGTTCGAGTATCACTTGATATATCACATAATGAATAAGCATAGCCTATCATTTTTGTCATCTTTATCATTAGTACGCTGATTTCCTACCCAAGTGGTGACATTTTAACACAACCTTGATCCGGAGAAGCTTCGTATTTGGGGGGTTTGTGGGAGCGGGATTAGGCAGGAGGAAAGGGGGAGGGGAGGGGGAGTGGTGTGGTCGTGGTGGTCTGAAGCAGCTAGAATGGAATGGCTCAAAGGAGAGAGGAATAGCGAGAGCGCGAGTGGAAGCGATAACGCTAATCTCTTCCAATGGATGAGAATTGAAAGATAAGATATGAATAGATAGATATAAATATAGATAGATATAATATAGATAGATAGATAGATTGATAAATCAAAATCGGAAGTGTGAGAGGAAGAGAAGAGTGAAAGAAAGAGAAGAGTGAAGGAAAGGGAAGAGGAGAAAGAAAGAAAAAAAAAAAAAAAGAAAGAAAGAGAAGAGAAGAGTAAAATAAAGAATAGCTCAGTCGGTAGAGCGTTCGGCTAGAAACCACAAGGTTCTTAGTTCGATACCGGTCCACGCCAACTCAGCGTATGAGTAGCACAGGGATATCTGCGGTAAAGTAAGGAGCTGATAGTAGGTGTGGCGCTTCACCTCAGATGCTAAAATAATCTCCTGGGTCTAGCGCAAGTGAAAAGGGGATAGTCTCCCTCGCTGATTGGCTGATACCGACTTTAGGCCGCCCGACGACTTTATTATTTTTAAAAGAATATCAACTACGTCACGAACGCTTACGCGAAGAGAGTCAGACATTTCTAAATACAAATAGAAATCTACAACAATTTATGTCGTTTCAGTGATATAAATAAATAAAGATGTACAGGCAAATGTAGAAGGAAGAGTAGAGGCATAAGAGGTCGGATATTTTTTTATGGCAAATCAATCCTTTTTATCATAGATGTGCTAGAAGGCGGTGACGGTGGGTCTAATTGTGAAGTTCCAATTTTGGAGCTCTGGAGAGTGTGGGGTAACCCTTTTATTGCAATTACTCCCAGGTCCATTCTGACCCGGAATGGTAGTACCTTTAAGGATCCCATCTTTGGGTTAAATGAGTTTTTAAAAAAATGTGTTAAAAATTGATTTTTTTTAAAAAATGAATATCGATCAAGAATAAAAAAACGTCTTCGTCATAAAATAACCCTCAAAGGACTGATATGCCGTAAAAATCCATCAAACTTTAGTTTAGTGAATAATATTACTTTCGAGTATGAAATTTCCTACGATATCTGCTCATCGAAGGCAATGGATTATTAAAAAAAGACACGAAGAAGGCCGTAGGGGACATCGGCCAAAACGTTGTTTGTTTGGTTTGTTTTGTTTTGTTTTGTTTTACGGCATATCAACCTCAGTGGGTCATTTAATGCCGATAAAGTTTTGAAATAAATCAATTCTTAAATGGATAATACAATTTTTTAATAAATACATTTTTCTATTTAACCCATAGATGGGACCCTAACAGGTACTACCACTCCGGGTCAGAGTGGACCAGGGGCAATGGTGATGAAGGGGTGCCCCACATTCCCCAAACATCCAGAACTGGAACCTCACCATCAGATAGAGTTTAACGTCATTCCCAGGACATGTAGACCCACAGCCACCGCCTTCTAGCACCCATATGATAAAAAGGGGTTGGGGCTTGCCATAAGGGCAATAGGGTTGGGAACAAAATGTTGTGTATAAAGATGGAGACAATAGTCTGAAAAATCAAAATAATATTATGAAGCCTCATCTGAAAACTTCAGACAACTAGTGTCTTCTCGTCATGTTTCGTCCTTTCCACACCGACAAGGCCATTAACACGAGACCACATTTTGATGTGCACATAATTTCTTTAGAACTTGGACAACAACGAAAGCCACGGTCTCAAACGATATTTGGGGTCATCACCAATCACTCAATCAACTTGGACGTTTTTCTGTTTGTTTGTTTTTTCGACACCGTTTAGATTATCCTACGCTACCTGAAAATAATAATAGATTACACAACTCTATTATTTAACAACGAAACTTATTTCACACTGAAAGCACCGTTTACACGAGATCTCCGATGTTATGCATCTATATGAGCTAATTCGATATTAGTAAAAGCAGGTAATGTAAGCAATCTGAGCCCAGCGTGATAGATTAAGTAAATCACAGTAAATAATCTTGAGCAACTAAATCCTTTTAGACGTTTATGTACACCTTTACCAACCCCTCTGCGTGGTCAATTTCCTCACAGGAACGTGTATCATACATCAAAATGAAGCTGGTCCTCTGTGGATCACATTCATTCTTCTTCACATAGTCACTGTTTCTCTCAATAGGAATGTTCCACCTTCGAATGAGAACATGTATTCCTGCCCCGTAAAATTCTGTTGACTGTTCTTTGAGCCACTTCTTCACTATAGATTTCATTTCCTCGTCGCTGGAATAATGTTTGCCTCTCTTCGGCTCCATAAAAGAGGGTTTGAGAGGCAAACATTATTCCAGTGACGAGGAAGTGAAATCTGTAGCGAAAAAGTGGTTATTAAAATCTGGGTAGATAAATGGGATCAGAAAAAAACGAATTAAATAAGAAAAGTAAATACGACCTGAGAATAAAAACATCCAAATCATTTTATGTATATATTTACCAACCCCTCCGCACAAGCAGGATGTGACACATGGTCAGTGTCTTCAACGGAGTCTGAAATCAGAGTGTGTCCTTCTATTAGACTGGTTGCCTAAACAAAGTTAAAAAGCATAGTCCACCCTAATATTTATCTATAGCTGGAGGGAGAATAGTTTGGATGCATATATTTCTCAAGTGTATTTGCTCTATGTGATATGTAAACAGCCTCATCCAGAATCAATTTAAAACATACTACGATCATCAATATGGTTTGAACAGAGGTCTCTCATCTGACCTTTGGTGGCTTAAAAGTGCAAACCATATGAAATTTATGGAATAATGTCTGATTTGTACGGAGAAGCAGCTTTTAGTAAAAAAATATTTATACCATATTTGACAGCATATAGGACGTACTTTTTCCCAAAATTTTGACTCAAAAATTGCCCTGCATCTTATATATTGTAGGTGAAGTTTGAGACCTTCCGTAGGCCTAAGCTAATGATGCTCACTAACCCAGCTCACGCTCAGTACTTTTAACTACTTGTGTATGCTTATTGCTTGCATATACAGCCAAATTGCTTTTATACAGTTATGTTTCTGCTTGTGTAATGTATAGCAAGACTGTTTCCAACAATATATGCTTAAATACACGAAAAACATTTTTTCTTGAATCTGACCTACTGAAATGGGGGTGCGTCTTATATGCCGTCGAATACGGTAGTTTATTTACTCATATAATAATAGGGAGAATAACCGGATGTATACCTTTCTGAGTATTAGCGCAATATGAAATGCAAATATCCTCATCCAGGATTTGAACTCGTGTCAGCGACTCCATTTCCTTCTGAAGATGACCATTACACCTTACGCCTCTAATTATACGTTTACTTGGAAATAATTTTGAGCCAGAATTTTCTTCCGGAAATTCAAGCTCCATCTTATTTCTATCACATTCGCAGTTAAATGTCTCGGTGATTTTGGTGTGGCCGAATAAAAGGGGAGGTAATTGCCTAAATGGAATAGAAGAGAAAATAAATAAATGCTGGCGTCTTTATTTTACCTTTCACCGAAAATGTTTTAAAAGAGTTGTATGTTTTTTCGGGAATATTTCTCTGCGTGTCTTACTAAAGTTACTTCTTTTCTGACGATATTAAAGATAAGTAGATCGCGTAGACATGCAACTAAAAACTGCGTAAAAATGGACAGAAATGACAAATATTTTTGGTTCCATATTGAAAGGACTCTAAAAGCCAGTTGCTTGGTTAATTGAGTCTAACAGCATATCAACATTCTGTGTCATTTAATGCCAAATTCACACACACACATACACACACACACACACAGACACACACACACACAGACACACACACAGACACACACACACACACACACATAGATGTATATATATATAATATATATATATATATATATATATATATATTGTTTACTTACTTTCATACTCTCGTGCGACAAGTCACCAAAAAGCGGAATATAATTAAGTTCAAAACAAACGAAAAATCTGGGAAGGCCAGCTAGAGTAATTGTTAGAATCCCCGCCGTCGATTTGTTTAGCCTTACATTTGAACATATATGCCCGCCTAAATTCATTAATTATTAACTAATTAATTTTCAAAATTAGTTATGACTTCAATTAAGCACATATCCTCCAAAAATTGTCGGCTAAAGGCCATATTAGAAATAAACACATTGTTAGTTTACTTACTTTCATATATATAATATATATATATATATATATATATATATATATATATATATATATACCTTTGAAAGGAAGGAAAAACTCAATAAACCGTCATTCTGTAATAAATCTATTTCGACCAAAACTTAAAAGGCTTTTAGAAATTTCTTTAAATTTCTAAAAGCCTTTTAAGTTTTGGTCGAAATAAATTTATTACAGAAAGACGGTTTATTGAGTTTTTCCTTTCTTTCAAGGATAAATATTGTTCTGTATTTAATCTAAATTATAGATTATTATACATTGAGCTATCTCTAGGGATTTACAAAAATCCCGAGTCCGAGAAGGTTCCCGAGTCCGACAAGAAATACTTGAAGAAGGCCGGAGGGCATATCAGCCGAAACGTTGTACAAATAACAATGAAGATGGGGACAATAATCCGAATAACGCAGATAATACTATTTATATCAAGAGTTTTAAGATTGTTTTTTATGATATCCCTAAAATGTATTTTTTTTTTTACTTGTGCCTCGAACGTTTACCACTCGAGTTCTCTGTAGAAAAGTCGCTTAGGGAGTCTGATGTCTCCTAACCTAGCACATTTGGTTTCGTGTGATGTGCATTTCTATGTCGGATACGTTGGCTTGTTGCAGAACATCGGTGTCTAATGTGAAGGATTGACACCCAACGTTTAAGATCTTCCTGAGACATGACTGAAGAAATCTCTCCAAGACTTTGATGTGTCTATGATACGTAGTCCACATTTCCGAAGAAAACAGGAGTATCTTTGAGAATCTGTCTTACGCTCAAGGATATGTGGTTCAAAATTAACTGACCTGAAAAAATATAGAAGTTTTAAATAAAATAAATGCATTATATCTTTTATTCATTAATATATAAACACTGAAAATTTCATTAAATTCGGTTAATTCCCTGATTTTTGGTATTTTTTTCTTTCGGCGGGTTGACATACGATGGTGGAATTTAGGTCCGTTAAGTTCGATTTAGCACAAATCGATTTTTGGAAATTTTCATATTTCTTCATAAGTAAAAGACAAAACAAAAAAACAAAAAAAACAATGGCTAATAACTAATAACTTCTTTAGTTATTTTTGTTGTCGTTTTTTTCCATCTTTCTTTTCTTGTCTTTCTTTTTCTTCTCTCTATCTTCATTCAGTCTTTTCTCTTTCTTCTGGATTCCTTGTACGATTTCTTACAAACAAAAACCATAAATAGTATCCTGTGCTTCTATTCTCGTTTCTGTTTTCGAAGCGATAACCTTCATCAACCCAGTCTTAATTTAGTAGAGCAAGTAAATCGACTCGCAAACTGTCAACAGCCTTTCTTCTTTAAAGAACACAAACTGAGAAGTGCATTTGTTTTTCTTCTAGTCATTCTGTGTTGCTTGACTCCATTACATCCCCCCGACCCCCCCTCCGTTCGTCTTTCTCGGCTCGTGTTCACATTATCAGCCATGTTTTTCTTTCGTCCATGCATTTCGTTATATTTAATCAATCTCAGAGTTCTGTTAAAAAAAAAAATATAGCCTAAAATAATTTTGAAAATATTTCCGTTATTTTTATTTTCACATGAAGTACATTATTTAATTTTTAAATTTTTTTCTGCACATCTTAAATTATTCATTTTCTTCATTCATAGATATTTTCTGCATTAAATTATTCAAACATTGCAATCTATCTATCTATCTATCTATCTATCTATCTATCTATCTATCAAAGCGTTTTAATTCTCCCCCCTCTCTCTCTATCTCTATCTTTCTCTTTACATGTATGCATGTATGTATCTCTCTCGTTTCGTTCGATCTTTCTCTCTCTCTCTCTCTCTCTCTCTCTCTCTCTATATATATATATATATATATTATATATATATATATATATATCTTATTATAATGGAGATTGTGTGTTTTTCCGTCTGTAACCGAAACTATATTCCTACTCAAGTCACAATTCTCTTAGTTATTGACATCACATTCTCCATGATTTTTTTTTATCTAAACCTCAATATTAATAAAATTGTCTTACATTATTATACTGTTAACTATGTCTACATACTAACAACATGCAATTATATTTATATATACAACAAAATAGCGCTTTACAATGTGAACGGGAAGGCTAATTTGCATATTAATATTAAAAAATCGAATTTAATAAATATGTGCTTAGTTATTGATTTTTAACTGTTTGGTTTTATTTTAATGAATATAAGCAAAAATCTCTTCAA
>CM042166.1:12843494-12883494 GCA_023376005.1 Doryteuthis pealeii | reverse complement strand
AAATTCATTAATTATTAACTAATTAATTTTCAAAATTAGGTATGACTTCAATTAAGCACATAAAATTAAGCTCCAAAAATTGTCGGCTGAAAGCCATATAAAAAATAAACACATTTGTTTGTTTACTTAACCTCATATATATGTTTATATATGTTTACTTAACCTCATATATATATAATATCTTATTATAATGGAGATTGTGGGTTTTTCTGTCTGTAACCGAAACTATATTACTATACAAGTCACAATTCCCTTAGTTATTTATATCACATTTACCATGATTTTATTTTTTATTTATACCTCAATTATTAATAAAATTGTTTTACATTACTTATACTGTTGACCATATCTACATACTAATAACATGCAATTGTATTTATATATACAACAAAATAGCAGTTTACAGTATGAATGGGGAGGCTAATTTACATATTGATCTTAAAAATTTGATTTTAATAAATAAATGCTTAGTATTATTGATTTTTAATTGTTTGGTTTTATCTTAATGAATATGAGCAAAAATCTCTTCAATAAATCTTAAGAGAAATCTCTTAACAAGAAGAAATAACTAATATTATTCTTTACTTCCTATTTTAACTAAACAGTTAAATTAGGCAAAATTACCAATGACGGGAGTAACGGAAAATGATGGAAGAGTTAGTTTCAAAGATGTTCTATTTTTCAATCATACCCCCTCTGTTCCAAAACTTTTAATCTACATTCTTATTCAGTTTCATTAGCCTTTCTAATTTAATATATTTTATTATATTAAAACTTAAATACTTGCACCCGGGGGTGCATATATTTGCTAGTATATATAATATGTGTGTGTGTTGTCGTAGAATTTTAACATTTATCTATTTCTGCGATTCTTTCTTTCTTTCAACTCGCTCCTCTCCCTCCTCTCTCTTTCTCTTTCTCTCCTTCTCTGTTTCTCAGTCTCTCCTTATCTATCTGTTTAAGCATAAATTCCCCCTTGTTTGCAAGTGAGCTAGAGAGCGAGAAAGAACGAACTAATGTATCTGATACAGAGTATTGGCAATGAAAGCCGAAAGGTCGAAATGTCTTCTGCCCACAGCATCCAACAATAGTGTCAGTGACAGCCAACTCGGAAGGCATTGCTTGCTCGATCCATCACCGTCGACTCAAATTTCAGTGAAGAATAATTCACTAGGATTAACATTATGCGTTTGACTTCAACCATTGAACGAAAAAGACCAAGATGAAAATAGAAAGCAAACGCGAACGTGGTGAGAGCGAAAGTGGAAACATGAGACGCGCAACCATCGAAAGTGATGAGTTCTGTGATGATGAGGAGGCTGGGGAAAAAGGGACATGGTAGAAATGACACCGAAATAGTATTTGATGGAGTTTCTAAAAGTGGCAAGGACAATATGAAGATATGTTTCTGAGAAAAGACAGGAATGTGACAGTTGATGAAAGAGAAATGGAATGGTAAAATCAGGAAGGCGAGTGGAAATGGATGAGGTGAATCAATGGTAAAGAAGAAAACTATCAAAGAATTAATGAAAAACGAAGAATGGTTTTGAAAAGAATAAAAGGAAATGAAAAACTCATTTGTCACTATAAATATATATATATATATATATATATATATATATATATATAAACTGTCAATATTATCATTATATACATAAGCTCTGTCAATACCATCATTATATATATATATATATATATATATATATATATATATTTACATGTATATATATATATATATATATATATAATGATGGTATTGACAGAGTCTATATACATAACGATAATATTGACAGTTTATATATATATATACAACTGTCATCATTTTACACACACACACACACACACACACATATACATATATATATGTATGTACATGTATATATATATGTATATATATAATGATGGTATTGACAGAGTTTATATATATAACGATAATATTGACAGTTTATATATATATATATATATATATATATATATATTAGGGTGTTCGGATAAATTTGACAGTTTCATGAGGAAAAAGAAAAAGTGCCTGGTAACTATAAAATTTAATTGATTGTAAAGAAATTCAACAGGGTCGCAAGTTACACTACTATCAACAACTTTCATTCAACATCATCTACTCTGTCAACATCATCATTTTATATAAACTCTCTTAATATTATATCAACTAGCAAATATATGCACCCTCCGGGTGCAAGTATTTAAATTTTAATGTAATAAAATATGTTAACTTAAAAAGGCTAATGAAACTAAATAAGATGCCGATAAAAAGATTTGAAACAGAGAGGGAACAACTAAAACTTGCTTTTTCTTCACTCCCGTCTTTCATTGCTAAATTTTCATAATTTAACTATTTAGTTAAATTAGGATAAAGAGTAAAGAATAGAATTAGTAATAAAGTAAAGAATAGAATTACAGTTAATATTGTTAATGGATTTCTTTTAAGATTTATTTCCGAGACTTTTTATAATATTCATTAAGATAAAACCAAACAATTAGAAATCAATAATACTAAGCACATATTTATTAAAATCAAATTTTTAATATTAATATGTAAATTAGCCTTCCCATTCACACTGTAAACCACCATTTTGTTGTATATATAAATACAATTGCATGTTATTAGAATGTTGATATGGTCAACAGTGGCTTCGGCCTCTGGATCATTGCTATAATTAACGGCGTCGATCCCAGGGGGCCATCCCCCCAGGCAACACCTGCCCCCTTGATTTAAAGGGACAGGGCTGGGTTTATTGCACAGTGCCTGAGACGCCCCCCTTGAGGGTGAATGCCGACGGGATAGACGCAATTTTTCACCTGCCACCCCATGAGTCTCGGCTTGTGGGTGGTCCCACATAAATAGGGCCTTTGTGCCTGACCCGTACAAGTGGGGTACGTGGAAAATATCATGTAGATATGGTCAACAGTATTAATAATGTAAGATAATTTTATTAATAATTGAGGTTTAAATAAAATCATGGAGAATGTGATGTAAATAAGTATGTGAATTGTGACTCGATTAGTAATATAGTTTCAGTTACAGACAGAAAAAACACACAATCTCCATTATAATAAGATATATATATATATATATATATATATATATATATATATATATATAAGGAGCCAGTTTAGTCAGTAGAGTACTCCCTGAGGCAATAGCAAGATCCCGATTTGATGCTGGTCCTCACCCAGTCAGCGCATGAGTAACACAGATTGGGTAATCTTATCTGTGTTGTAAAGTGAGGAGGTGTGGCACTCCACCTAAGCAAAAACAAATTCGCTAGTCTAATGCTATTGAAAAGGGGATAGACCCCCTGTTATCCAGCTGTTACCGACAATAGGCTACTCCACCATTTATTCGCTAGTTTATAGTTTCGCCATTATATTCGCTAGTTTCGCGAGATCGTGATTCTCCGCTTGGATCTAAATGCAAAATAGAGATCCGGGAAAGTTATCTGCAAGAAATCTAGTTTCCCATGCAGCATATTTCTCCTCATTACACTGGGGGTAATTCCCTGTCAAATTATTCAGGTCATGTTACCCATACCCTTCAATTTTTCTGAAATTTTGTCCAAGTATGGATTATGTTAAATTTAGACAATCCCCAAAATTTCAGCTTCTAATTTCAAAAATTGGCGGAGTTATATCGATTTTACCTCGCCAACTTTGAGGGGGTCGCGAAAAATGGCCACTTTGGTAACCTATTTTCGTCTCTCAAATGCGTTCTAGAACTTCCCTATTCCTAGAAATTGGTTTATAAAAATATTTTCGCCCAAAAAATCCAAAAATGCTATTAAAAAAATCTGATTTACAACATTTTTACTAATGTTGTTTCGGTTCTGAGAAAAAAATCAAACTATCTTTTTGGTACAAATAATGTTCGATGTATATGAAATAATAATAGAAAAAAAATGTGTCATAGATGCAGTGCCACATCGGGATATTGATCTTGATATGAAAAAATCAGAAATCATCAATAACTTAAAATTCGTTGACTTTAAGATTTCATTGATAGTATTTTCTGATCCATTGGGCAAAAATGCTTACAAGTAGGGAAGCTCTTGAACTCATTTTACAAACAAAAGTAGATTGCAAAATGTCGCCAGTTTTCGTGAACCCCACCATATATGGAGATCTAAAAATTGACATAACTCCGACAATTGTTGGAACTGGAAGTCCACACCTGGAAAAAATCAGAAAAATTGAAGGGGGGGGGACAATTTTTTTCTGGGTGATTTGACATGGAATTACCCATTGATGGTGTATAAAATTAAGACAAGAGGCAATTATGCGAACTAGCAAATATATGCACCCTCCGGGTGCAAGTATTTAAGTTTTAATATAATAAATATCATGTTAAATTAGAAAGGCTAATGAAACTGAATAAGAATTCAGATAAAAATATTTGGAACAGAGGGGTATAATCGGAAAATAGAACAATTTTGAAACTAACTGTTCCACCATTTTTCCCTTACTCCCGTCTTTCAGTGGTAAATTTCCCTAATTTAACTATTTAGTTAAAATAGGAAGAAAAGAATAAAATTACAGTTATTTCTTTATGTTAATAGATTTCTGTTAAGATTTATCCCGAGATTTTTGCTCATATTTATTAAGATAAAACCAAACAATTAGAAATCAATAATACTAAGCATATATTTATTAAAATCAAATTTTTTAAGATCAATATGCAAATTAGCCTTCCCATTCACACTGTAAACCGCTATTTCGTTGTATATATACATATAATTGCATGTTATTTGTATGTAGATATTGTTAACAGTCTTAATGATGTAAAACTATTTTACTAATAATTGAGGTTTAAATAAAAAATAAAATCATGGAGAATGTGTGTAAATAACAAAGGGAATTGTGACTTGTATAGTAATATAGTTTCGGTTACAGACAGACAAACCCACAATCTCCATTATAATAAGATATTACGTGACGCTTGGTTAAGTAGCACTGAGTAATGACCCCATAAATACCTTTGAAAACCATACATTTTATAGGCTGTTAAATGGAGCAACTACTAGTCACCATCGTCAAGACGCGCTGACAGCACGTATTCCCATTACTTTCTTTAGCGACCCGTCCCTATCGGTCATCGCTCTTGGTAGGTCTTCCCCACGGCACCCAGTATATGCACGGAGTTTATTTATGTAGGTTTTTGTTGGTTGGCTTAAACGGATGTGTCCATAGGTTCGTGTCTAGAAAAAGAGTTTGATAAAAAAACGGACATTCGTGGACACTCCTGATTTTAGTTTAGAACATTACTTGTATTAACAGTTGCATGAAGCTATAAGGATTTGCAAAGGATCATTATCAGGATAAATCATCATCCCCCAGCTATGGGTTAATTAGGACCGATACTCTTCTTCTAAAAAGGGTGGCTTTGGCATTAAATATGATGATGATGATGATCATCATCATCATCATCATCATGTCGTGCTTAAAGCACGGAACTACTTGAATAACTCTCACTCATTATACCTCACTATCGATCATCATCCATCTCAAGTCCTCTACACGGCATCCATTGTCCGCACAGAGCTGATAAATGTAAGTGTTTGCTTGTCGGCCAAATTGGTGTGTATAGTAGTCCACCGTTATTTATGAATTCTTCAGCAGTACTCAGCATGTATTTTGTCTTAGATGGATGCATTGTGAGATGGGAGGTAAGTGGCCATACAACCACTGTTTTTTTTTATGGCGGTGGTTCTTCCAGGATTAGTACTGACATAGTTACAGGTTGAAAGAATTCCGACTAATACCCTTGAGAAAGGTATGAAACCCCCCTTCCTCCTACGTAGGGTTAAACAGTACCACTACTGTTATTCTAGAAGGGTCGCTTTGACATTAGAAAACCCATGAAGGTTAATATGCCATTAAACGAAGAAACCAAACCAAAGAAAACAAAACTGGTTTAACTGGCTTCTTTTATCGGTGTAGCAGTGCTTGGATCGCATTGGTAAAAAATCATCAATAGTAGATATGATATCATGAACTTTTCAGCTCACCTGCAAAGCACAGTCCAGCACTTTAGCCCTCCCCCCCCCCAAGGGGACTCTCCTTTTACCATAGGAAAGCCTTGGAAATAAAGAAGAAAGGGATTATCAGGGTCAGGAATTTTACGTTTCGTAACAGACTTTTATATTTTTCATCCCACTCTTTAAGTTCTGATTCTGACTTTACTCAGGGTGTACAAAAATAGCACACCCCTGGGTGTACAAAAATAGCACACCCAGGGTGTTCAAAAATATTACACCCAGGGTATACAAAAATATTACACCCAAGGAGTATAAAAATATTACACCCAGGGTGTATAAAAATATTACATCCATGGTGTATAAAAATATCACATCCATGGTGTATAAAAATATTACGCCCAGGGAGTATAACAATATTACACCCAGGGTGTACAAAAATATTACACCCAACGAGTATAACAATATTACACCCAGGGTGTACGAACATATTACATCCAGGGAGTATAACAATATTACACCCAGGGTGTACAAAAATATTACACCCAACTAGTATAACAATATTACACCCAGGGTGTACGAAAATATTACATCCAGGGTGTATAAAAATATTACATTCAGGGTGTATAAAAATATTACACCCAGGGAGTACAAAAATATTACACCCAGGGTGTACAAAAGATATTCTACGAAGGTCTATTTTTAATCAATGTCAATAATTTAAGACAATATGTACAATATTACAAACTAATAAATCTTTTTTTTTGTTCACTATTTTCTGTTTGGTCACTGCGACCCCAAAACGAAATTGCCAGCAGCTGAAAATGCCGCTTTTGTTTCTGTTAGTTTTTGTGTGTTGTCGGTGCGCCACCTCCAAACGTTATAAAATAAATATTCGTTCTTTTGTGGCGCGTAAATTGATTTTCAATTTCGTTCACACATGCACTCATAAATCATTCATTGATTCGCGTCCGGTTATCGATTTGTGCAACTCGTAGATAAGTCATAGGTAATTTATAGATAATCAATACACGGGCTTGTCGGGAGGTTTTTTTTTTGAGGGGGGGGAGAAGTGGCAAGAAGAAGAAGAAGAAGAAGAAGAAGAAGAAGAAGAAGTGAGAAAGAGAGAGGGAGGTGGGGAAGTATTATGGGATGTGACTGAAAAATGGGTTAGGGTAAATATAAGAAGAGAAGATAAATAAAACGGAGAGAAGAAGCAGAAAAATTGATAAATAAATGGAATGAAATTAAGAAGAAGAAGAAGAAGAAGAAGAAGAAGAAGAAGAAGAAGAAGAAGAAGGTTTTTGAATGTTATTTTTGCCACTATTTTTAACCTTCAATAAAATAAATAAATAGACAAATATATAAATAGATAAATAAATAAAATGTAGGTTTGTCAGTGCAAACTCTTGTGAACATTGAAAAATCTTAATTTTCATGATGTGTAAATATAAGAATTCTTAAAGCTGTCGATTTTGATTTAGATAGTTTTAAGAATGTCTGGTACAAGGCCATGTACAAATCATAGAAATTAAAAGATTAAGATAAAAAAGGTCTTGAATGATGATTTTAATACCAAATCAGCGAGAGATTCTTTTGGAACAACTTTTAACTTCCACTAAATAGAAATTATTAAAAAAAAACGTGGGTTTGTCAGTACAAACACTTGTATGTCCTATCTAGGATGTTAAACTATCTGATGATCAAATTCCAGATCTGGAGTTCTGGGAAATGTGGAACACCCATTCATCACCATTACTCCCAGGCCCACTTTGACCGAAGAGACAGTACCTGTTAGGGTCCCATCTATGGGTCAAATATGAGTTAAGAAAAACATTGAGTACCCATCAAGAATGAATAAAACAAAACCTTTTCTCTGAATTCTTGAGATGAGACTTGATAATTAGTATTATTTGTATCATTCGGACTATTGTCCTCATATTCATTGTTATCTGTACAATGTTTCGGTCGATGTACCCTCCGGCCTTCTTCGGGTATTTCTTGTCGGACTTCTTCGCATCAAAAAAACTCAATTGGTTGAATGCCGTAAAACCAACCAACTAACAAATCTATAGATAACAAATCTTAATTTTCTGGATATAGAAATTAAATAATTTTCAAAGCTGTCAAATTTTGATATAACTGATTTTAAGTATGTCTGGTACGAGGCCAATGGAAAAATCATAAATAATTTAGTATTATTTGTATTATTCGGACTATTGTCCTCATCTTCATTGTTATCTGTACTACGTTTCGGCCTATGTGCCCTCCGGCCTTCTTCAGGTATTTCTTGTCTGATTCGGAAACCTTCTCGGACTCAGGAACCATCTTGTCGTAATCGGGATCCATCACGGGACTTTGAATCTAACCCTTTATTCAGTCCACGGGGGTATCCTGTTCTCATTCCGCTAACCATAGCTGGGGTAGAGATGTTAATAATTAACACAACTTAACACCTGTACCTCAGCTATGATTAGCGGAATGAGAACAGAATAACCCCTTGAACTGAATAATGGGTTAAGTTCAAAGTTCCGTGATGGATTCCGATTAAGACAAGAAGGTTTTCAAGTCCGAAAAGAAGGTTCCAGAGTCCTAGATGGTTCCCGAGTCCGACAAGAAATACCTAAAGAAGGCCGGAGGGCACATCGGTTGAAACGCTTTACAGATAACAATGAAGATGAGGACAATAGTCCGAATAATACAAATAATACTAATCATCAAGCCTCATCTAAAAAATTCAGAGAAATAGCAGAAGTAATTTATAGATAATGATAAGACTTAAAAAATAAAAATAAATTAAAAATAAAAACTATTTAAATTTTCATCTTAATACCAAGTTCAAGATAGTTGTTACAATTTTACTACCATCAAAAAGGAGGAGGACATGTCATTACATCATCTTGTGTGAATTGAAAAATCTTAATTTTCAAAATGGAGAAATGTAATAATTCTCAAAATATCTACCTCCTCCTCCTCTTCCACCCTCCTCCTACTTCTACTTTATTCTCCCATTTTTTATTTACTGCTACCTCGGTTCATTCTTCTTCTTCTTCTTCTTCTTCTTCTTCTTCTTCTTCTTCTTCTTCTTCTTCTTCTTCTCATTATATTATTATTATTATTATTATTATTATTATTATTATTATATATGTCCTACAATATCTCCCTTCAGCCTCCACTCCATCCTCATCCTCATCTTCTTTCCTAGATTCCACCTTCCATCTCTATCACCAGCAACCACTTCCCATTTTTCATCCACGCCCATAATGCAACCCGGACCCTTTTAAAGAACGAAGCACCATTTTTCCCTGTCACAACTTGAACATCTGTGTTATTATTTTTTTTTTCGAGCACTCGATATTTTTTTCTTATATTCTTTTAACCCCAACAATTTTTCATTCCCGTTTTTTTTTCAATTCATTTTTTTTTCTTTCTATAAGTGGATTCGCCCTCCCAATTCTCTGCATAGTTATGTTTCTATTTCTTTTCTCGATATTTTCCGCCTCTCAGTCACCCTTCTGATCCTCTTTGCTTGTCACGTGAATGTTTGCACCAGTGTAATTTGATGATTCCGTAGAGCGTTGGTTAAAGTAGCAGCAAGCCTTCTCAAATGCACAGCAATCTCCTTGGTGTTATTTTAGATGACGATTATGTTGGTTTCTGCTCCTTGAACAGAAGGTAGACACCCTCTAAAAACAACCAACTTAACTTTGAGATTTAAAAGTATATTATTAAAGCTGAGTTTTACAAAAATGAAACCCAACAAGAATGAATAAAACAATTGGCTTCGGCATAAAATAAACCAACAATGGTAGACTTGCCTTAAAATCCAACCAACCAAGCAGCCATGCTGATATATGTATGTATATATATATATATATATAATATATATATATATATATATATATATATTATATATATATATATATATATATATATATATATATATATATATATATATATATATATATATATATATATATATATATTATATATATATATATATATATATATATATATATATATTAAGAAAGATTGAAAAAAAACACAGGTTTAAATGAGTTAAGTGGTGAGTTTATTGGCCGACGCTGCAGTGTTTCGATCTATTAATTAGATCATCTTCAGGGCATTTGTTGTTATATGGAAGGTAATAAGAATTTTTTTATCACAGAATAACGAGAAAAGCGAGTGATAGAGAAAAGCGAGTGAATGTATTACCAGAGGGTATGGTTGGTTGATTGATTGATTAATTTTAACGGTATGTTAACCCATCCTGGGTTATTTTATACCAAGCGGTAGGTTGGATTTATTGTTGCGTCTTTTTTAAAAGAAATTTTAATGATTTTGATAGTAAGTTATTTGCAGTTTTTTGTTGCTAAGTGGATTGGAAATCAGTTTAAGGGATAAGTTTATAGGTTAAAGTTCAAGTTTGTTATAAGCGATAGTTTAGTACATATTTTAAAAACAATTTTTATAAACAATTTTTTTCTATTTAACCCACAGATGAGACTCTAACAGGTACTACCACTCCGGGCCAGAGTGGACCTGGGAGCAATGGGGATGAAGGGGTGCTCCACATTTCCCGGACCTCCATAACTGGAGCCTTACCAGTAGATAGAGTTTAACGTCACTTCCAGGTTATGAAGACACCCAGCCACTGCCTTCTAGCATCCATATGATAAAAAGGGTTGGGGCTTGCCATAAAGGCAGTAGGGTTGGGGTAATCATAGAGGTGCTAGGGCTTGACATGACCAAACGTAAAATAGACAGAGCAAGTATGGAAAGGAGGTGGCCTAATAACGTCAGGTTTACCGGTGGAACAGATATAATATTGCAAAATCCGGAATCTGTAAGTTGTTAGTAAGTTAGTTAGACAATCCCCAAAATTTGAGCTTCCATTTCCAAACATTGACAGAGTTATGTCGATTATTAGCTATATATCTTATTATAATGGAGATTGTGTGTTTTTCTGTCTGTAACCGAAACTATATTACTAATCGAGTCACAATTAACATAGTTATTTACATCACATTCTCCATGATTTGATTTATATTTAAACCTCAATTATTAATAAAATTGCTTCACCTTTTTATTAGTGTTGTCCATATCTACATACAAATAACATGCAATTGTATTTATATATACAAAAAATAGCGGTTTGCAGTGTAAACGGGAAGGCTAATTTGCATATTGATATTAAAAATGCGATTTTATTAAATATGTGCTTAGTATTATTGATTTCTAACTGTTTGGTTTTATTTTAATGAATATAAGCAAAAATCTCTCCAATGAATCTTAAATGAAATCCATTAACAAGAAAAAATAAGTGTAATTTTATTCTTTATTTCCTAATTTAACTAAATAGTTAAATAAGTAAAATTCAGCAATGAAAGACGGTAGTGATGGAAGAGTAAGTTTCATTTCTATTTTTCTATTATATCCCCACTCTGTTTCAAATCTTTTTATCTGCCTTCTTATTAGACTTTCTAATTTAATACAATATTTCATTACATTAAAACTTAAATACTTGCACCCGGAGGGTGCATATATTTGCTAGTGTGAAATAATAAAAGAAAATTTTTTGTCATAGATGTAGTGCCACATCGGGATATTGATTTGCTATGAAAAAATCAGAAATCATCAATAACTTAAAATTGGTTGACTTTAAGACTTTTATAAACCAATTTTTAGGAGTAGGAAAGCTCTAGAACTCAGTTTACAGACAAAAATAGATTACAAAAAGTCGCCATTCTTCGCGACCCCCCTCAAATTTGGACAGCTAAAAATCGGAATAACTCCGCCAATTGTTAGAATTGGAAGCTCAAATTTTAGGGATTGTCTAACTTTATCATAATCCACTCTTGGACAAAATTTCAGAAAAACTGAACGGGGTGGGTGACATAGTCTGGATGAGTTGACATGGAATTACCCAAAAGCCCGAAAAAATGCTGTTGAAATTTGCCCTTTTATGGCTCCGGTGCAGTCGGTGGTTTCGCCATAGTATGCACCAGCCATGCTGATACGTGTCCTGCACATGACGCTCAAATGCATTTAGTGGTAACATTAAAATTCTGGATCTCTGGGCAGCGAGGAATATCCCTTATGGCCATTACTTCCAGGTCTACTTTTACCTGGTGAGGTAGTACCTGTTAGGGTCCCAATTATGGGTTAAATAGATGAGTTAGAAAGTGCAAATAAAACTTTGATCAAAGCCATAAGTCTTGTTAATTAGTTATTACATGACTTAAACGTGTGCCCTTAGAAGACCGGCCAGACAAGTAAAAAGAAGCAACAAGCTAGAAGAACAACGAAGATACAAAGAGAAGAGACACCACAACATGGCCAGAATAGAAAAAGAATTGAATATCCAACATGGCGACTAGACGAAGAACAACCAAATAAGTTATCTATCAGTCTATCTCTCTTTGATGCCTCTACTCTCTCTCTATCATATATATATTTACCAACTCCACCACACGAGCAGGATACGACACAAGGTCAATTTCTTAAGCGGAGTTTAACAGGTTTGAATTCAGAGTTTTCCTTCTCCTAGACTGGTTACCTAGCCATGGTTAAAGAACCCAGTCTGCCCTGCTATTTACCCATAGCTGGAGGGAGAGTAGGATTCATACCTTTCCCAAGGGTATTAGCGCTAAGTGAAATGCAGTTACCACGTCCAGGATTTGAACTCGGGGCGACGAGTCCATTTCCATGACTTTAACCATTACACCACGGGCTTCTCTCTATCATATAAGAACTCTTGTGTATATACCCAACGAGGGTATATGAGTACATAACAGGTAATTATCGTTAACCCTGCTCCAACGAAAATTCAGTTGCACAATTTAAACACTAGACACAAAAACAAACAAATAAACAGACAAATAGTTAAATGATTAACCAATAGCGAAAATCGGACGTTTAGGAATAAAATAATATAAAAACATTTCTAGGAAAGAAATTTAAGATAATGTGAAATAAAATATTGAAAGAATAAATAAGAAAGAATGAAAAATGTTGTATCTCCCGACCTCCGCGTTACGCCTTCAACGTTCCATCGTTTGTCACGTGACCTGTCTCCTGTAAAAATGTTCCGCTCCATAAAAGATGGAGCTTACGTTTCCTGCATCCACTTGCCGACCACCATTTCTCGATTCATGTATGGCGTCATTCCTGGAATGTATCACAGACCATTCGGTTTTTTTTATTGTTGCCTTTTATTCTTCCTTTATTCATTTATTTATTCATTTATTAATTTATTTATTGCTAGTCATTTTTTTTTAACTATTATTTTTTTCATCTGTAATTTTATTTAAAAATCCTTTTTTAAATTTCACTTGATCCGAATTTCGTTCAGACATTTATAGACATTCCCACTGATTTCCAACCATTTTTCATTTTTTATTTCTTCCGTTCATTTTAGAGGTGCGTTAATCGTGCCAGTACATTGCATTTTAGAAAGATTAAATCTTTGCTTCTTTTTTTTTTTTTTCAAGCTTTTTCATTCATACTTTTTTATTCAATTTATTTTCTTCATTTCATTACTTTTTATCTTTCTTTCTTGCTTACTTTCGTTCTTCAATTCTCGTTCTCTCTTTTTTCTCTATCGGTTTTTCTTTCTTTCTTTCTTTCTTTCTTTAATTCACTTTTTTTTTCTTTTTGTCCTTTTTTTTTGTTTCGTTTCTCTGTTTCTTCTTTTTTCTTTCTCTTCTGTTTGTCTTCTTTTGTTATATAATTCATTCTCTTTTTTTTCCATTGTTTTTCTCTGTTCTTTCATTTGTTTTTATTTTCTTTCTCTCTTTCTTTCTTTTATTATCTTCCTATCTTTTTTCCTTTTTCCTTTCTTTCATTCTTTTTTTTTTCTTTCTTTCCTTAATTCTATTTCTTTTTGGTTTTTTTCCTTTGTTTGTGTATTTGTTTTTTTTTCTGTCTTGTTTGTTTTCTTTCTTTCTTTCTTATTTAATTCTATTTCTTTCGGTTTATTATTTTTCTTTTTCTTTCTTCTGTTTGCTAACTTTCTTTTATTCTCCTTATTTCTTTTTTCTTTCTTTTATTTTCTTTCGTTTTTTCTTTACCTCTTTCTATGTTTGTTCACTTCTTTCTTTTAAAAATTGTTTTTTTTTCTTTAGATATTCGTTTTTTCTTCATTTTCACCGCCTGTTCTCTCTTTCTTTTTCCTTTTTCATTCGTTTTTCTATTGTTTTTATTTCATCCTTGATAATTCCCCCAAAATTTCTGACTCTTTTGGTTATTTTTCATTCCTTTCTTTCTTTCTCTTTCTTTTTGGCTTTTTCAGTCGTTTGTTTTTCTTGGCCTTTCTTTTGATGGAGGCGCGTAGTCTAATGGTTAGACTCGAAGGAAATGGATTCATCGACTCGAGTTCAAATCCTGGACACAGCTACAGTTCACATAGCGGTAATACCCTTGGGAAAGGTTATGAATCCAACTCATTCCAGCTATGGGTAAAGAATAGGGCAGATTAATCTTGGTAAGGCAACCAGTCTAGGAGAAGGAAAACTCTGAATTCAAACCTGTTAAACTCCTGTTGGGGTTGTCACGACTATAATAGGCTGAGTCCTGATTAGTGAACTATTTCACAAATTTAGAAATTTGGAATTAAAAGGCCGATAAAGTTTTACATTGACTAAATATTTGAATATTTAATCTGACTTGTGTAATGTGATTTTTTATGTTGATGGAAATATCAAACAATATATATATATATATATATATATATATATATATATATATATATATATATATATGTGTGTGTGTGTGTGTGTGTGTGTGTGTGTGTGTTTTGTGTGTGTGTTAGGGCAGCGTGAACATCAAGTCAACGGCGCTTGGGTTGATCACTACTAGAATAGGCTCAGTCCTAATTAGTTATCTATTTTCACTAACAGTCTTTTCATTTTTTTATATTAATTTCCTACTTCTTTTTCTTTCCTTCTTTCTCTTTTCACTTCATCTACTTTTATTTGCTTTTCTTTTCTTTTTGATTCATGTTCAATATATTATTCTTCCTTTCTTTCTTGTGCAAAAATATCATTCTTTTTTTTCTTTTATTCATTCATTCCGTTGCTTTTTTCTTCCTTTTAATCCAGTACATTTTATCTTAATTCAATGTTTTTTTCTTTATTTATAGATTTTCTTTTATTTTCCCTTTTTGTTTTGTTTGGTTCTTAATTTTTCTTTCATTTTCTTTCATTTTCTTTTTCCTTTACTTTCTTTCTTCTTTCGTATCATTTCTGCATTTTATTTTCATTCATTTCTTTTATTTTTTCAATTTTCTTTTTTTCTTTTTCCCTACTTTTTTGTTCATCTTTTCTTTTCACTTTTTTCATTGTCTTTTTCCAGTTTCTCTTTCACTTTCAATCGCTATTTTCTTTCTCTTTTTTTTTTACTTATTCTTTCTTTGAAATAGCATCTTCCTTGTTTTTGTACAAATTATCATTTTCTTTTTCCTTTTTTTTTTCTATTATTACTTTATTCGTTCATCTCTGGCAATAACTTTTCATTTTATTTTTCACTATATGTTTTTGTGTTCTTTCTCATCCCATTATAATTTTCTTTCTTTCTTTCTGCTATTATTTTTTTCATTCCCCTCTTACTATAAATTTTCTTCTCTCACTATACATTTCTGTATTCTTTCCTTTCTCTCATATATAAATATTCTTTTTTCTTTCTTCCTTTTTTCATATCATAATATTCTTTCTTTCTTTCTTTCCTTCTCTCATATTATAATATTCTTTCTTTCTTTCTTTCCTTCTCTCATATTATAATATTCTTTCTTTCTTTCATATTATAAATATTCTTTCTTTCTTTCTTTCTCTCATGTTATAATATTCTTTCTTTCTTTCTTTCCTTCTCTATTCTTTCTTTCTTTCTTTTCTCTCATATTATAATATTCTTTCTTTCTTTTTCTCTCATATTATTTTCTTTCTTTCTTTCTCTATTATAATATTCTTTCTTTCTTTCTTTCTTTCTTTCTTTCTTTCATATTATAATATTCTTTTTCTTTCTTTCTTTCTCTCATATTATAATATTCTTCTTTCTTCTCTCATATTATAATATTCTTTTCTTTCCTTCTTTCATTCCTTCTTTCTTTCTTTCTTTTTATTTCCTCGATCTTTTTGTTATTTTTTTCTTTACTGGTTATCCTCCTATATTTTTTAATTTTCTTTTGCTTTAATCATCCTTTTCTTTACAATTATTTTTCCTTCCTGAAAATTTACCCAATTCTCTTTTTGTCTTCTTTGTCTTTTTCTGTTTAACTTTTTCTGGTTATTCTCTCTTTCTTTTTTCTTTCTTTCTTTTCTTTCTTCTTTCTTTCTTTCTTTCTTTCCCACATCCCCACTTACCTCATTCAACGGTTCCTCCCTCCTCAAAAATCTTTCTTTCTGACCCATACACATTCACCCTCTTATACAAAGCCCCCATCCACTAGACACACGCCTTTAACCCCCCCCCCTCCTTTACATGCTTCTAAAAGGCGTCTCCAACAAATCTCTAATACCTCTAACCTTTCCACCTTAAACAAACCCCCAGCCTCGCTCCGTCAGTCGCGATAGATTTAGTCCGCGGCAAATAAAATAAAAAAAAAAGAAAAGAAAAAAAAAACACGAAAACCCTGCGTATCGATTAGGTTGCTGGCCCCAGCGTCTGCATGACATCACACCCTGTGAGTCATGGGGCACTTTTGATCAGCGGCGAGTGACGTCTTTATGACGTCATGCTCATTGGCCTATTCCGCGCATGCGTGACCTGCATGTCGCTAGTGGCGTCAATTTTTGGCTTCCACTCTCTCTAACGAAAGTCGATTGTGACTGGTGCTGACCAACTGGAACAAATGACTCTCAAGAATAAAAATAAATAAAGTGTAAATTAAATATACACAATTTAAAATAAGGAAAGAAAGAAAGAAAGAAAGAAAGAAAAGAGAGAAGGACAAAGAAGTGAAGTAGTTAGAGTTTCTTCGGGCAGAGAGAGACGGGTACATTTGGCCCGGGAAGGGGGATTTTGTAATATTCATTGAGGCGTGTCTAGATGCTGAAAAGAAAACGGGAGATGTAATATTTTCTTATAAGTGGCTATCGACGAACACAGACCCAGAAATCCAGGATTCACACACTCAGAAAAAAAGGGGCCGGCAAATAGAGTTAGTGTCGTAACTCATCCGGTAAAAAAAGGGCTCTTGGAGAAGATGGTCCCTATGAAACCTGTTGTGGATAAATTGCAGACTGATTCGTCATATTTTGGGGCTTAGAGATGGTAAATCATTAAATTTACGACTAGTATTTATTTCGTCTGATTTTTAATTGTAATTTATAGCACAAACATAACGAACATGTACGAACATAAATTGTAAGTTTATTCATAAGTAATCTAAAAAGTTATATATATATATATATATATATATATATATATATATATATATATATATATATATATATGTGTGTGTGTGTGTGTGTGTGTGTGTGTGTGTAGTAGAAATATGAGGGACACAAGGACAGAACTCAGAAAAAAGTGTGTAGGATAAATTTCGCTAGAGCTTTGAGCTCGGCATCGTCATACTTTTTTTTATAAAGACTCTAAAAAAAACTGAAACTAGCGAAATTTATCCTACACAATTTTGTCTGAATTCTCTCCTTGTGTTCCTCATATCTCTGTCGGATTTATTCCAATCCTCTTTCCTCACACACACACACACACACACAACACACAACAACATATATATATATATATATATATATACATACATATATATGAGTAGCACAGGGATCTGTGCGGTAAAGTAAGGAGCTGATGGTGGGTGTGGCGCTTCACCCCAGATGCTAAAATAATCTCCTTGTCTAGTGCTAGTGAAAAAGGGATAGACTCCCTTACTGACTGGCTAATACTGACTTTAGGCTACCTCGACGACCTATATGTATATATATATATATTTATATATATATGTGTGTATGTATATATATATGTGTGTGTATGTATGTGTGTGAGGAGGTACCTGTATGTCATGGTAACATTTCACATAATGCTAATACTCCTGTGAAAGGTATGCATCCAACTAATTTCCCTCCAGCTCAGGGTAAATAGTAGGGTAGACTAGACTCTTAAACCTTTATATGGCAACCGGTCTACGAGAAGGGAAAACTCTGAATTTAAACTTGTTAAACTTCACTTAATAAGTATTAGATCGTGCTCCATCCAGAAGACGAGATCTAATATTTATTAAAAAAGATGATCGTGGATTTTGCTGTTCCTGCCGACCACCAAGTGAAAGTGAAAGAAAGCGAAAAGATAGACAAATACTTGGACCTTGCGCGAGAACTTAGCACACTCTGGAACATGAAGGTGAACGTCAGTAAAAAGTTAAATGATTATTCTATTAATTTTGGTAATATTTGGTATATAGTTATTTACTAAGCTTTGCTTAGATGCGGCACAATGCCAGAAGTATGAGGCGCCCAATGAGAATCGAACTCACGATCAATGGTCTGCAAATCTAGCTTGCTAACCATTACACCACGTGAGGTGCCCAAATATTTGGTATATACGGTGAGCTACAATTCCCCACCTGGATTCATAGACTAGCCGTGGTCACGTGGTTTATTACTTCGACAATCACTTGTCATACTGCGTGGCTGATACACTACTTAAACACTGATACTGGCCATAGTTCTACTAGCACTCATTGCGGAGGGACTTACAATACTCAGGACTCTTTACCAGAAGAACCAAAGGATTCTTTATCAGAGGATTACCAAAGAACCAATTCCACTGAAAAAGCGCTTTTGCTTAAATTACAGGATGGCTTATAAGATTTTAACATTAATTAATTTTAACTGCACGTCAAACTGTCTAAGGTTATTCTGTGCTTGAATTTTTATTTTGAAAGTCTTGAAATTTTACCATACCATTTCTTTTGTCTTTGACTCTTTTCTGTTCCTTTAGAGGCGCAGTTGATCCCTGACTGCTTTATTGCTTTCAGGACAAAGTTAGGGGGTGGGTCAATACACGATTATCCGGAATGTGTCAGCCTTTTGTTGACATGCATTCGGGCTATATTTAGGATCATTGTCTTGATGAAAAGAGGAGCCGTTCTTAATCAGTCTCGGTGGATTTTTGTGATGAATTGTACTTTCTGGCGTTTATTACAACCCCCACCCCTCCCAATACAACCGGCTAAAATGCGTCGCCCCCACCATCGCCGATGTTTTTGTTGACATGCTTCACTGAAGCCAGGAGACACTCGCTGTTGTGCCATTCTAGATTTCTTTTTCTCATAAAAAATATCGATGACTGGATTCGAAAGTTGTAAACTTTGATTTATCGCGTCATTCCTTTCTAGAAAGAGGCTGGATGGAAATTGGTTTAAGAAGAAGAGGGGAAGATGAAAAAGAAAGAAGACAAATACAGAAAGAAAGAAGGAAGGAAGGATGGAGTATAAAAAAAAGAAGTAGAAATAATTAAAATTAAATTTGAAGACGACGAAAAAGAAGGATAACAGAAAGAAGTAAATTTAGGAAGAAAGAGAAGAAGAAAAAAGGAAAAGTACAAAAAGAATGCACCCAAGAAGAAGAAGAAGAAGAAGAAGAAGAAGAAGTTACATACATTCAGCCTTAATTTGTTACCAGTGATGATAATGATGATATTGATATTATTATTGTCATTATTATTATTATTATTATTATTATTATTATTATTATTATTATTAGTCTCGGAAGACTATAATAAAGTTTTTGTGCCCCTGAAGTTACAGCGCCTCCTGTGACTGTGAAGTCCAATGTTTAAAAAACATTCTCGACCACAGATTTTTGCATATCTCTGAAAATGCAAAATCTATTATTATTATTATTATTATTGTTATTATTATTATTATTATTATTATTATTATTATTATTAGCGAGAACCATGGATATACCACGGTATTTTAATTTAATTATTAAAACATTTGATATGTTCACTTAAGAGCTATTACAATAGTTCAATATGTACAAAGTATAAATTCTTTCTTTCATTTCTCTTCTTTTTCCATTATTTTCTAACTTTAAAGAAAGAAAAAGAAAAGGGATTTTCTTTCTTTCTTTCTTTCTTTCTATACAGAAGAAAAATTAACAAGAACAAGAACAGAAAGAGAAAGAAAAAGAAGAACTATAGAATGAGGAAGAAGAAATGAAGAACGGGATGAAGTAGAGAAGGAAAAAAAGAAAAGAAAATTAACTATTAAGAATGAACAAAATGAAATTATGAACGAATACTGTACACAATCCTCTAACCTCTGGGCATAAAATAACCCTAGACAGGTTGATATATCGTTAAAATAAATAAAAGAAAAAGAGAGAAATAATAATAATAATAATAATAATAATAATAATAATAAGAAGAAGAAGAAGAAAAAGAAAAAGAAGAAGAAACAAGAACAGCAATTAATTACGTAATAATTAATGGGTTAAGCCATCAGATCTTTTTTGGGCTTGAGGGCAGGTTTTATAGTATTAATTCTAGTTGTAATAATGTGTGGAGGATAATGACTAAATAGGACTGAGCCCATTCTAGTAGTGACCAACCCAGCTGATCCAAAATTTTAAAAGGTTTTTATTGATTTAAAACAATAAGAATAGTATATTTTATTGTTGTTTTTGTTAAGTGTTTGAACGCCATCCTTGGCCAGTTGAAAAGGACTTAAAGTAAGTAAGTCTGAGCTATGGAATCCTTTGGTAAGTGAATAAGTCCTATCCTGCGTAGTGTTAAAGGTCCAGTGATATAATCATATAAGGTCCGTCGTCCACGAAGGCTCAAGTAGTTATGAGTAGTACTTCCTGGTTAAGTATTGTATCAACAGCAGAGTACTGCCAGCAATTGGCCAAGAGTATGGTCACATGGTTATCGCCGAGTCTATAAATAAAAGTGGGCTTTTAACACACGCCTTATATCCAGAAAACGCCAACAATTTTAAGATAAAGGTGCCGGGGAAAATAAAACTAACAAACAAACACACTTGAATAGAGAATACAAATTACAAAAACAACAGATAACCAGGGAAAACAGCAATGTAGAACAAACGAGTAGAACAAAAACAACAACAAACAAAAAAAACACAAGTGAGACAATAATGCTGAATGATAAACAGTGAGAAACAGATTAGATAAATAGGGTAGGTGGATTTTTCACTTTTTTGATTATATCAAATTCTCCCAAACAATGAAAGTTGTGTATTTTTATAATAAATACTGATACCAAAAATTAGATATCTTACTTGCAGCATTGTTTGAGGAAATAGCATCAAAGATCGTCAACCAGAATGCACCAAAAATCCTCGTTTTTGCAAAATTTGGCCAAGAAATTGATTTGAAAATATAGCAATTACATTGTTTAAAACAGAAAGCATTGTCATTTTAAACGAAACGAATAGAATATTATAATTAGAATGCAAATTGAAAATATGCTCCCCATCACAACTGTCACCTTCGATATGCTGCTTTTTACCGAATGATTAAGCTGTAACCACCTGATGTAATGAATATGTAAATACCTTGGTACCCCCTCACTAATCTGATTGGACAGTGTCATGTATAAATATTCGACACTGTGTTGGTACAGGCGCCTAAGCCTACGATCCGCTCAGGCGGGAGTCCAGTGAGCTTCGGCCACTGGACCGGTGAGATGGTAAATTAATAGCGTCGATCCAGAGGGCCATCCCTCCAGGCAATACCTGCCCCCTTGACTTAAAGGGACAGGGCTGGGTTTATTGCCCAGCGCCTGAGGCGCCCCCTTGAGGGGGAATGCCGACGGGATCGACGCAATTTTTCCACCTGCCACCCATTAGTCTCGGCTTGTGGGTGGTCCCACATAAATAGGGCCTTCGTGCCTGACTCGGTACGAGTGGGGTACTGGGAAAATAAAGCCTAAGCCTAAGTCTACAAGCCTAAACTTACTCGCCACACTAGACCACGACTGCTGGGAAGACGTGCTGTTATTCGACGCACCAACTACTACTGCGAGAAAATACCAAATACCAACTTCATAATATATCCCTTAACCCGGATATATCACCACCTTAAAAATTGAAATATATTTCCTCAAATGAAGGTAAAGTTTTTTTTATTTGTGAGCTAATTCTTTATGTTAATTTGCAACTTTCGCCTAATGGGAGACGTACAGTTCTTAAATCGACCTACTCTAGTAAACCAATGACAGTAGCTAATGATAAAGAAAAACGGAACAGCTAAAAAAAAACAGAGTTTCAATTACAATACGAACAAGAATAAAAACAAGAGGAAACAATGCAACATGAACACCAACAACAAAACAGTCAGTTTGCGACTTTCACGGTTCTATTGCGCATGTGTGACGAAAAGGTCTTTTCCTTCGGTTCACTACTCTCCCTTTCGACGATTGTTTCCGACACTTCCGTTTCACACAGAGAATGAGACGCTTTAACTGTTACGCTCCGTTGAAAAACGGCTTTTTCGTTCGTTGAAAGAATTGATGCTACCGGAAGCTAACGAAAAGAAGAAAAAAAAAAAGAGACCCCCAAAAATCTGAATGACCCGGATCTGTTACTCTCCGAAAAAAATTCGTAGAAACAACCCAGTTCACACACAAACAGGGAGGGGCTCAAAGTTTGGGTACCGGACATATATGCTGAAAAGGTGCTAGGCTTAATGAAAAATTGTGATATTGTAAAAAATACCCGGTATCTATTGAGCATAAAATTTATTATCTATACTAGCAACATAAAAAGACACCCTCCGGGCGATGTAAAAAAATTTTTTGAAAGATATTGCCTGAGGGGATGGGAGCTGAAAATTCAATGTCATAGAGTGTGTACCATAAGTATGTAAAATCGTCAAATTTATTAAAGAGTAAAAAAAAAAGAAGAAATACAATTTGAAATGGAAACAGTTCCGATAACTTTAAATATTATATTAGAATAAAACAATCTATTATGAATATATAACGCCGGGCATCTATTTATTGAAACAATGAGGATTGTCTAACGTTGCATGCTCACATTTTTGAATATATTTATTCTATGTTATGACATTGGATTTTGTGTTAGGTAATGTGACGTAAGCAGTGACGCAGTTTTTGTTACAGACAAAAACCGGAAGCGAATCTCCATTATTAATAGAAGATAGATAGATGTATAGACAAATGAAATCATGTATTTATATATCTAGATAACAAATTAAAATGATCTTTAATAAATTATTTCATTTTTTAAATGTGTGTCATGTCATTTTTTTCTATTAACTTTAACTTTTAACTTAATTAATAAAGTAATTTTAGAATTTAATAAAGATACACAGCCCATTCAAATGTGGCATATAAAAACCTAATAGATTGCAATGGAGTTATCAGAATAATTATTACCGTATTTGACGGCATATAAGACGCACCCCCATTTCAGCAGGTCAGATTCAGGAAAAAAATTTTTAGTGTATTTAAGCATATATTGTTGAAAATAGTCTAGCTGTGCATTACACAAGCAGAAACATAGCTTTATAAAAGCAATTTGTCAGAACAGGCAAGCAATAAGCATACACAAGACATTTCAATAGCAGGAATAATAATAATAATAATAATAATAATAATAATAATAATAATAATAATAAGGAAATTGATAATAATAAAACTTCAAATTTCACCTACGATGTATAAGAAGTAGGGCAATTTTTTGAGCCAAGATTTTGAGAAAAAAGTGCGTCCTATATGCCGTCAAATTAGAATGATTTTTATTTATTTTGTTATTCTCTAAAATAATTACAATGGTTAAATTACAAAAATAATGTTAATACCAGACACTCGCTTAGTTACTCATTTCAGGAATGAAACCCCATTAAGCATATATGTCCGGTACCTAACCCCCCACCCCCGATACAGAGATACGGCCTCACAAAAAAGAGGAAAAGGAAAAGAAAAAGTTCGAACAAGGGAAATGAACAGGACTTACTATATTCTCAAATAAAAGGGTTCGAATTTGTCTGGCATGTAGAACTTTGGTTTGAGAAAGCGATTACCCGCTAGCATTTGGGTATTTAAGCATATAGATCACGTGCCGGACGCACGTGACGATCATCATATATATACATAAAGCATGGTGGAGGGTGATCATTCGGTTATCGAGATACCATAAACGAATTCCAGTTTTCGTTCGAGAAAGTGTGCTGATTAAACGAATACCGGTGTCGTCCTAAAAAGAGTGTGCTGTGTAAACGAGTTCCGGTGTCTTACGATAAAGTCAGAAAGGATCTTTTTCTTTGTTATCGAAAACAAACCTCGGTTGAACTTTCTAATGATTGATTGATTGATTTTGTAATTTAAGATAGAAAAATGAAAACTCCTTTACCTTGGCTTGGAAGAAAATGGCGCCCGAAATTTAATTTCTTTTTATGAGAGTACAGACCGGAAATGAAGGGGTTGGTGGGAGTGGAGTGGAGTCATGAATAAGCCGAATTTTTTTACTGTCGGCAGTTGTTATTTAGAAGGCAAGCTATTGTGAGCTGATCAGATAACGGATTTGAACGGTGTTTCAAGCTGTCAAGGATTATTTTATACCGAGTCGTTATACAATCGCGTAAAAGGGTAGATTTGACCACTCGTTAGCCTGCTGGGTGTACCTGAGATAACAGAAAACACATGAGGAAATTTGTTTTGTTTCATAAAGTGATAAGAAATAGATTTATCAGCACATATTGACATGGGGAAAGTGTACCTGAGATGACAGACAACACAAGAATCAAAGAAAATGTTTAATAAACGGAACGCATATCTGCTACTTTTGTAAATGTATTAAAACTCTGAATATTGCGTTTGATTTCTGTGGTTTGATATTATTGTTAAGTTTTTAAATGCCATCCTTGGCCAGTTGAAAAGGGCTTAAAGAAAGTCCTGTGTAATGGAATCCTTTGGTAAGCGTAGAAGTCCTATCCTGCGTATTGTTAAAGGTCCAGTGATTTAATCCTATGTCCGTCGTCCACGAAAGTCGCAAGTAGTTATGAGCAGTACTGCTTGTTTAAGTATTGTATCAGCAGCAGAGTACTGCCAGTGATTGGCCAAGAGAAATCATATGGTTCTCGCCGAGTCTATAAGTAGGAGTGGTCTTTTAACACACACCTTATAACAGAATTTTCTCAACAATTATCTATAGTACACTTTATGGCACTTTTACCAATGGACTACAACAGAATGGAAGAAACGGATTTTATTAAAAGTGAAAACAGGGAAAATATTTTTTCTGAATGTTTGAGATGAGGCTTGATGATTAGTATTATCTGTGTTATTCGGACTATTGTCCTCATCTTTATTGTTATCTGTACAACGTTTCGGCCGATATGCCCTCCGGCCTTCATCGGGTATTTCTTGTCGGACTCGGGAACCTTCTCGGACTCGGGAACCTTCTTTTCGGACTCGGGAACCAATTGGACACATGGCCTAGTGGATAAGGTAGTTAGGTGAAGACAGTTCTAGGTGACAGTTATCTCTAGATTCCGGGTTCAATCCTGAGCAGCGGTAGTAACATAGAAAAATAATTAACACAACTCCCACCCCAGCTATAGTTAACGGAATGAGAACAGGATACCACCGTGGACTGAATAAAGGGTTAGGTTCAAAGTTCCGTGATGGCTCCCGATTACGACAAGAAGGTTCCCGACTACGACAAGAAAGTTCCCGAGTTCGAAAAGGAAGGAATTGGATCCTCACAGCATGCCCGATTAAAATCTCTATGCACAAAAGACACTCTGAAAAGGAAAATTATGTCTCCCTATTAAAATATATTAAATGCAAAAAACAAAAAAAAAAAAAAAAAAAACTAAAACTATATGCTGTTACTGTTTAAATATCATTTTTTTAATTATACTAGCAAAATAAAAAAAACTCCCTCCGGGCGATGTAAAAATAAATTTTTGAAAGATATTGCCTGAGAGGGTGGAAGAATTAAAAAATCAATGTCAGAGGGGTGTATCATAAGTAAGCAAAATCCTCATATTTATTAAAGGAGTAAAAAATAAAAAATAAAACAATTTGAAATGAAAACTGAGCCCCGTTCCTCTCAGATAAAATGTTACGTACATGTAATAATCAAACAATTATTTTGAATATTTTCCCCATCAATTTTACACAGAATCGTAGGTATTTATTTATTTGTAAACTTTTTAGTAACTTCTTTTTACTGTAAAAAACAAAGGAGGAGAGTAAAAAACAATTTTTAAAATTGCTTACTCAAATTTTGGGTGTATATAGCATAAGAATATTGGTGACGTAAGCTGTGACGTAGACCTATGACGTAGTTTTTGATACACACAGAAATACAGACATTCTCTATTATTAATAGATTCACGAATATAAATTAAATCTTCATTATTTTTGCTCAAAAAGCAAGATTTGGTGATAGAGAATGTTTATATATATTTACTTTGTCGTTAGTTGTTTTATTTCCGTAGTTTCCTCCGGACATACATACACACAAACTGCCTTTTATATATGTATAGATGTTATTTAGTTAGATGATAACATAAAAGAACTGTGTACACTTTAAATATCCTTCCATCTTTTATAAATGACATACTACATTTGACTGATTGCACAATAAATACAGAATTGGATACACTTCAAAGATACTTATAAAAAATACTATTTAGTTGAATGATTGTATAAGCAATAAATACACTTCTATCTTTTATAAATGACGTACTGCAATTGGCTGACTGAACAAGAAATAAAGAACTGGGTCCACTTCAATTACACTTCTAAGGTTTATAAAAGATGTAATTCAGTTCACTGATTACATAAGCAAAAAAGAACTGTGTACAGCTCAAATACACTTCCATCTTTTATAAATGACGTACTGCAATTGGCTGATTGAACAAGGCATAAAACACCGTAAGCCATAAAAAACTAAAAGACACTTCTGCATTTGGCTGATTGAAGTAGAAATAAAAAACGGGGTACACTTCAATGTCACTTCTAAGATTAAAGAAAATTCAGTTCACTGATTACACAAGAAATAAAGAACTGATACACTTCAATGACAGTTCTAAGGTTTTATAGATGCCGTACTGTAATTGGCTGATTGCACAAGAAATAAAGAACTTATACACTTCAATGACAGTTCTAAGGTTTTATAAAATATGTTATTCAGTTGGATGATTGCATAAACAATAAAAGAACTGTGTACATTTCAAATACACTTCCAATCATTTAAAATAACGTATAATTGGCTGATTGCCCAAGCCATAAAATACCACAAGCCATAAAAAACTGAAAGACACTTCTAAGGTTTTTAAATGCCAAAACATATGATTAATAATACGAGAAATACACTATTAGCTCATATAAAAGTTTGGTTGGTTCTACACCGATCTTTAACATCATAAACATAGTCTGGCCTAAGACAACAAACGGATTTCTGGAGTTCTGGGTAATGTGGAGTCAATTATCTGCTGACATTACCCACAATAAAGAATTCTTTAAGTAATATCATTTACAATGAATTCATATGGTAAAGATATTTACAGTGCATTCGTATATCAACATTTTCCAATGCATTCTTATAGCAAAATAATTTCCAATGCATTCCTTTAATAAGATGATATGAAGAGCATTCCTTTGGTAAAATCATTTCCAATGTATTCATATAATAAAACTATTTCCAATGCATTCCTCTAGTAAAATTATTTCCAATACATTCTTATAGTAAAATAATTACCAGTGTATTTCTATAATAAAAGCATATGAAGAGTATTCCCATAGTAAAATCATATCTAATACATTCCTTTAAGAAAATCGTTTGAAGTTCATTCATTTAGCAAAATCAGTTCAAATGCATTTCTATAGTAAAATTATTTCAATGCATTCTTGTAGTAAAAATCATTTCGCATGCATTTCTATAGTAAAATTATGTTAATGCTTTCCTCTTGTAAAATCAGTTCCAATGCATTCATACAGTAAAAGCAGTTCCAATGACTTCCTATAATAAAATCATATGAAGTTCATTCGTATAGTAAAATAGGTTCCAATGCATTTCTGTGGTAAAATTATTTCAATCCATTCTTATAATAAAATCATTTCCCATGAATTCCTACAGTAAAACCATTTCAATGTCTTCCTGTTATAAAATCATATGAAGTGTATTTCTATATTATAATCATTTCCAATGCATTTATACAGTATATTGATATGCAATAAATTCAACATTTGAAATAATTAACAATGCATGCCTATACTAAAATAATGGCTCTCCTGTACCACATTGGTCCCATCTTTAAAAAAAAGAAAAAAAATCTTTCACCATCAATTTTGTAGCATAGCATTCAGACCTTACTCTAACGCGGATAATTTATCAGAATTGAAAAATATTGATTTTCATGGTTAGAGAAGAAGAGGGTCCTATTTGTAAATCGAAAGGAAATGTCAAAATGACCTGTGACTTTCTGTCATATTTCACAATTGAAATTAAAAACAAAGAAAAGACAATTTGTGTCCGATGTTTTGTACGCGCTTTTCACAAAGTTAGAGATCGTTTTGACAAAGCATTTATAGAGTAATTGGGAAAACCATCGTTGAAAACCTAACAAAATCAATGTTTCAAATTTGAAGAAGATCTTCTGAATATTCCGGAACACAAATTAGTTGCGAAAAAAAAAGAGTTTGAAAAATCCGATCCATCAGTAACAAAATAATTCTAATGAGAGAATATATATATATATATGTATATATATGTGTGTGTGTGTGTGTGTGCGTGTGTGTGTGTGTGTATGTATGTGTGTGTGTGTGTGTGTGTGTAAAAATGGAATTGGAAATGAATCCGACAATATGAGGAAGAATGAATAAAGAACATTTCTAAAAAAAATTCTCCGTTTTTCCCCAACGAATTTTTTCATTCAAAATAAAATTTCACTCTGATGAAGGTCGAATTTTCACTGTGAAGGGAATATTTCCACATTTTTCTATTTTTATTATTTCATTTCATTGGTTTATTTAATGATAATAATAATTTGAACCGTGTACACAGAGATGAACTGACCGAAACACATGTGTAAGTGATATTGATTAAATGCATCTTTTATTATCAATTCTGATCTTTCTTTTCTTTATTCATTCTTCCTCATATATATATATATATATATATATATATATATATATATATATATATGTGTGTGTGTGTGTGTGTGTGTGTGTGTGTGTGTTTAATATTATAAAAATGAAAAACACAAGTTTCATTAACGAATGATGTTTAATAAGCCGACGCAGCAGTGTTTGGTTTGTTTAATACACCTTCCTCAGGGCTTTCGTTGGTTTTAAGGAAAAAAATATTAATGAAAACAAAAGTCTGCCAGCCCCTGCTTATGATATGTGGCTGCCACAATATTGTCGGATTTACTTCCACTTTTTCTTCATATATATATATATATATATATATATATATATTATATATATAATATATATATATAAATATTCTTAAGACATGTGTTATTGAACAACACGGAGTATTATTTTTTCATTTTTTGTATGGATATTTTTTCCAGTCTTCTAGCTATCCTTTTTGAATCTGGATTGAGTTGATTCATGATATTTTTCATACTAATTTCCCGAGCGCTTTCGACTGTTGCTCCAGTCGTATTCATGGGGTTATGTAATTTGGTTTTTAGTTAATTTTTAGTTCTGTTATCTATGCTTTTATCAAATTCAGAGAGTCTATTATTTTTAAAAGGGGGGTTAGGTAATTGTTAGTTATTGAAGATATTTAATACGTTGTCTCCGACTTTAAAGGCTATTTTATTAATGTTAGTTTTTTTATTTTTAATGCATATGGCTTTTAATCGATATCACATTAATCGATATCACTTACACATTTGTTTCGGTCAGTTTATGTGTGTGAAAATATTTCGCACACATAGAAGATTCGACCTTCATCAGAGTGAACATTTATTTTGAATGAAAAAATTCGTTGGGAAAAAAAACGACAGATTTTTGGAAATATTCGAAAATCGAATTTGTAAAAATTTGAAGGTCGAATCTTCTATGTGTGCGAAATATTTTCACACACATAAACTGACCGAAACACATGTGTAAGTGATATCGATTAATGTGATATCGATTAAATTAATTTATCCATCTACATTTCTTTTCTTTACTCATTTTTTCCTCATATTGTCGGATTCAATTCCTTTTCCATTTTCACACACACACACACACACACACACACACACACACACACACACACACACACACACATATTATATTATATATATATATATATATATATATATATATATATATATGGCATCATGGCTAAAGTGCTGGTGTCTGATATCTTAATAAACGAGTTCGAACACTAGTCACGCTATAACATTCACTTTCGGATTAATACCATCAAAAAGATATAAACTCCTTCTAATCCCAGCTATGGGTTAAAATATACCTCTACACTTTTTCTACGTGAATGAATTTGGCATTAAATAATCAAAGTGAGTTGTTATGCCATTAAAACATAAACACAAAACCATAAAACTTTGATAAATTGTTATAAAATAATTATATTGAAATTTCTTTGTAAATCTGTTAAACGGCATCCAGTGTCCACAAATAGCTGGTTAATGTAAGTTTTGATTCTCGGCAAACACTGGTGTGACCATGTGTAGGAATCCATAGGTTGGTTGGTCGATTGGATTTTACAGCATGTTAACCCTTAGATTATTTTATGCCAAAGATGTTTTGCTTTATTCATTCTGATTTGGGTATTCAATTTTTTCAGGCATTTTGTAACGCATTTTTGGATCTATTTAACCCATATATTGGACCTTAATAGGTACTACCACTATGGACCTGGGAGTAATGGCGATAAATGGATATTTCACACTCCCCAGACGTCAAGAATTGGAACTTCACCACAAGATGCAATCTATAGACCGATGCTTATGGAAATCACATCGTTACTGAGATGGGAAGTAAGTGGCCGAACACTATATGTCTGGAAAGAGTGAATAAATAGAGAGATAGAGAGAGGGGATAGATAGATAGATAGATAGATAGAGAGAGAGAGAGAGAGAGAGTGAGTGAGAGAGAGAGAGAGAGAACAAATGTACTGAGATAGATAGAAGAATAAAGTGATGACAAAAACGATCGCCAATAAATATATCTGGATTTATATATATATATATATATATATATATATATAGAGAGAGAGAGAGAGAGAGAGAGAATGAGAGAGAGAGAAATGCACTGAGATAGATAGGTAGATAGATTGAAGTGATGACAAAAACGATGGCCACTAAATATGTCTGAGATATATATATATATATATATATATATTATAGAGAGAGGAGAGAGAGAGAGGAGAGAAAGAGAGAGAACAAATACACTGAGATATGTAGATAGATAGAAGACTGAAGTGATGACAAACATGATGCCCACTAAATGTCTAGAGAGACAGAGACAGAGAGAGAAAGTGAGTGAGAAATAGAGAGAGAGAGAGAGGGGATATATATATATATATATATATATATATATATATATATATATATATATATAAAATAATAAAATTCGAAGGCAATACAATGCGTAAAAAATAAAGACAAAAGATGTTTATATGTCTAATCGATTTCAAAGCGAAGCTTTATCATCAGAGATTTATTCAGAAATGACGTGCTTATGTTTTTTTTATTTGTGTGGTTATAATTTCTCTCTATTTTCCTTTTCCTCTCCTTTTTTTCCTCTCTTTCTTCTTCTCCTCCTTTATGAATGGGTGAATAACTGTAATTTCTTATTTCTCTCTTTCTTTTTTTTCTTTCTTAAAAGTTTGTTGAGAACAAGGCTGACATCCGGTAAGATGTTGCAATGTGTTGCAATGTTTTGCAGCCGTGTGAGCATGTCATAATTTCAAAACAAAATCTATCTCAGTTCATATATATATATATATATATATATATATATATATATATATATATATATAAATGAACTGAGATAGATAGATAGATAGAAGAATAGAGGGATGACAAACCGATGGCCACTAAATATGTCTGGAGAGAGAGAGAGAAGAAAAGAGAGAGAGAGAGAGAGAGAGAGAGAGAGGAGAGAGAGAGAGAGAAGAAAGAAAAAATTCTCTGCGATAGATAGATAGATAGATAGATAGATAGATAGATAGAAGAATGAAGATGGCCATTTTTAGTGTGGAGTCGAATTTTGAGCGACAGTCAGAGTTTGTCAAACGATGTCCCTTTTGAGGGACGAGTGGAAATATTTAATATTTTCATTTGCCGTCAGCGAAAAGAAAACGTGAATTCATTTTTACAAATGAAGAAGCGCACCCTCCCCTGCTGGTTGTGAACTCATCTAAATTCAAGCCACAAATTACGTGCGTACACAGGGGAGAGAACTCTATCATGCTGGCGGCGACCAAACAAGAACTCTTTCAGATCTCCGTTCACACTTTCCTACTCATCGTCTTCAAAGCCTGGCCGTTTGTCGCTCGTATATCTTTTAAATGTCTAAAGATTTTTCACTTTGTTCCTGTTATTCGCAGTTTTCTTTCTTTCTTTTTTCTTTCTTTCTTTCTTTCTTCTTTATTCTTTCTTCTTTTATATTGTTCATGTTCCATTTACTCGTAAACTTTCATAATGTTCCTTTTCTTTATTTCTCTCTCTCTCTCTTTCTCTGTCACACCACACACACACACACACACACACACACACACACTTTCTTTCTTTCTTAAGATTCTTTCTTCTTTCTTTCTTCTTTCTTAAGATTCTTCATTCTCTTTTCTTTCTTTCTTCTTTCTTAAGATTCTTTCATTCTTTCTTTCTTTCTTTCTTTCTTTCTTTCTTTCTTAGATTCTTCATTCTTTTATTCTTCTTTCTTTCTTAAGATTCTTCATTCTTTCTTTCTTTCTTTCTTTCTTTCTTTCTTTCTTAAGATTCTTAATTGTTTCTTTCTTTCTTTCTTTCTTAGATTTCTTTCTTTCTTTCTTTCTTAAGATTCTTCATTCTTTCTTTCTTTCGTAAGATTCTTTATTCTTTCTTTCTTTCTTTCTTTCTTTCTTAAGATTCTCATTCTTTCTTTTCTTTCTTTCTTCTTAAATTCTTCATTCTTTCTTTCTTTTTTCTTTCTTTTTAAGATTCTTCATTCTTTCTTTCTTTCGTTCTTTTTCTTAAGATTCTTCATTCTTTTTCTTTCTTTCTTTCTTTCTTTCTTAAGATTCCTCATTCTTCTCTTTCTTTCCCCTTCTTTGTTTCAATTTGAGGAAGCCATATGTTTTGGTCGGCCATTTTCATTTCATCGTTAATCTACCCTGAAATTGCGTATTTGTTAGAATCAATACAACCGCATGTTTTAACACGAAAATAAAAATGTGTTCTTAATGACAATTAAGTTCATTACAAATAATGCACAAGCACAATTAAAAATATATTTTATGATATTAATTTGTTCGTAATTTCTTCGAATCAATACAACTGCATGTCTTGACACGAAAATATCATAAAATCTATTTTTAATTGTGGTTGCGCATTATTTTAAATTAACTTAATTGTCATTAAGAACATATTTTATGATATTTTCGTGTTAAAACATGCAGTTGTATTGATTCTAACAAATTCATATTTTCAGTGTAGATTTACAGGGAAATGGAAATGGCCGACCAAAATGAATGGCTTCGTCAAAGTGAAACAAACAAATGGAAGTTACACTCATTTATGTAGCTAATGTTCAGATTACCATTCTTTCTTTCTTTCTTTCTTTCTTTCTTTCTTTCTTTCTTTCTCATATCGTATTCTTTGTTTATTATAGTTTAATTTAATTCTAAACTTTCGTAACGTTTTTATTTTTTATTTCATTTTAATGTATACTTTTTAAATTATTAGATTTATTTTTTTAATTTTTAATTTTTCTTTCGCTTTTCAACTTTCCCAACATTTTTTCTTTTACTCCACGGGTTTTCTTCTTTTTTTAAAAAAATTCCTTCTTTTCTATCTTTCTTTCCTTTCTTCCTTTCTTCCTTTCTTTCTTCGTTTCATTCTTTCTTCATTATTTTTAAAACTTCCTTTTTTCTTTTTTTCAGTCTACATTACATTCTTTCCTTTTCATTCATTCTTTCTTTATTTTTCATTTTCTTTCTTCATTTCATTCTTTCTTCATTATTTTAAAAGCTTTCTTTTTTCCTTTTTTTCAGTCTACATTAAATTCTTCTTTTTCCTTCTTTCTTTATTTATTTCTCATTTTCTTTCTTCGTTTCATTCTTTCTTCATTATTTTTAAAACTTCCTCTTCTCCTTTTTTTCAGTCTACATTAAACTCTTTTTTTTTTCATTCTTTATTTATTTCTCCTATCATAAAATACGTTCCAATTCAATTTTCTAAAATTACGTAGATGATCTAGCGCTTCTTGTAAATACATCTGCCCAAGCCGAATCCCTGCTTTATAGACTAAAGAAGTCAGAAAGAGGCTTTGGCCTCGATATGAACCGAGATAAAATAGTTCATATGTTTTAAAAAAGATAGTAACATTTCCATAATGAATGGGAAGCCTCTCAAATCGGTAGACCAGTTCACATATCTAGGTAGCATTATCTCATCTACAGAAAGCGATTATTTATTTCGTATTTAACAATTCATTCGTTCTTTTTATCTTTTTAGTTGGTTTGTCCTTCGATTTAACACTGTTGTGTTGTTGTTGTTGTTGTTGTTTTTTGTTCTTTCATTCATCGTATCGTTTTGTATTACTTCACGTTTAGTTTTTCTTTCTTTTTATCTCTCTTCCTTCGTTCTTTCTTTCTTTCTTTATTTGTCTCTTTCGTTTGTCTATACTTACATACATTGCTTTGTTCCCTTTGTCTTCTCTTTCAGCTGATATTCTTTCTTTCTTTCTCTCTTTTTCTTTTCTTCTCTCTCTCTCTCTCTCTCTCTCTCTCTCTCTCTCTCTCTCTCTCTCTCTCTCTTTATTTCTTTAAGCTTTTCTTTTTTGCTTAGTTTTCTTTTCTCTTTTACCAGACATCTATTTTTCTTTCTTTCTTTTATCTTTCTTTCTATCGTTCTTTCTTTCTTTTTTTCGTTCTTTCTATTTTGCTTAGTTTCATTTTTCTTCTCTTTTACGAGATATCCATTTTTCTATCTTTCTTTTTTCTTTCTTTCCCTCATTCTTTCTTTCTCTCTTTCTTTTGTTGCCTAGCTTCATTTTTCTTCTCTTTTACCAGGACATCTATTTTTCTATCTTTCTTTTTATCAATCTTTCTTTTTTTCTTTCTTCTTTATTTCTCTCTTTCGTTTTCTGTACTTACATATTTTGCTTTGTTTCATTTGTCACCTCTTTCACCTAATATTTCTTTCTTTCTTTCTTCTTTCTTTCTTTCACCTAATATTTCTTTCTTTCTTCTTTCTTTCTTTCACCTCTTTCCTTCTTTCTTTCACTTAATATTTCTTTCTTTCTTTCTTTCTTTCACCTAATATTTCTTTCTTTCTTTCTTTCTTTCTTTCTTTCTTTCTTTCACCTTAATATTTCTTTCTTTCTTTCTTCTTTCACCTAATATTCTTTCTTTCTTTCACTTAATATTTCTTTCTTTCTTTCTTTCTTTCTTTCTTTCTTTTTCTTTCTTCTTCTTCTTTCACTTAATATTTCTTTCTTTCTTCTTTCTTTCACCTAATATTTCTTTCTTTCACTTCTTTCTTTCTTCTTTCTTCACCTAATATTTCTTTCTTTCTTTCACTTAAATTTCTTTCTTTCTTTCTTTCTAATATTTCTTTCTTTCTTTCTAATAATTTTCTTTCTTTCTTTCTTTCTTTCTTTCACTTAATATTTCTTTCTTTCTTTCTTTCTTTCACCTATATTTCTTTCTTTCTTTCACTTAATATTTCTTCTTTCTTTCTTTCTTTCACCTAATATTTCTCTTTCTTTCACTTAATATTCTTTCTTTCTTTCTTTCTTTTCTAATATTTCTTCTTTCCTTTCACTTAATATTTCTTTCTTTCTTTCTTTCTTTCTTTCTTTCACCTATATTTCTTTCTTTCTTTCACTTAATATTTCTTTCTTTCTTTCTTTCTTTCACCTAATATTTCTTTCTTTTCTTTCTTTCTTTCACCTTTCTTTCTTTCTTTCTTTCTTTCTTTCTTACGTAATTTCTTTTCCCCCAAATCTCCATTTACACCATTTTGCAACTCTTACATTTTTCAAATCCCTCAAATCCAGACCCTATTTTCCTTCTTCCCTTTCAGTTTCTTTCACTCTTCTCATTTCAACATCCAGAATTAGCAAACGACCCAAACAAATCATCGCATTAAATAATTTATAACCCTCGAGGATTAAAATGAGAAATAGATTTACATTTCATTTGCGTGAATATTATGTTTATCCTGATGGCAACCAACAATTATTCGATAACCTGCATAACATCTCAACATTTCCGTTGATATCAACAATCCAATCAAAATAAACGCCTGCAATTTGTTCTTTAAAGAATGTATAGCTCATAAGCCAACATCAAGATATACATAAATTTATGTATAGAATATTTTTATTCATGATTTCATATCTAGGAGATTATTATTCCTTTTTTTTTAGTTGGTTATCGAAAGAGTCAGGTGGGTTTTTGGCCCATTTCGAAGAATATGTTTAGGGGTCGGGGAGATTTTGTTATCACTAGAGATTGCAGTGGTAATCATACTGGACTTTCTTGGGAATATTGGCATTTCAGTCTCGGAGGACTATAATATAGTTTTTCTGTCCCTGAAGTTACAGCACTTTCTGTGACCGTGAAGTCCAAAGTTCGAAAAAACATTCTCGACCACAGATGTCGAGTGTGAAGGCTGTCCCTGGAGATGTTGATGTGCCGGTGCTTTGTAGCCGTTCTTGGGTATAAGATGTAAGCAAAATCGTTACTTATACATATAGACTTTACCAAGAGAGAGAGAGAGAGAGAGAGAGAGAGAGAGAGAGAGAGAGAGAGAGAGAGGAGAGAGAGAGAGAGAGAGAATGCGAAATATACAAACAGAAAAGAGACACATACTGACAGACAGAAGATCAAAGGAGAAAGAAAAAGAGAGTTTAAGAGAGAAGATGTGTATGTGACAAAGATAGATAGATAGAGAGAGAGGGGGGAGAGAGAGAGAGAGAGAGGAGAGTGTGTGTGTGCGCGCGAGTGTGTGTGTGAGATAGATAGATAGAGAGAGAGAGAGAGGGAGAGAGAGAGGGAGAGAGAGAGAGAGAGAGAGGGGAGAGAGAGAAAAAAGGAGAGAGTGTGTGTGTATTGAAAAGCAGCCATTGGACTTGCAAGACAAAAACCTATAAGATTATTCTCCGTCTTTAAATCGTTCCCGCGTTTAAATCCAGCATTTCAGCATGGCTATCATTTTTTTTTTTTGGCGGGGGGGTACTTTGAATGAAATGTAAATTTTTGGTCCAAATTTTCCAGCTTTTTTGAGTTCGAACAAATTAAAAGTAAAAATCAAATTTAAAAATAGCTAAGTTATTAGAATGAAGACCTAAATGTCAATAGTTCGATCCCGTGTTTCGGCATAGCTATCAATCATTTTTAGTTACTTTGAATGAAATCTGAATTTTTCTCCAACTTTTTCCATATTTCATGTGATCGACCAAATTAAAAGTAAAAAGGTTTAAATATATCAACATGTAATTCTTTCTTGGGTTTACGGATTACAACAAATTCCTTTGTAGAATCGTTACATGATAGATAGACAGAGCCTATTATTTTTGTAAGGATGTGTAGTTTCAAATTTGAAATTAACCGTAAATTGGAAATTTACTATTGGAAAACCACAGAGAAATTTAGTCGACAATTCTTAACCCCAGAGTCACACAAAGCGGGATTCTGATTGGTTTCAAGTGATCAGATGAGTCTGGGTAAAGTAGAATTTAGTTAGTTGAAGTTGAGGCTAGCGCCCATCAGATGCAGACGTGTGTATCGTCTGTGCTGCTTCCTCACCTGCGCAGTAAAGAATGTACGGAAATTGGGGAACTGAATAAAGAAGTGTACACAGAAATATATCTCCGTGTTCCTGATTAAACCAGAACAGAAAATTGAACAGAGTGAGACAAATCCAGATTAAGAATAACCCCCAGACAACCATATACGAAGAAGATAGAAGATGAAACCAACAGAAGCAGACATTAGGATTTGATAAATGTTTTCAGAAATGATTTGTCTATAAAATGTTGTTTGGGTTAGTTATTAAAGGGCATAGCAAATCGATATTATATTTATTGTCGAAATTTGATTGATTTCTAAATTTCTGATAAAAATCATAACTATATATATATATATATATATATATATATATATATATATATATATATATATATAGAGAGAGAGAGAGAGAGATAGATAGATAGATAGATAGATATATAGATAGGTAGGTAGGTAGATGGATAGATTGAAAGTGAAAGTGAAAGTGAAAAATGCTCAGTCAACTTATTAGATGATCGCTACTTTTTCAGACCGTCAGACACATGAACTATTTAACTATCTATCTATGTATATATCTATCTATCTATCTATTACATACCCTACCAACATTAATGGGCATATCCTAATCCTTATAAATACGGGAGTATTATGCTAACTGATTGTCATATACCTCTAGCAGTAATTTACCTTTCTTCACACCACTGGCGAGTATTGTATTATGTTAATGTTATAAAGATTCCATTTCATTTCCAACCTCCGTTTGGTTATTTCTCATTCAGTAATCTTTGTTATTTTACAACAGAAATACAAAGTGAAAAAAGGCTCACTTAATCTCAGATTCCATCTTATTTGACGATCCCTACTTTTGCAGACATTTAAACACATAAACTATCTATCTCTCTATATTTTTTTTCGTAAATAAATCAGCAAGGACCTTCAGCCGCCTGTCTTTGGTTAAACTATAGCTTCTGTATCTCGCAGCCGTGTTCCCATCTTTGGGCGAGGAGAAGTGCCGTTTTCCTGTCCGTAGATGCGAAGAAAGAGGCGGAAACCTGATCCAGCGGATTCCAGAACCCTCTATATGATTCCAGATCCCTCTTCATGATTCACAGGAAGCCGGTCAGAGTAGTCTGACCCCTGCATGAGATTGGTCACAGGAATCTGGGCAATATGCAAGATGCGTATGTGGTTAAGACTCACCGTTATCAGAATCGCATGTTGCATACAAAAAATATATCTATAGTGAAACAGAGCAAAAAGTTAAGATTTCATTAATTGGTAGCTTAGTCTGGATTAAGGCCATGGGGATACAGATAATCTGGAAGTAATTTTATTAGTAGGGAATTCCTGTCTGGCTATATTTCTATTCATTTTTAGATGAGTTTTTATCAATTCTTATCATTAATATCCAGTCGCGTTATTACGTTCCCTTTCGGACTAATACACTTGGGAAAGTTATGAATACACTCCTTCTTAGCTATTAGTTAAATAGTAACACTAATGTTCTTTTACAAGGTTCTGGGTTCGATACCGGCCCTCGCTAATTCGTATGAGAAGTATAGCTCGGTTTTGTGTGATAAAGCGAGGAGCTAATGGTAGGTGTGGCGCTTCACCTCAGACGCAAAAACAATCTCCAGGTCTTTTGCAAGAGAAGATGATACATACTTCCTCGCTGCCCGCTTGATACTAACAATAGACCACTCCACCGACCTTACCTCTCTCTCTCTCTCTCTCTCTCTCCCCCTTTCTCTCTCTCTCTCTCTCTCTCTCTCTCTCTCTATATATATATATATATATATATATATATACTGTCTAAACAACGTTATAATTCTTTTTAAAATGAAAACGGGAGATGAATTAGTATTAAGGAAAATGTTATTCTTTCCGTAAGCAGCGTTCTTAAAAAAAAACTATGACATGATTGGCATTTGAAAGAATATTTGAAATGTAACGCTAAATTAGAAACTATTTAGAAAATGATAAACTGAGGGGGTATAATCGAAAAATAGAACAGCTTTAAATCTATATCTTCCATCATTTTCCATCACTCCCGTCTTTCATTTTTCCTAATTTATCTATTTAGTTAGATTATGAAGTA
>CM042166.1:12830994-12838494 GCA_023376005.1 Doryteuthis pealeii | reverse complement strand
CTAGTAGATACATTTTCATTAAGCAAATATCTAACAGTATATCGGTAGAAATTATTTTGTTAGATGTTTTATTATATCTACTAGCAAATATATGCACCCTCCGTGTGCAGGTATTTAAGTTTTAATGTAATAAAATATCGTATTAAATTAGAAAGGCTAATGAAACTAAATAAGAATGCAGATAAAAAGATTTGAAACAGAGGTGAGTATAATCGAAAAATAGATCAACTGAAACTTGCTCTTCCATCACTCCCGTCTTTCATTGTTAAATTTTTCTAATTTAACTATGTAGTTAATATAGAAAGTAAATAATAAAATTACAGTTATTTCTTCTTGTTAACGGATTTATACTAAGATTTATGCCCGATATTTTTGCTCATATTCATCAAAATAAAACCAAACAAATAGAAATCAATAATACTAAGCACATATTTATTAAAATAAAATAAAAATATTAGTATGTAAATTAGCCTTCCCGTTCACACGATAAACCGCTATTTTGTTGTATATATAACTAGAATTGCACGTTATTAGTATATACATCTTGCTCTTCGGAGCCGGGGTCCAGTGGCTTCGACCCTGGACCTTAAAGCTAGCATCGTTGATCCCAGGGATCCCCCCCCTGCAACACATGCCTCTTTGATTTAAAGGGTCAGGGCTGGGTTTATTGCCCAGTGCCTGAGGCGCCCACCTAGAAGGAGACCAGATCAACGCATTTTTGCACCCGCCACCCATGAGCTTAATGGATTTCTTTGTTAATGTTTTTTTTTGTATTAACTAGATTTCTCTGCTTACAGCTACAACACTCTCATCCTTGGTGGAGGCGTTTTGAGTGCCGGTCTGTATCTTTGCCAGTGGGCAGAAGTTACGGACCGATAGACAAAGAAATATTATACGACGTGTAACGACAAATTCGAACGAATCTGGAATTTAAAGTTAACACTAATTGATTCAACATATGTAATTAATTTTTTTGTTTAACTTTATTTTTATTTTCATTTTGTTGTAATTTAAACATGTTTTCCTTTTGCGTCGGGAGTCAAGTCAGCTGACGAAATTGTATACACGGCCGGTGTTCGGTGCCCAATGCAAATAACCGCACCCATGACAGTGTTTATTTAGGTCTTAGCTTTGACCAGTCTATTATAGGATATTAAAATAATAAAATAATTTTTCTTATACTAGAAGTGGCTACCCGGCAACGCCTGTGGAGAAGGGTAATTTTTAAAAATGTAGTCTCAAAGATCCATTATTACTTATCACAAGTTAGATGATCCTCACTGGATGCCCCATCGGTACTTCTGTATGGCTGTACCGCTTGGACCCTAACGAAGCGTCTTGAGAATAAGCTAGATGGGAGCTGTACGAGAATGCTACGGACGGTCCTGGATAGGTCGTGGAAGCAGCACCCCACAAAAGAGCAACTATATGGCCACCTGCCCCCCATCTCACAAACCATACGAGTGAGACGGACTAGACATGCAGGTCACTGCTGGAGAAACAAGGACGAGATCGTAAGCGACGTACTACTGTGGAAGCCAGCACATGGGCGCGCTAATGTGGGCCGCCCAGCCAGGACCTACATTGACCAACTATGTAGGGATACTGGCTGCAGCGCAGAGGAGCTGCCGGAGTCAATGAATGATAGGGAAGGCTGGCGAGAGATCATCATGGATATCCGTGCAAACTGCACGACATGATGATGATGAAATATGTAACAATATAGTGAGGAATTTTAATTCAATAATTTACAATTTAAAACAATACAATATAAATAAGGCGATTAATTCAATCAATCAACAACATATTTCTATTACTTTCTGTTACTATACAAATTTTAATTTTCAAATATCTTTAAATAAAATCGTTATTATTTTTGCTCGAAAACCAAGCCCTGGTGATCTTTTCTGGAATATTTATTTACTTTGTCGTTAATTGTTTTGTTTTCGGAGTTTCCTCCGGACATACATATACACACAACTGCTCTTTATCTATGTATAGATAGATAACAACATAAAGTCAACAAAAATAAGATTGTTTATAACTAGGTATAACCAAAAGAAAAGTGAACTTTTTTTACTGGAATATCGACAGCCAATCAGTTTCGGTGTGTTTGTTTTAATATGTTTCAATATTTGTCGGTTTAAATTGCCAAATTAATTCGTATAGTGGTACTATTTAACTCTATGCTAACTTTAAGCCACTCGCAGCGGATTTCCCACTAAAAACTGTTTCTACGCATACCACACCCTAGCAAAGTACAAAAACTGACGGTTATATTATTTCTCTGAATGTTTGAGATGAGGCTTGATGATTAGTATTATCTGCGTCATTCGGACTATTGTCTCCATCTTTATTGTTATTTGTACAACGTTTCGGCCGATATGTCCTCCGGCCTTCGTCAGGTATTTCTTGTCGGACTCGGGAACCTTCTCCGACGCGGGAATCTTTTTTTCGAACTTGGGAACTTTCTTGGCTCCTGATTACGACAAGAAAGTTCGAAAAGAAGGTTCCCGAGTCTGAAAAGAAATACCTGAAGAAGGCCGGAGGGCATATCGGCCGAAACGTTGTACAAATGGGAACAATAGTCCGAATAACGCAGATAATATTAACTGATGGTTAGTTCATTATAGTTGAGCAGAAGGACACAGTTTACTATAATAATAGGAATTTATTTAAATAGAATGAGTTCTTAGTGAATAGATAGTGTACTTTGAAATATCCCATTATATAGGTAAAAAATACCAACAAAATTTGGTACAACCGTGGGGGAAATTTGGTAGGTAAAGAGTTAAGCCGTTCACGTCGGTTTCTTTAACTCTTTACCTACTTTATGAGCAGCCCTCCCTCCACTGCGATCCTACCGTAGACGACTGATGTTTAATCGAGTAGAAGGACACATATTACAATAATAATAGGACTTTATTTGAATAGAATGAGTTCTTAAGTGAATAGGTAGTGTACTTTGAAATATCCCCCATATAGGTAAAAAAAAATACCAGCAACATTTGGTACAGCTGTGGAAGAAATTTGGTAGGTAAAGAGTTAACGCACGGCTGGGTGATGAGTGGGTTCATACCTTTCCCAAAGGTATTAAGTTGGCTGGCTGGTTGTTTTGTTTTACAGTCTATCAACCCCATTTTGGGTCATTTAATGTAAAATCAAACCATTTTGATAAACAAAGGATCCAGGTTGCTTACAGTACCTGTTGCTGCTTAAGTTGGTCACCCAATTAAGCATTGGACAGGCTAAGCACTGCTTAACTTTGGTTGGTTGGTTGATTTCTTTAATGACATATCAACTCTTTTCAGGTCATTTAATGCTGAATCCAATCATTCTGATAGACAAAGGACTCGGGTTGCTTACAGTACCTGCTGTTGCTTAAGTGGTCACCCAATTAAGCATTGGACAGGCTAAAAACTGCTTAACTCTGGTTGGTTGGTTGGTTGGTTGGTTGGTTTAATGGCATATCAACCCTTTTCAAGTCATTTAAAGCTGAATCAAATCATTTTGATAAACAAAGGACCCGGATTGCTTACAAGTACCTGTTGTTGTTGCTTAAGTAAGTAAGTAAAGTCGTCGGGGCGGCCTAAAGTCGGTATCAGCCAATCAGCGAGGGAGTCTATCCCCTTTTCACTAGCGCTAGACAAAGGAGATTGTTTTTGGCATCTGAGGTGGAGCGCCACACTTACCATCAGCTCCTTACTTTATCGCACAGATCCCTGTGCTACTCATATGCTGAGTTGGTGAGGACCGGAATCGAACTAGGAACCATGTGGTTTTTAGCCGAACGCTCTACCGACTGATCTAACCCGGTCTCCGAATAAAATATTGCCTAGGCTTACGCTGCTTAAATACGGTGATCTAGCAGGAACCGCAACTTCCAGGTAAATTTGTCAGTTATCCCAAAGTGAACGTTATAGCACCACTTGAGTTCAAACTGGCTTACTACCATGTCGTAGTCCAGCAAGTTAGCCGCTATGCTACAGGGGCTCTCTCCTCTTGACAGTCTATCAAAACAATAATTAACAATGTTAATATGTCGGCTTTATGTTTTTTACCAAATCATGTGTTCAGGATTTTTAAAAAGTCAATTATTTGGGTTAAAATTGCAAATCGTCGTCAAAATTAAAACGGAAAAATTTGGCTTGGGAATAGATTTTAATGAATTTAATCATTACTAAGGACACGATTTATGTTATTTTCTTACTTAAATTTTAACCGTTAGTTAAGGAAAAAATAGATAAGATAAAACAGCTGAATGATAAGACGAGTCAGAATTAATAAACATATACAATCAAAAAACGTACTTTCTATTTCAATATTACAGGCGATGTTTGAGTGACAACAAGTCTCCTCAGGTCTCCAGGACTTTTCTGATTATTCTTGCTGATTGTAGCAATACAGTAATGATCTCAATTCTTCCCTTGATTTCCAGGTCCTCCGGTCTTTTTCCAAGTTAATTGGGGCGGTTCCAAGTGCACCAACTACAATTGGTATCACTTTCACCCTCATATTCAACATCTTTTTCAATTCTCTGGCAAGGTCCAGGTATTTGTCCATCTTTTCGTTTTCTTTCTAATTCACTCTGTGATCTTCTGGAACCGCAAAGACCACCAGTTGAGACATTCTCTTTTTTTTTGTTAATCACCATTATTATTATTATTATTATTATTATTATTATTATTATTATTATCAATTAATTTAATTAATTACGTGAAACTTTATGATTGCTTGTAAACTATAAGGATTAGATAGGAATACTTGAAACTATAAAGTCGCTCTGATAGCAAGGATTCTCTTGGACCTCTATTTCACCAGCTCTCCCTACCAACCATTGCTTTTGGCAGGTCCTGTAAACTGCATTCAGTGTCCACACGGTGCTGATGAATGTAAGTCTTTGCTGGTTGGTCAATACTAATGCGTCCATTGTTTAGTAAAGGTTGTTATTAGTTATTTGAAATCATATAATTGTGTAAAAATATATAAACATATATATCTATATATCTAATCTAGACAGACAGATAAAAACATATTGAAATAGATATGCAGACAATGATAATAACATCAATAGATTTGTTCAAACGCGAAAAGACCGGGATATATTAAACATCAAGCACTTAATCTTGATTCTAATTTGGATGCAAATTTAACTAAGTACAAGCTGAAGATCAATGAAGAGAAGTGCTAAATATCAGTGACAGATCAAATATATCTAAGTTAGGGTAGCGTAGACATACACATTTAAGAAGCGCGTGGTGTAATGGTTAAAACCATGGGAAATGGACTCGTCGCCCCGAGTTCAAATCCTGGATGTGGTAATTGCATTTCACTTAACGCTAATACCCTTGGGAAAAGGTATGAATCTAACTCTCCTCCAGGTATGAATAAATAGTAGGACAGACTGGGTTCTTTAACCTTGGTTAGGCAACCGATCTAGGAGAAAGAAAAACTCTGAATTTAAACCTGTTGAACTCGACTTAAGAAATTGACCTTGTGTCACATCCTGCTCGTGCGTAGGGGTTGGTATATATATAATATATATATATATATATATATATATAATATATTAAGACAAGTCGGCTTGTAGTATACAGATTTAAATGTCACTCAGGAGATTGCAGTCTCTCAGAAAATGAAAATACCTACATCGGTTTTACCTCAACGACATTGTCACGTCGTCTAACTCTCCATTTAACAATAATAGCTCCATTTCACAACACCTAAAATTACATTTCAAAATGCCTATAACACTTTTCCTATTCTCTTCCTTCCAGCCTCCACATCCATTATTATCATTTGAAAAAATGGAACACATCACCCCTGATGATGGCACTTCGAAGTGCCGAAAGTACTTGGGACATGAACGTTGGTGGACTAATCCATGAATTCTACCCAAATATTAAAAGTTGGCGAGAAAACTTGAAAAAATCACAAATAAAATTGTTAAACAGATGTGTTTTGTTTAATTCAACATGCATAAATGAAAGAATGCTGCCCAAATACACACACACACACACACACACACACACACACACACACACACACACACACACATATATATATATATTATATATATATATATATATATATGTATTATTTAGGCGAGAAAGGGACAGTTACCAAGCACCGTTTACTACATCTACACTACCCTAACTTCATTAGCCTCTGGTCACCTACATCGAACCTGAAACAGCCACTTCCAAACCTAATAAAAATCCCATTAGCCAGGTGCCTTCACCACACACACGCACACACACACACACACACACACACACACACATATATATATATATATATATATATATATATATATATATATATACATAAACAGCTGAAGATGATATAACCAGAAGATTGTTTGTACTAAACAAATGGACATGCTACTTCGCCAATACATTTTCCGTTCCTTTTTTAGCTTATCAACTACTTCGAAAACGTTTTTAAAAACCTTCTAAAATTCTTTTTTTTCCCCAAAAATATTTTTCTACAGCTGCTGATATAAAACGGAAACTAGTTGAGAACAATCAACAAAATGGCACCTAATATTGATTCGAATTCAAGTTTAACAACGTACAGACTGAAGATCAATGAATGAAACGTTAAGGTAATTCTCGCCAATGACGATGCAACGGGAAATGACCAGGTCATTATGTCTACTAGCAAATAAATGTGTTGTATAGCCGACTGCTACTGGACTTCAATGAACAACAGACACGTATATATAAAAATATGACCCGTCTTTATTTTCTTCGGCTTGTGGGTGCTGAGGAGTGTAGAGCTTCACAATGAAAATGCCGGGTAGCTGGCGAAGGCGGCGAGTGTTCACAATGAGTGCCCGATGGGTGTTTGCTGACGGAAGACGCGAGGTTGTACTCTTGGCTGCTGACTGGGGTCTGACCTGTCGGCTCGAATCCTCTGGTCTTTATATCCGATGAATATGCCTACGCATTTATATCTTTTGTTCTGATAAAGGACAACTTCTTTTTGTTAAATATTTTTCTTTTTCCTTCTCTTCACCGGAAGACTTTGCTTCCGTTTTCTTTTTTTCTTTTATCTATTTCTTGAACGGAAGAGAAGTGTTCCGTTTTCCTTTTTTTTATATATTTCTTCATTTTCTATTTTGTCTTTTGACCTGAAAGTTCATCTTCCGTTGCATAAATATGCCACAAATGTACGCTCTGGGGTCAAGTATTTAAGTTTTCGTGTAATAAAATATCATATATAAATTAGAAAGGTTTATGAAACTAAATAATAACGCAGATAAAAAAGATTTGAAACAAGGGAAAGTATAATCGAAAATAACTGAAACTTACTCCTCTTTCACTCTCATCTTTCATTGCTACATTTTCCTAATTGAACTATTTAGTTAAAATAGGAAGTAACGAATAAAATCACAGTTATTTCTTCTTGTTAATGGATTTCTTTTAAGATTTATCCCCGAGAATTTTATTCATATTCATCAAAATAAAATCAAACAATTAGAAATCAATAATACCA
>CM042166.1:12758494-12800994 GCA_023376005.1 Doryteuthis pealeii | reverse complement strand
GGGTGAGAAAAACAGCGTGTGTGTATAGAAGATGATGTATGAGAGACAGTGAAAGAGGGAGAGTGAGAAAGAGTGTCAGTTAGAGAGAGAGACACACACACACACAGAGAGAGAGAGAGAGAGAGAGAGAGAGAGAGCAATTATGTTGATGTATGTGTTAGAGAATGAGACAGAGTCTGTGTGTGTCTGTGTGTGTGTTGTGCGTGAAAGAAAACACGAGAGACAGAGAGTGGGGAGGTACTGAGAGGGGGAGATCCTTTGATGTCGTGAAGTGTGGCTTTAAAAAATATAACCCAGTGAATAAAAACACGATAAACTCAACACATCAACAATGGCGCCGTATTTGAATGAAAGTTCGAAACAGCGTCAATTCTAAAACATCGGAATGACTAAGTCTTGTGGCTGAGACTGCAATCGATAAGGACCAGAGTCTGATGTGATATCGATGGATAAAACCATTATAATAAAAAAGAAACAATTCAGAATGGAAGTAAGGGTTATAAGAGACAAATGGCTCTCCTTACTCTCCCCCTTACTCTCCTCACACTCTATTGAAAACAACCCTCGATAGTCTGACTCGATTAAGGGCCAGGGACAGCCTTATATAACTCCGTTCAGCTGACGCGCGGCGGGAGACCTTTGAATAGTCCCCTTCGTCTGAGATTTTATGGGCTGTTTTTCGATAATCTCACTTACGGATTAGAGTACATTTTGAAGACGCGTGCTGTATTGGTTAGAGTCGTAGGAAATGGACTCGTCGACCCGAGTTCAAATCCTGGATGTGCTACTGTTCACATAGCGCTAAAAACCCTTGGGAAAGTTATGAATCTACTCTCCCTCCAGCTATGGGTAAAGAGTAAGGCAGACTGGGTTCTTTAAACTTGGTTAGGCAACTAGTCTAAGGGAAGGAAACCTCTGAATTCAAACCTGTTAAACTCGGCTTGGGGTGGTCACTACTAGAGTAGGCTGAGTCCTAATTAGTGATCTATTCCAGTAACATCTTCTGCGGCCCTGAAGAGGTATTAGAATACCGACCCCAAAAGGATGATCAGGCTGATTGATTTTAACGGCATGTCAACACGTCTTGGCTTATTTTATGCTTAGATGATAGGGCATCACTTATTGTACAATCAGATTTACTTTTTCTGTATTTACGAGTTATGCCAGAAAAGTTCCACTAATAATAATAATAATAATGATAATACACGTGTTCTTTAAAAGTATGACCGTTATCCTCTTGCCATATACTCTGGTTAAAAATGCTCTGGTTAAAAATGAGACGGTCCAATTCGTCCAAGATGAAATGCAAAGAATACAAATGCTGATTATTTGGTGTCGCTTAATCCCCTCATGAGAGTCGCCACCCCAGCTAAATAATGGACCATTCCGTTTTTATCATAAAGAAAGGGAAGAAAAGGACATGCTACACAAAAATATAATAGTATATTTACAGGTCCTACTAGTAATAATAATTATCTGGGACTTTAAAACTCTCATACATTTAGACAAAAATTGTTGGAGGCCTACATTTGCGCTATTTCTGTTCATTATAATTTATCAGGCGACATAACTATTACCCTAATTTTTAATTATTCATTTGCAATTATCATATTAATTCTTAAAATAGTATTAACTCTACAGAGAACCTAGTGTCACAAAAAATTATTTCAAATAAAAACTACGAACTACAAGTTATCCCCTGTAAAGTAATTCCCCTGGAGTCTAATGCACTTTCCCCACCCTTCTCTGTCACGCTTGCATACACTCCTGAAAGGATTCATCCAGGATTCTCCGTAGCTCTGACGTCACGGCCTTTTTGATGCCGTGTACATCCTCAAAACGGATTTTCTTGATGACCCCTTGAGCTTTGGGAGGAGGAAAAAATCACATGGAGCCAGGTCGGGCGAGTAGGGAGGTTGCTCCAGCACAGTGATGTTCTTTTGGGCCAGGAAGTCTCGGATACTCAGTGCAGTTTACCAACACTACCGTACGAGCAGGATGTCTCAAAGTCAATTTCTAAACCGAACTTTAACAGGATTGAATATACCTTCACCTATAAACCGTTAATACACCAAGGTTAAAGAGCCTAGTCTGCCCTATCATTTACCGATATATCTGTTGGATGGTTTCATTTATACCTTTCCCAAGAGTATTAGCGCTCTTTGAAATACAAACATCTTCGTTCAGTATTTAAATTCGGGTCGCTGCGTCCATTTACTACGACGATACCCATTACACAACGCGCCTTAACGTTTTTGTTAGAATCTTTTGTAATATTAGGTGTGCTGGAATCCACCACTTAAACTTATAGACTCTGCATGGAGGCATGGATTCAATCGTCCACTCAACACGCTCGAATACGTGGTTAGTTAACTATTTAATCGCCGATCTTGAAAACCCATCAGTTGCTGCTATTCGTCACGGCTGGACGGATCAGCAATCAAGGATTCTACCTAACACTAAGGAATACAAGGATTATACCTAACACTGAGGAACACAAGGGTTCTGTCTAACACTGAGGAATAACCAACGATTCTTCACTAAGGAACAGGCAAAGGATTCTACCTAACACTAAGGAACACAAGGATTCTGCCTGATATCGAGGAACAACCAAGGATTCTTCACAAAGGAACAACCAAAGGATTCTACCTAACACTAAGGAACACAAGGATTCTGCCTAATATCGAAAAACAACCAAGATTATTTACTAAGTTAAAAATAAAAGGATTCTACCTAACACTAAGGAACACAAAGGGATAACTTATGCAACTCTTATAGTATTTTTCTTTTGGCCATTTCTATAAGACCATCAGATTTTTTTCAGGAGGTGCATTTTCTTTTTTTAAATATTTTTCTCCAAGCAAAATTTTGAATTGTGTAATTGCAAACTATAAAAAGCCAGGAGATTTTTAAAAAATACTGTCTGAGTTTATATATATATATATATATATATATATATATATATATATATATATGTGTGTGTGTGTGTGTGTGTGTGTGTGTGTGTGTGTTGTGTGTGTAAATGCGATCTCTGCATCGAAGAAAAATTGTGTATACTACAAAATAAAAACAAAAACTTATTTAACTAGAGAAGTGAACTCGTTTCGAAATGCAGGCATTTGAATAAATTTTTATTGTGCCACTTACCACCTGATCCTAATTAATCCCTTAATTTTCGCCCTCCTTTTATTTATTTAAAAAAATCATCTGCATTAGACCAAAGCAAGTTTGTTTTATTATCATTTTTTAACACAGCTTTAGCGTCATAACATTCCATCACGTGAACACGCTTCACGTCATATAAACGCTAAACAAGCCACAGTTTAAAAAAAACTTTAAATTATAACATTCCATCGCGTGAACACGCTTCACGTTTATATAAACGCTAAAAAACTACTCGTTTTTTAAAATCTCAACCATTTGACTCATCTGAAGATTGCGTAAGCATGAAACTTCTGGTTATGAGTTTATAATATCTATAATATCATTATTATTGATTGTATATATATATATATATATATATATATATATATATTCATGTTGTATTTTAGGTGTTCTCCGTATATATATATATATGTGTGTCGTTGTGAGTTTCAAAACCTCTCTATGTGCGTACGTAAATATGTAAGTGAAGCCGATGAAAATGATTGTGAAAACAACATTAGTAAGTCCTCAATAACTTATCAAATAAGAAACATAATGTTTTGTCCTTTCTTTTCCGAATGACAATAGGAATGAGTCAGGCGATTCGGGCAAGTCATTAAAATTAGAGTGAAAGAGACAGACAAAAACATGTGGTCGATTTTCTCATAGTTTTATTAAAATCTTTTTTTTAAAAAAAAACCTTTAAGAATGAAAAGGAAAGAAAGCCTGCCCTACTTACGAGATTGGCACAACATAATCTTCGTTCACTGCCATCTTAGTCTTTTTCATATATATATATATATATATATATATATATATATATATATATATATATATATATAAAGAGAGATAAAATGAGAGAGAGGGTGAGAGACAGGGAAAATTGGAGAGAGATAGACAGCTCTGCAAAGAGTATATATATATATATATATATATATATATATATATATATATATATATATAATGTGTGTGTGTGTTGTGTGTGTGTCTGTGCGTGGCGTGCATGTATGTTTGTGAGTGTGTGTGTGAATGGTATTACATGTTTCCTTGATAGGATTCAACCAAATTTGTGAACTCAAATGTACATTTAAAATTTGTATATATATAATATATATATATATTATATATATATATATATATAAATATCACTGTATGTTGTTGTTTTTTTTACATATACGAAGTATGGAATGAAATTATGAAATTATAAAATTAGACTTCAAGAGGCTAAACGAGCTGAAATAAATTTATTCCTGTGCTGCATCATTTCACTGAAAACAACATATATATATAGAGAGATAGATAGAGAGATATAGATAGATATACATATAGATATAGATATAGATAGATAGAGAGAGAGAGAGAGAGAGTGTGTGTGTGTGTGTGTGTGTGTGTAGAGAGAGAGGGAGAGGGGGTAAAGGTGAACTCTACACTTTGAGCCTCACCACCAGATACAGGTTAGTCTCACACCCACCACACATCTTTCGGGCTTGGGTCATACATATCTGCTGAGGCTGCAGTCGGCTTATTCTAATCCATGTTGACAGGGTCCATATAAATAAAAGACTGAGAATATGAATAGAATATACTGATATATATATATATATATATATATATATATATATATATATATATATATATATGCAAACGGACGTTTACACATATCATGTACACACACACACAAACACACACACACACTCATATATATATATATATATATATATATATATATATATATATATATAGAGAGAGAGAGAGAGAGAGAGAGAGAGAGAGTGTGTGACAGAGTAACAGAGAAAGGAAGGAGAGAGAAGGGGAAGTAAAGATAAAGGAAGGAGAGAGAGAGAGTGGCAGAGAAAGGGAAGGAGAGAGAAAGGGAAGGAGAGAGAGAGAGAGAGAGAGAGAGAGAGAGAGAGAGAGAGAGAGAGAGAGACAAAGAGAGAGATCTTGAATCATAAAAGTTTTGAGTATGCTTAATGTACTTGATGACAAGATTATAAAAAATGTACTGGTGTTTTTTGAAGCATGAAACTATAGGGAAACTAAAGGATATTTGAAACCTTGGTTTCACTTTTATACTAAAAAAAACAGTATGTTTATTTTTTAACTTTGTCATATATATATATATATATATATATATATATATATATATATAGTACATATATATAGACATATATATATATATATATATATATATATATATATATATATAGTACAATAGCATTTCATTTTAACACCTTATCACACAACCTTACACACCTCAAATGCATCTTATTAGAACACGCATTCCCAACAACGCAATCTAGAAAACAATCAGAAACTAAATGGATTCTAAAATTACAAACGCACGTGAAGGGATTAAACGCAGATATCGGAATTCTCCGTTATTACAAATATTTTACAGACGCTGCCACTGTCGATAACAACAGAGACAAAGAAAACGTTAAACAGTAATAACATTTGACAAAGGGTATCTAACGAACCTGAAAATTTATGGAGAAAAATAATTAAAAAATAAGTGAATCCAATACTCCATAATATCGAGTTCATTCATTTATTTATTTTTAATGCTTCATAATAACGCCCAATTTAAAAAAAAACATTTTTTTAATATATATATACCGAGAGAAGCATACGGAGACTACCTAAAGTACAACATGATATATATATATATATATATATATATATATATATGAGTTAAAGAAAAATAAACGAATATAATGAGATTGATTGATGAAAACCCAAGATATATAGGAGGAAACGGATACGTCTATGAACAAATAATTCCCAATGAAGTATTAAAAACTCTTTGATCCACTATTTCATTGTAATTACTTTACATTCCAGGTTTTTTGTGATGTAACCAAATTACCAATCTTCATGTGTAGAATACAGAATGATATAAACGGCATTTAGAGTTCTTATATTTAAATGGAAACAAAAAGGAAACAAATTATGACAAGAAATACACAATGATATTACGTGCTGTCCTGAACACATATTGGAAGCAGCACTCCACAAAACGCAACGGAACGGCCACTTAACTCTTATTAAATTCAGTTCTTATCAGGAATGAATAAAACCAAAAACGTCTTTGGCATTGTTGTGGGGTTGTTAAGGGTCACAAATAAAGACAAAAAACTAGTGAAAGTTGACACAAGTGTATTGAACAAAGAAAGTAGAATTTACAGAAGGAAAGTGAAGTTACGTCCGACAATACAGTCTAGAATTGAATCGCGTCGCTTGTGGTATTTACATGTTTCTCACTTTTACACGATATGGCACAGGGCCGTTTTATGTGGGCACCACCCACAAGCTCAGACTCATTGGTGGTAAGTAGAAAAATTGCGTCGATCCCGTTGGCATTCCCCCTCAAGGGGGGCGCCTGGGATCGACGCTATTAACCAAACGCAACCGGTCCAGTGGCCGAAGCACACTGGACCAGCAAGCCTACGCGAGTAAGCTTAGTCACAACTCGCGTTGCTTGTTCCTCAAGCTGCAATTGTCTTTGCTACTTATGGTAGTAGTAGGATCATTCCATTATGTAAATAGGTTATATCACCTATAACAGGCATAAAATGATCCAATGGGTTGATATGCCGTAAAATCAAACCAACTAACCAACCTTACAAGCATCCTCTATTCTTGACATACTAAGATTATCTTATTGAATAATTGGTATTTACCCCGTACCTCACTTGTACAGGTTAGGCACAAGGCCCTATTAACGTGGGACCACCCACAAACCGAAGCTCATGTGTTGCGGGTGAAAAATTGTGTTGATCCCTTAGGCATTCTCCCTCTAGGGGGCGCCTCAGGCACTGGGCAATAAACCTTGCCCTGCCCCTTTAAACCGAGGTGGCAGGTGTATCTTATTAAATTCTTATATAAAAGGAAATATTTATAATTTCTGATTTATTTAGTTTCTTTGTTTAATGGCATAACAACCTTCATGGGTTATTAAACGCCAAAGCCATCGTTGTAAAAGAACAGTACTGGTACTATCTAACTCGTAGACGGGGGAATGGGGTGTTCCTTGATACTTTTTTCTGGTGAACACAAGACTTGACTAATGTTTGAATGAACAGTGATTTTATTGCACTTCTAAACATCCTGAAATATTGGAATAAAACGAGGTTTAAACAACAATTGATAACGTACAAATTCCAGAAATTTCGCGGGAAAGTTGGGAAAATAAATAAAATATCGATAAGTTAAACAAGAACATCACTGAATAAGCAAGAACGAACTCATGGGTGACGATCTCCTGGGTCTGTAGAATCCACCAACTGTACCACTGCAAATGGGTAAAATCTCCTTAATGGGGCCACATGTCGCCACGGGTAGTACCCGTGATTCTTAAGGACGGAATCCTTGTGTCAGACCAGTCCATGACATGCAACACTCCATTTTAGCCTTTACTTGCGCTAGACGGTTGGTCGGAGTGACTCCCTTCGATCATCGGTTGGTCATGTCAAGCCTTAGACCCTATATGATTGTCCCACCTTCTTGCATTTATCGAAACCCCCACCAACTCATTTTATCATATATGTGTTAGTAGATGGTGGCTGAGGGTCTTATTATAATGGACATGATGTTAAACTGCAGTTAATAGTGAAGTTTCAATTCTGGAACTCTAGGGAATCTGGAGTACTCCTTTATCGCAATTACTCCCAGGTCCACCCTGTCCGGTGGTGATTTTGTGATTTTGATAATCGCTGGATAAGTAAGTTCTACAGTCAACACTATAGTCATCCTACCCATGGCGAACTGGTTGGATAAAAAATAGCGGCCCTTCGAGGGGTAATGATTAGCAAATTAGTCTCGCAAATCTATTACCACTAATTAAAAAAGTTCAATTATCGCTAGATAAGTACGTTTTACAGTTATCATTCCATTTTACTGTCATATTGGCCTCAAGATTTGCAATATTGATGCTGGACTGAAAATTCATCTGAGATGATATTCGAACAGAAAGTGTTAATCCAGATCAGGATCAAGAGACAGGAATCATCAGGGACGGCGGAGCAATCACCATATATGGACAGACAGACAGACAGACTAAGCATACCAGTTGACCTGTTAGCAAGCAGAGAGATAAAAATGAAACACATATTAAGATTAAGGAAGCGCGTGGTGTAATGGTTAAAGTCGTAGGAAATGGACTCGTCGACCCGAGTTCAAAATCCTGGATATGGTGATTGCATTTCACTTTGTGCTAATACCCTTGGGAAAGGTATGAATCCTACTCTCCCTCCAGCTATGGATAAATAGTAGGGTAGACAAGGCTCTTTAACCTTGGTTAGGCAACCGGTCTAGCAGAAGGAAAACTCGGAATTCAAACCTGTTGAACTCCGCTTAAGAAATTGACCTGTGTCACATCCTGCTCGTGCGGAGGGGTTAGTAAATATATATATTTAATATTTCACAATAGATTGAAAAAAGAGACAGCCGTGTATGTGTGTGTTTGAGAGAGAGAGAGAGAGAGGGAGAAGACAGACAGACAGACAGACAGAGAGGGCATAATACCTGTCAGAAGGCAGAGAAAACGAAAAAATATATATTAAGATTGCACAATAAAATGAGAGAGGGGGAGAGAGAGGGTGTCTGTGTAACCGAAAGGAGAGAGAGAGACAGAGACAGAGAGAGGGGGCAAGAGGCAGAAAAGCGTGTCTGCGTATGTGTATGTGGGTGAGAGAGAGAAAGAGTGTGTGAAAGTGCGTGTCTGAGTGTGTGTGTGTGTATGTGTGTGTGTGTGTGAGAGAGAGAGAGAGAGAGAGAGAGAGGAGAGAGAGAATGTGTATGTTGTGTGTATATATGCGTGTGAGAGAGAAGAGGGGGAAGGAAGAAAAAGACTGTGTGTGTGAGAGAAAGAGAGAGAGAGAGAGAGAGAGAGAGAGAGAGGGGGAGAGGAGAGAAAAGAGAAAGAAGAAGAAGAAGAGAAAAAGAGTATGTGTGAGAGGGAGAAAGAGAGAGAAAGAGAGAGGGAGAAGAGAGAGGGGGAGCGAGAAAGAAGAAGAAATAGCAAAAGAGTATGTGCGAGAGAGAGAGAGAGAGAGAGAGAGAGAGAAAAGGGAGAGAGAGTGAGTGAGAGAGAGAGAGAGAGAGAGAGAGAGGAGAGAGAGAGAGAGAGAGAGAGAGAGAGAATTAGAAATGGAAATAAGCGAGAAATATAACAATCATTTATGAACGGCCCAAACAATGAGGCATTTTAACATTCTTTTCTATTTGGTAAAGGAGAGGCCAATTCCATAACTCACGCCAAACGATTAAGAAGCGCCTCTCACTTCGCCATAGACAGGCAGTTAGCCAATCAGAGAGTGAGAGAGTTAATCAGACAAGATACTCACGCAAATTACATTTTTCTTCTTCAATGCCAAGCGCGCCGCTACTCAGCGTTTAACGTCACTTGGTCATCCGTTCTGGGAGTAGGGGTGGGGGTGTGGAAGACGGTAAGACAAGTTCCTTTCCCTCCTCCCCCCCCCATTTTTGTTGCTAGCTATTTCTTCGGCGTTCTCCAAAATTCTTCGACGTTCTCCAAAATTCATCGGTGGTGCCAGAGGCCAAAGCAATTTTCTGTTGCCTTGGAGATAAGTATTTGGGGGATGAAATTGGCTGGTCATTACCCTTACGAATAATTTTTACTATTTTCTTTTGGCTTTTAATTTTATTTCTTTTATTACGCACACACACACACAGACACACACACACATATATATATGTATATATATATATATATATGTGTGTGTGTGAGTGTGTGTGTGATAAAGAAATAGAATTAAAACCCCTCACGGACACAGACACTCACAGATACACACACACGCACACACACACACACACACACATATGTATGTATGTGTGTGTGATAAAGAAATAGAAGTAAAACCCCTCACGCACACACACATACACGCACACACACACACACACACATATATATATATATATATATATATATATATATATATATATATTATATATATATATATAGAGAGAGAGAGAGGAGAGAGAGAGAGAGTGAGAGAAAGAAAGAAAGAAAGAGAGAGAAGAGCCGCACTGATGAGAAGTAAACTTTGAAACACGTATCTGTGGATGACTGGTATATATATATATATATATATATATATATATATTATAATGGAGATTGTGTGTTTGTCTGTCTGTAACCGAAACTAAATCACTATTCAAGTCATAATTCCCTTAGTTATTGACGTCACATTTACCATGAATTTATTTTTATTTAAACCTCAATTATTGATAAAATTGTTATATCTTATTAATACTGTTGACCATATCTACCTGATATTTTCCACGTACCCCACTTCTACGGGTCAGGCACGAAGGCCCTATTTATGTGGGACCACCCACAAGCCGAGACTCATGTGGTGGCGGGTGAAAAATTGCGTCGATCCCGTCGGCTTTCCCCCTCAAGGGGGCGCCTCAGGCACTGGACAATAAACCCAGCCCTGCCCCTTTAAATCAAGGGGGCAGGTGTTGCCTGGGGGGATGGCCCCCTGGGATCGACGCTGTTAATTATAGCAATGGTCCAGAGGCCGAAGCCACTGTTGACCATATCTACCTACTAATAGCATGTAATTGTATTTATATATACAACAAAATAGTGGTTTACAGTGTGAACGAGAAGGCTAATTTGCATATTGATATTTAAAATTTTATTTTAATAAATATATGCTTAGTATTATTGATTTCTAATTGTCTGGTTTTCTCTTAACGAATCTGAGCAAAAATCTCGGGATAAATCTTAAAAGAAATCCATAAACAAGACGAAAGAATGTGTAATTTTATTAAATACTTCATAATCTAACTAAATAGATAAATTAGGAAAAATGAAAGACGGGAGTGAAAGAAAATGATAGAAGAGTTAAATCTAAAGCTGTTCTATTTTTCGATTATACCCCCTCAATTTATCATTTTCTAAATAGTTTATAATTTGATACAATATTTATTACATCAAAACCTAAATATTGCACCCGAAGGGTGCATATATTTGCTAGTATATATAATGAATGGATAATGAATAAAAAAAGCATTGGCATATGAAGGTGCTCAATGCTAAAATAGCAGAGCAGGGCAGATTTATTATCATATTAAATACTGTGGATTTAATATCCCGTAATTAAAGTTTCATGCTTACTTGCAATCATCAGACTGTCAAATATTAAGATTTGTTTTGTTGTTTTTTTCTCTCCATTTTTTAGCATTTTCACCGTCTGATGATTGCAAGTAAACATGAAACTTTAGTTACGGGATATTAAACCCATAATATATAATATTTGATTGTATATATATATATATATATATATAATATATATATATAAATATATATATATATATATGTGTGTGTGTGTGTGGTGTGTGTGTGTGTGTTGGAATGGCGTAGACATACTCAATGACTATAATAGCTTAGAAGAGTAACTGAGAGTCACCAGTGACGCTATCCCTGCAATATCCTAACTTATATATATATATATAATATATATATATATATATATATATATATATATATATGCATCAATATTGAACACTCTATATTTATAAATATTGATATTGAATATAATAAATTATATATATATATATATATATATATATATACTAGCAAATATATGCACCCTCCGGGTGCAAGTATTTAAGTTTAATGTAATAAAATATTATATTAAATTAGAAAGGCTAAATAAGAATACCGATAAAAAGATTTGAAACAGAGGGAGTATAATCGAAAAATAGAACAACTGAAACTTACTCTTCCATCACTCTCGTCTTTCATTGTTATTTTTTCTAATTTAAGTATTTAGTTAAAAGAGGAAGTAAAGAATAAAATGACAGTTATTTTTTCTTGTTAAAGGATTTCATTTAAGATTCATTGAAGAGATTTGTGATTATATTCATTAAAATAAAACCAAACAATTAGAAATCAATAATACTAAGCACATATTTATTAAAATCACATTTTTAATATCAATATGCAAATTAGCCTTCCCATTCACACTGTAAACCGCTATTTTCTTGTATATATAAATATAATTGTATGTTTTCAGTATGTAGACATGGTTAACAGTATTAATAATGTAAAACGATTTTATTAATCATTGAGGTTTAAATAAAAATACAATCATGGAAAATGTGATGTCAATAATTAAGGGGATAGTGATATGAGTAGTAATATAGTTTCGGTTACAGACAGAAAAGCACACAATCTCCATTATAATAAGATATATATATATATATATGTATATATTCAAAATTAAATTCGTAACATACATGTATATTCATTATCGTTTTAGGCATAAAATAATCTAAGCGTTGACATGCCGTAAAATCCAACCAACCAACCAACCAACCAATTTGGATGAAACAAGTCTTCGAAACACATAGATATCAGACAATGTATTAACGAAGATTGAATAATCGACTTCACATAAAGAAATTCTTACTAATCATTTTCCTTGTATTATTTTTTTGTTTCTGTCTCTTTTGTCCCTCTTCATTATTTAAAAAATAACGTATCTAATGGTGTTGTTCCAATTTTTGAGCTGTGGAGAGCGTGGAGTACCCCTACGTCGCAATTACTCCAAGGTCCCCTCTGACCTGGAGTGGGTTATCTGTTAGGGTCCAATTTAAATATATCTAAAATGTGTTTAAAATGAGTTTTAAAAATTGAATACCCAACAAGAAGAATAAAAGAAATCGTTTTAGGCATAAAATAACCCAAGGGTTGACATGCCGTAAAATCCAACCAACCAACCAACCCAACCAACTAATTTGGAACAAACAAGTCCTTGAAACACGTATATATTAGTCACGCTGATGATATTAACGAAGATTTAACAATCGACTTCATATAAAGAAATTCTTATTAATCATTCGTCTTGTATTGTTTTCATTTGTTTGTTCTCTCTCTCTCTCTCTCTCTCTCTCTCTTCTCTCTCTCTCTCTCTCTCTCTCTCTCTCCTCTATCTATCTATCTATTATCAATCTATCTCACTCTCTCTCTCTCTCTTCTGTTTTGAAAATGCCGTATCTAATGGTGAGGTTCCAATTTTTAGCTGTGGGGAATGTAGAGAACCCCTACGTAACTATTACTCAAATGTCCCCTTCTGACCCGGAGTGGGTAAACTGTTTGAGTCCCATTTGAATATATCTAAAAACGTGTTAAAAAAATTAGTTTAAAAAAATGTAATACCCAACAAGAAGAATAAAAGAAATTGTTTTAGGCATAAAATAACCCAAGGGTTGACATGCCGTAAAATCCAACCAACCAATCAACTTTTCATCGGCAAAGAGATTTTCGTTTTCGTAAACTGGTTTTAACAAAAACGTCTTTGGCATAAAATAACCCAAGGATTGACATGCCGTAAAATCCAACCAACTAACCAATTTTCATCGGCAAAGAGATATTCGTTTTCATAAACTGGTTTCACAAAAAACGTCTTTGGAATAAAATAACCCAAGATTGACATGCTGTTAAATCCAACCAACCAACTTTTCATCAGCAAAGGATTTTCTTTTTCATAAACTGTTTCAACAAAAACGTCTTTGGCATAAAATAACCCAAGGATTGACATGCCGTAAAATCCAACCAACCAACCAATCAACTTTTCATCGGCAAAGAGATTTTCGTTTTCATAAACTGGTTTCAACAAAAACGTATTTGGCATAAAATAACCCAAGGTTTGCCATGCCGTTAAATCCAACCAACCAACAAATCAACTTTTCATCGGCAAAGAGATTTTCTTTTTCATAAACTGGTTTCAACAAAAACGTCTTTGGCATAAAATAACCCAAGGATTGACATGCCGTTAAATCCAACCAACCAATCAACTTTTCATCGGCAAAGAGATTTCGTTTCGTAAACTGGTTTCGTTTAAACTGGTTTCAACAAAAACGTCTTTGGCATAAAATAACCCCAAGAGTTGACATGCCGTAAAATCCAACCAACCAATCACGAAATAAACAAGTCTTCGAAATACGATAGATATCAGACATTGTTACGTTGATGATATTAACGAAGATTTAACAATGGACTTCACATAAAGAAATTCTTACCAATTATTTGACTTGTATTGTTTTTTTCTTCTTTTTCTTTTGTCTCTGTTGACTATTTCAAAAATAACGTATCCCAGCATGATCATCAAATAATGGATAATCGTTGTCGACATTTATTGGAAACAGTACAAAACCGATTAAGACAAGCCGATCCCTTAAAAAAATAACAAAAAAAAAAAACAAAACAACAAACAACAAACAAAAAGCAATCCGTAAATCAACCAAGTACTTAACAGACAACTGTTGTTATTTATTCATTTACTTATGAGACCATCCCCCCACCCCTAACCCGTTCTGCTGTTTACCGTCAACAGCGACGCACTTCGACTGAACATGGTCGGGCAAAACAAAAACAGAGTTGGAGGAGGGGCGGGTTGGGGGGCGAGTCTAACAATGGCGGGAAAAATATTTCTCTGCCGCGTTTTCAGTCGGCGTTTTCTCCAGACAGTTGAGGATATTAATGCGAGGGAATTCGCTCTTTTACAGAATCGCTGGAATGAATTTCTATAGGAACAGAAGTGAAACAGTGACTCATCGAACAAGTGTTGCATTTGTTGGATAGGAAAGAAAAGGGACAAGGAATGACAGGAAGAGAGTGTGGTGTGTGTGCGTATGTGTATATGCGAGAGAGAGAGAGAGAGAGAGAGAGAGAGAGAGAGAGAGAGAGAGAGAGGGGGAGGGAGAGAGTGTGTGGGACGGAGAGATAGAAAGAAAGACTGACGAGAAAGAGGCCCAAGATAGATAAGAAACGATGAAGTAATTTAATTAGAAAGCAGTGGGTAGACTACAAACATATGAGAATGAAGGTGAGTGAAAAGAAGATGGACAATACAAGATAGATAGATAGATAGATAGATAGATAGATAGATAGATTGATAGATAGCTATTGAAAATACTGATATAGATAGATAAATAGATATTGACAATACTGATATAGATAGATAGATAAATAGATAGACAGATACACATTGACAATACTTAGATAGATAGATAAACAGATAGATATTGACAATACTGATATAGATAGATAAATAGATAGACAGATACACATTGACAATACTTAGATAGATAGATAGACAGATAGATATTGACAATACTGATATAGATAGATAAATAGATAGACAGATACACATTGACAATACTTAGATAGATATTGACAATACTGATATAGATAGATAAATAGATAGACAGATACACATTGACAATACTTAGATAGATAGATAGATAGACAGATAGATATTGACAATACTGATATAGATAGATAAATAGATAGACAGATACACATTCACAATATTTAGATAGATAGATAGACAGATAGATATTGACAATACTGATATAGATAGATAAATAGACAGATACACATTGACAATACTTAGATAGATAGATAGACAGATAGATATTGACAATACTGATATAGATAGATAAATAGATAGACAGATACACATTGACAATACTTAGATAGATAGATAGACAGATAGATATTGACAATACTGATATAGATAGATAAATAGATAGACAGATACACATTGACAATACTTAGATAGATAGATAGACAGATAGATATTGACATACTGATATAGATAGATAAATAGATAGACAATACACATTGACAATACTTAGATAGATAGAATAGATAGACAGATAGATATTGACAATACTGATATAGATAGATAAATAGATAGACAGATACACATTGACAATACTTAGATAGATAGACAGATAGTATTGACAATACTGATATAGATAGATAAATAGATAGACAGATACACATTGACAATACTTAGATAGATAGATAGACAGATAGATATTGACAATACTGATATAGATAGATAAATAGATAGACAGATACACATTGACAATACTTAGATAGATAGATAGACAGATAGATATTGACTATACTGATATAGATAGATAAATAGATAGACAGATACACATTGACAATACTTAGATAGATATTGACAATACTGATATAGATAGATAAATAGATAGACAGATACACATTTGACAATACTTAGATAGATAGATAGATAGACAGATAGATATTGACAATACTGATATAGATAAATAAATAGATAGACAGATACACATTGACAATACTTAGATAGATAGATAGACAGATAGATATTGACAATACTGATATAGATAGATAAATAGATAGACAGATACACATTGACAATACTTAGATAGATAGATAGACAGATAGATATTGACAATACTGATATAGATGCTAAATAGATAGACAGATACACATTGACAATACTTAGATAGATAGATAGATAGACAGATAGATATTGACAATACTGATATAGATAGATAGATAAAGCGGTCTTTTTCAAGAGCAACTATATTTATCAAGGACAGACGGAATAAATAAACCGTTAATCAGGAGGGGTACAATCGAAAATGTTCAGGATGTATTCCAGCTACAAACTTGCTTTTTGTAACTGGAATACATACTGAACATTTTTGATACTTTTTTTAATATTTTTACTTCAAGCTCTTTTGAGTTTTTTTTATGGATAATAATGCATCTGATTTTTTAAAATAAAATTCACTTTATTTTTAACATAGAATACGCATTTTCCAAAAATTAAAAAAAATCCGGCCCTGACGTAAGTGTTCGTTTGTACCCCTCCTGATTAACGTCTGTCCTTCATAAAAATATAGTTGCTCTTGAAGAAGACCGCATTATTAAAAGGTCGAAACAGATCTGTCAGCAAACTAATAACATCATTTGCTTTTTCTAAAAATGTTCAATTCATACTGTCGGATTCACTTCCATTTATTTTATAGATAGATAGATAGATATTGACAGTGTGAGATAAATATATATGAACATTATTGATATATTTTTTAAAGAAAGAAAAACTATATATATATATATATATACTCGCACACAGACACACACACACATATATATATATATACATATATATATATGTGTGTGTGTGTGTGTGTGTGTGTGTGTGTGTGTGTTACAAATCAGATTTCACGCAACTTTATCTTTAGATAGAATCAAAATGATTGGAATTACAAAAGAATTCATTATTCTTCCCGCTAAAATATTGTACTGTTTGTCACGTGACACTAGGTTTCTCAAACGGTACATATATTTTCCCCTGATAATTTGATGCATTCCATTTATTACGACTGATTCCTGTTTGTGCTTATTCCGTTTGTTAGTATGGTCAAAATCTAATTTCTTGCACAGTTCCCATTGAATCACATTTTCCACTCAGTCGTGCCTAGACTTGTGATCCCTTTCAACTTAATTTACTGGTAGTTTTTCCCTTAAGTTTGAGGGAGAGCAAGGCCTCACAGATCTTCAGAACTCTTCAAAATATTCCAGCCAATATAACTATGTTGTTTGGATGGTCTCAATTCTTCTTTAGATTTCCAATTCCTCCAGCTCCTTTCCAAGTTCTTGGGTCGCCCCTAACAACAATTGGTATCACGTTTACCGTTGTAAGATTCAAGGTTATAATAATGTTATAACTTGTTGAAACGAACAAACTCCGACAAGGGTGTTAAACATACAACAATATTGACTTTAATCAAAAGCACATGGAATAACATATAACATGGAATACAAGATACATAGTAGAGAATACAAATAAGATATAATAAAAAGACACATTCATGAATGGAAATACAATATTTAGGTATAAAAGAGATACGTAAATGTACATATAAAATATAGAAGGAGTTAATGAATAGTGCATAAGATGGAAGTCACTTACTGACTTAGTCCGCACGTGGGGGATAGAGACTCCCACGAGGGTGAGGTGTAGACACAAATGTCTAACCCATGTCGTCCAGTCCGAGAAGAAGGAGAAAAGAGAATGAGAGTGTTTGAATCAGGGGCTTAAATACAACAGAGCCCTGGTGGTCAAAACCGGGAACCGAGGGGGAAGATAACTCTTCCAGATCCAAGGGAAGACAATCCCCAACACCGTCATATTCCGCAACTTTTTTTTCAATTCCAGGTAAGGTACAATTATTTGTCTATCGATTTGTTTTCTTTTATTTTCAATCTATTTTCAGCAGGAATCTCAAAATCTACAAGATGTTTTCTTGTTAATTAACACTAGGTCAGATCTTCTGATATCATTTCTTGCACAGTTCCTATCGGATCAACCTTTTTCACCCATTTGTGCCTAGTCTTGTACTCCATTCGCTTATTATATGACTAACCGTTTCGTTTCTGTCTCCACACATCCTACACTCGCTATTCTGTTGCGTCTTATCTATTTTCGATCCCGAGATCTGGGTGATCTGGTTTGGTTTGTTTTCTTTGTTTAATGACACATCAACATTCGTGGTTTGTTTAATGCCAAAGCCATCCTGTTATATATTTACCAACCCTTCTGCACGAGCAGAATGCGACATAAGGTCAGTTTTTTGAAGCGGAGTTTTATAAGTTTGAATTCAGTGTTTCCTTCTCCCTGACTAGTGGCCTAACCAAGATTAAAGAACCCAATCTGCCCTTCTACTTATCCACAGCTGGTGTAAGAAGAGTGTGATTCATACCTTTCCCAATGATATTAGCACTTTTTAAAATGCAAACAGGCACGTCCTGGATTTGAACTCGTATCGTGGTGTCAATTTTCTATGATAGTAACTATTACACCCCACGCCTCCTTGTAGAAGAACAATAGTAGTACTACTTAACCTATAGCTGGTGGAATGTGGGGCTTCATACCTTTCCAATGGGTATTAGTCCGAAAGTGAACGTAATAGCGTGACGTGAGTTCAAACTGACTTGAATTCAATTTTCATTCTCTTAGATTGGTTGCTTTACCAAAAAAAAAAAAAAAGAATTCAGGTAGTTCTAATATTTGCCCATAGCAGGAGGGAACAGATGAATTCATATCTTTCTGTAAAGTTTTTAAGTGCCATACTTGGCCAGTTGAAAAGGGCTTAAAGAAAGTCCTATGTTATAGAATCATTTGGTGATCCTTTGGTAAGCGTATAAGTCCTATCCTGCTTATTGGTAAAAGTCCAGTGATTTAATCCTATGTCCGTCGTCCAAGGGCGCTTCAGTAATTATGACCAGTAGGGTCGGTTAAGTATTGTATCAGCCTCAGAGTACTGCCAGTGATTGGCCAAGGAATAGATCACATTATCTCGCCTAGTCTATAAGTAAGAGCGAGGATCTAGCACACACCTTATATGTACAAAAAATCTCAACACTTTCTCAAGGACACAGAAGTGTGTTGGATTATTATGTATATAAGGTGTGCTACAATACACCACTTAAATTTATAGACTAAGCGAGGTCAAATGGTTTAAACCTTAGCCAATCAATACGGATACCCATGACACTTTCTCTTCAACCATCTCTATTTATCGCCCCTGGCAATTCCTCCACGCCTCATCCAGAATTCGCACAGAGCTGGTTGATTTAGATTTTTGTTGGTCGGTCTACATTGGCGCTTGCATGTGTATTTGTCCGCAGGAGAACGTCACTATTCTCTCGTCTGAGGATTGTTTTAGACACGTGAAACTTGAGTGACGGAGAATCCGTCCCTGCTTCTCCGGCAGTATTCAGGATATATTTTTTCAATGGTTTATGACATAGGAGGCAAGTGGCAGTACAAGTGCGTTTTGTGGAGTGTTTCCTCCAAGACTTGTTCAAGACAGCATACAGCATATTTGTGTAGTTCTTGGCTGCATTTTTCTTTAGCCGTTGGGTTGGAGTACATGTGGTGCAGCCATATAGTAGCACTGATTGGAGGCGTGTGGTCTGATGGTTAGAGTCGTAGGAAATGGACTCGTCGACCCGAGTTCAATTCCTGGACGAAGCTGTTTGCATTTCACTTAGCGCTAATACCCTTGGGAAAAGTATGAATCCAATTCTCCCTCCAGCTATGGATAAATAGCAGAGCAGACTGGGCTCTTTAACCATGGCTAAGTAACCAGTCTAGGAGAAGGAAAACTCTGAATTCAAACCCGTTAAACTCCGCTTAAGAAATTGACCTTGTGTCGCATCCTGCTCGTGCAGAGGGGTTGGTAAATATATATATATATATAGTAGCACTGACACGGCGTCAGCATGGATGGAGTGTCACTTAATCTTATCAGAGAGATCATTATCATCACGTCGCGCAATTAGCACGGATATCCGTAACAATCTCTTGCCAACCTTCTCTGTCATTCATTTTTCCCTCGAGGTCTTCTGGGCAGCATACAGTATCCGTACAGAGCTGGTCAATGTAGGTCCTTGTTGGGCAGCCCACATTAACATGTCCATGTGATGGATTCCAGAGGAGAACGTCGCTTATGAGTTCGTCTTTGCTCCTCCAGGAGTGTCCAGCATTCCTTGGCCGTCTCATTCGGATGGTTTGTGAGATAGGGGCAGATAGCCACACAGCTGCTTCCTTGTGTGGTGCTGTTTCCATGACTTGATCAAGATCGCACGCAGCATTATTAAGCAGCTCCCATCTAGCCTATTCTCCAGGCGTCTCGTTAGGGTCAAAGTGATGCAGCCATACAATAGCAATGATATAACCACATCCTTCTTCTCCAGTAGTGTCCAGCATGTCTTGTATGTCTCATTAGAAAGATACATCTGATTATAATGGAGATTCGGTGTTTTTCTGTCTGTATCCAAAATTATATTACTACTCAAGTCACAATTTCCTTAGTTATTTATTCAAACCTCAATTATCAATAAAATTGTTTTGCATTATTATTACTGTTGGTCATATCTACATACGAATAACATGCAATTATATATATATATATATATATATATATATATATATATATATACAACAAAATAGCGGTTTACTGTGTGAACGGGAAGGCTAATTTGCATGTTGATATTAAAATTTTGATTTTAATAAATATATGTTCAGTATTATTGATTTCTAATTATTTAGTTTTAACTTAATGAATACGAGCAAAAGTCTTGTGGACACATCTTAAAAGAAATCAATTAACAAGAAGACATAATTGTAATTGTATTCTTTACTTCCTATTTCAACTGAATAGTTAAATTAGGAAAATTTAGCAATGAAAGACAAGATGAAAGAGTAAGCTTCAGTTCTATTTTTCGATTATACCCCCCTGTCTAAAACATTTTTTTATCTGCATTCTTATTTAGTTTCATTAGCCTTTCTAATTTAATATGATATTTTATTATATTAAAACTTAAATACTTGCACCCTACGGGGGGTGCATATATTTGCTAGTTATATCAATTATCTTATATTAGCTTTTCTTTCTTTCTATTTTCTTGGTCAATTTGGTACGAGTTTAAGAATGTCTTTGTCCACGGTTTTATTAATGTCTGGATAGATTCTATGCAGCTGTGACCATAGTCTATCAAGTATCTTCGATAATGATACAAACCTAACGAAGGTAACTATAGCAACCAGGATCATCAATATCAGCGATATTCAACAATTGTATCGCAGATGCGCTGCAGGGTTTTAGATTAGATATTTTAGCTAATTTAGTTTGAAAATGGATGATGGACGAATCCCGAAAGACATTCTCTGTGGAGAGCTTTCGTCTGGTAAGAGACAGATTGGTCGCCCCCAGCTGCGATTGAAAGATGTCTGCAAGAAGGATCTTAGATGCTTTGGCATTGCCCCTTCCAGCGAGGAAAATTTGGCTCAGGACCGCCCTCGGTAGTGACAGACTCTCCGTTGAGGATTTGCTCATGTCAGAAGTCACCCTGATGCAACACCATGAAGCTAAGAGGTCCAGAAGAAAGCAGCAGCAACAAAGCACCGGCACATCAACATCTTCAGGGACAGCCTTCAAATGCGACATCTGTGGTCGAGAATGTTTTTCAAACATTGGACTTCACATTGAACTCGGATCACCGGATCTATTTTCTACGACGATAACCATTACACTATTTACTTCCAGATTGTTATAGAACGATTTAGCTGTTAACACCTTCAAGCATCAATTTTGGGAATTTTGAGACATTTTTCGTCTTTTCTTGGGCTAGTCTTTCCGCTTTTCGCTGATAGTTTTGTGTCTTTGCTTATTTTATCACGTACTCGCTTTAGTGTTTAGTTTGTTGGTTAGTTGGTTGAATTTTATGGCATGTTAACCCTTGGGTTATCTTATGCCGAAGACGTTTTTTTTATTCATACTTTTTGGATATTCAATATTTTAAATTTCAATTATCTAACACATATTTAAAAACCCTTTTGATCTATTTAATCCATGAATTGAACACAGTTACTACCACTCCGTGTCAGAGTGGACCCGGGAGTATTGACAATGAAGGGATACTCCACACTCCCCAGAGTTCCAGAATTGGAACTTCATCAATAGATGCAGTTTAAAGTCATATCCAAAACACTAAGACCCACAGGCACCGCCTTCTAGCACATATATGATAAGATGGTTAGATTCGACAGCATATCAACCCTTGTCGGGTTATTTAATGCAGAAGATGTTTGTTTTAATCATTCTTGTTGGGTATTACAAATTTTTCCAAACTCATTTTAAACACAATTTTTGAACCCATAGATGTAACCCTAACAGTTACAACCACTCCTGATCAGAGTGGATCTGGGAGTAATGGCTACGAAAGGGTACACAGTCTCCATAGTCTCAGAAATGGAACCTTACCACCATATACAATTTAAAGTTATACTAAGTACGATAAGGCCCTCGGCCAATGCCTCCTGGCACATGTATGATAAAAAGGGCTGGAATTATCATAAGGGTAATAGGGCAGGGACAATCATATAGGTGCTAAGGCTTGACGGGAACAGCGAATTGATCGTAATTGGCTTGTCTAACTACCCGTCTAGCCTATAAGGGCCAAAGTGGAGTGTTGCATGTCATAGACTGCTCAGCCATCAGGATTCCGTCCTTAAGAATCACGTGTCGTCACCCACGGCTACCAGGTAGCCCCATTGGGGGATATCTTATATCAATGTAGAGTTGCAATCGGTGTGTTCTATGGCCCCAGCCAACAGGGCGGAATTTGGTGGTTGGTAAAATCCTTAAATGTCTTTAAACCGATTACTGAAGAAACCCCTTTGTAAAAGTCTAGAGGTCTATGTATTTTTCTGTGCACGTAATGTTTTGAATACGTGATATGATTGGTTGAAACCTCATAATGATTACGTGATGATATTCACGTCCAACACTGAGACACTTCATGTTTTATTGATATACAAAATAAATATTTAATGGAATCTAAAGGTTTATTTTCTGAATGATGGCCACCTTTATATGCGCAGTTACGATGAAAAGTGGTTCATTCTGCGCAGATGTAAATAAATGGCCGTTAATCATACACAATTTACTGTGTTTCGAAGCTCAGATTAATACTACTTCTGGGGAAAATTATCTTATTTGCACACTGAGAAGAAGCTCACCTTCGGTTAGTTTTTGCAGTAAATAAACTAATAATAAATAAGATGGAAAACATTTTTATTTGATTGCTGAATATTCTAGTTTCATAAAATATCATCATCATCATCATCATCATGTCACGCTTTTAATTCGGGTTCCCATGACCCCCACCCTCGCCAAACGTCCCTGTCGGCCATTGCTCCTGTTAGGTTCAAAATACAGCATCCGGAAAATGCACAGAGCTGATTGATATAGGTTTTTGATCGTCGAAGAGCAATGGCATGTCCATGTGCAGGTGTCCACAGGTGAACGTCACGTATGAGGTCGTCTTTGCTTCTCCAGCAGTGTCTTGTACGCCTAATCCGGCAGATTTGTATAATAGAAGGCAGGTGATCATACAATTGTTATCTTGTGGAATACTGTTTAAGGCAGCACGTAACATCCTCATGTAGCTTCTATCTAGTTTATTCTCCAAGCACTTCGTTATGGTCTATGTAGTGCTGCCATACAGTAGCACTGATACGGCTATGACTTGGAATAATTCTCGCATTATCTTATCAATGAGATCAAATTTCCATATAACTTAAACAATTCACAGTCCTGTCGGTTAGGGCGTTAGAATACACCGACTGCACTTCTACAGAGGAGAAAGACTCCCCAATCAGACCACCTGTTGGCCGTGGGTAGTGATCCATGATGCTTAAGGATCGAACCTAGGCATAAGTTTATAGAATAAAGTTAAAGTATTTTTTCTCGTTGAACTTTTAAAGGTAAGTTTAGATTTAATTCAATACTTAAACGCAGCAATCAATGTTAAGTTCTTCAGTAGTTTACGGCAGCAGTATTGGAAAGCAAAATAAATTTGGTTATTTCCTATAATTCTAACATAAACAAAGGGGAACCACTATTGACTGACAAATTATTTATTTTCCCATTAAACTAACCCTAGACCCTAACCTTAGCCCTAACCATAAACCCTAACCCTAAAACCGTCTTCTTTTTTCCTAGTATATCAATAAATAAATAAATAATTTATCAGTCAAGAGTGGTTCCCCTTTGTTTATTTTAGACTTATAGGAAATAACAAAAGTTCTTTTATCATGCAGATTTAAATAAATTCCAAATAAACAAATTATATATATATTTACTCAATACATGAGGTGTCACTGTTGGATCGAAAGTATAATCAAGTCTTCTTAAAAGGAGTAAGCTTAATTGCCGCCAGATACGGCGGCTTTTATGCTAGTCATAAATAATCCGTAGTAGCAACTTTCAATAAATTCCAAATAGATAAATTATATCATTGTTTTGATGAAAACTGTTGTTTGAAAATTATTGTTCAAGTTTAATAAAATTTAATATTTACTCAATACCATGAACTGTGTCACTCCTGGACCGAAGTTATAATCAAGAGTCCCCCAAAGAAGTTACCGTATTTGACGGCATATAAGAAGCACGGGAATATAACCCCCCCCCCTATTTCAGCAGGTCAGATTCAGGAAAAAAAGTTTTACAATTTGTTGAAATTCAAAACCTGTGTTTGTTTTTTCTTCACCACCATACGTTCCTGTTAACCTTGATTATAACAATACCAACAATAAAATAAGGATGCATAGAGTTTAGTGTAGGTAAAAGTATTGAGCGTAAGCTGGGTTAGTGGGCATCATAGAGAATACTAGCCTAGGCCTACGGGAAGTCTCAAACTTCACCTACGATGTATAAGACGCAGGGCAATTTTTGAGTCAAAATTTTGGAGAGAAAAAAGTGTGCCTTATATGCCGTCAAATATGGTAGCTTACATGCCGCCCGATACGCAACCTTTTAAGCTAGTGATAAATAATTCGTAGAACCCTTTGCCGAATATACTTGGATAGGATTTATTAAATAAAAAAACAATCAATTAGTTTATGAGTTTAAGATTTAAACCCCACTGCCCTGGGTTAGATTTCTGTCGTACTGTGTTGTTGGTGAGAAGAATCCGTGTGTGGGTGTTAGGGGTGAGTGGGTTTGTTCAAGAAATGAAATAAAAGTTCGGACCAGCCAATCAACAAGCAATGGAATTGTGCCAGCGTTGCGTATCTGATCGATTATCTTGTGTCAGCGAAATCGTTCCGATCCAAAGGGCGTAAAGACAATCGCAGGTAGCATTTAGCATTCTTATCGACCATCTTGGACCATTGATTACAGTGCCGAGAAATTTAATAGGAAAGCCCTGTCTCAAGAAATATGCCTTCATTATAACTGTGGCAGAGCAATTAGCGACTTTGATTGCGAGCTTCACTCTGCCGGGGCACCACTTAATGACTAGTCAATCAGAGTCAATTGTTCATCATAAGTCGTGTCGGGACTCGTTTTCCTACCGAGTGGTTAGTGTATATAATTTCAATTAGTGTCCATAACGTTCAATCGAATTAGATCAGCGACAGGTATCTGGGAAAGGTGTAAAGTGATCGTTGGAAAGCGACGGATATACGCCATCTTACCTCATCAATTTGATTAACACTCACTGGAATGCGATCTTTAATGATCCGAGGGAAGACTATTGTGTTAAGCATGAGAATAATCAAGGATAATATAATATAATACTCGGACAAACAAACGCCCTGTTGGCAAAGCGTTGAGTACGCCATTTGGGATATACTGGGTATAACACAAAACTGTATCTGGTGGATAAGCTCCAGTTCTGGAGAGCTAGAGAGTACTCTTCATTGCCATTACTCCCAGGTTCACTATTTTCTTTTTTTTCTTTTTGATGAGGGTCTTACTCGTCCTCTGGGAACACAGTCAGTGTATTCTAAGCCCTAGCGACAGAGCGATATATTATCAGAGTAAGAAAAGGAAATATTTCTTTTAAAATACTTAATGGTAAGTTAAAAAATTTCAAGTAAGTCAAAAATATTAGTAAAAGATAATTTTCTAAGATTAGATATAATTATAACATAACGTACCAATTCACCTCTTCTGTACACACACACACACACACACATATATATATAAAATATATATATATATATATATATATATATATATATATATATATATACTCAACCCCTCCGAACGAACAAAATGTGAAATATGTTTAATTCCTTAAGCGGAGTAATAGATTTTAATTAAAGGGGAGAAAAAATTGGAGATGGAAAAAGAGAGAAAAAGAAGGAGGATAAGGAGATAACGAAAAGGAGGAGAAAGAAAGCGGGGGAAGGGAAAAGAGAGAAAAAGAAAGAGGTAGATAGATAAGGAAAATAAGAGAAGAAAGTGGAAGAAGGAAAAAGAGAAAAAGAGAGAGAGAGAGAGAGAGAGAGAGAGAGAGAGAGAGAGAGAGAGAGAGAGAGAGAGAGAGAGATGAAGAAATAAAGAAAAAGAGTGAAAGAAAATGGGAAAAGGAAAAGAGAGAGAGTGAAAATTAGAGAAGAAAAGGAGAAAGAAATGGAGAGAAAAACGTAGAAGGAAAAAGAAGAAAAAAGAAGAGGTAGAGAGTTAAAGAAATGAGATAAAAAACAGAAGAAAAAATGATATATACAATGTGATAAAAAAACACAGACTTTTTGTGGGGCCACCCTATATATATATATATATATATATATATATATATATATATATACTGGTCCATCTAATTAAATTGGTACATTTTATTTTATTTTACAACTGAAAAAGAATAAATTAGAAAAAAATAAATAAATAAAAGCTAAGTATATGAATTCTTCTATGTGACCGTTTTTATTTTGAATTCAACATAGCTACTTTGTTGCATTATTCACCGGAAGGTAACCAGACAATATTGGATACATATACATGCATAGGGGTTCAAACATTCGTTCTCAACAGATATTCCAAAAATAAGAAATTACAGTTATTCGCCCATTTCATTCATAACATAAAGAAAAAAAGAAAAGGGGGGAGAAAGAAAAAAGAGAAGGAGAGGACAAAAAAAAAATAAATGAAAAAAAAAAAATAACCACACAAAAAAAACTGAAGCATGTACATTTCTGATAACCATCTCTGAAGATAAAGTTTGCTTTGAAATCGATAGACAAAAATAACTTTTTGTTTTTATTTTTTATATGCATTGTAATTGCCTTCAAATCATTAATATATTAATATATATTATTATTTATATTTCTGCTTGAAGGCAATTATAAATGCATGTATCGAATAAGATTCGATAATTATAGAAAATAATCTTGACAAGTAAATCCGCAAAGGATGGCTCGCTATGTAGAACACCGTACAGACTGTTTCGACTTTATTAAGTTCTTCAGCGATGTATACTAACGACTCCCCTCCGACAGGAATCGAAACCGGGACTTCACAGGCATAGTCAGAGACCATATCCGTTCGGCCGCCGGTACATAGCGAACATCCCTGCGAAATTAACCTTGTCAATGATGATACTACTATTACACGCCCCTGCCATAGCAGGCAAGTGGACGTTTTTATTTAGTAAACAAATCCGGCCGTTAGCTCTTCGGCGAAGTGAATAAGATTTTTGGATGTTTGTTTTTTTATAGAAGCAAGTTGAATAAATTATTATTTATATTTCTGCTTGAAGGCAATTATAAATGCATGTATCGAATAAGATTCGATAATTATAGAAAATAATCTTGACAAGTAATCCCGCAAAGGATGGCTCGCTATGTAGAACACCGTACAGACTGTTTCGACTTTATTAAGTCTCTTCACAGCGATGTATACTAACGACTCCCCATATATATATATATATATATATATATATATATATAATATAATATATATATATGGCGACCCCCAAAAATAGGCCTGACTTTCAAAAAAGTCTTTTTTTATCACCGTAAGATTAAACCTCGACTTGTAAAATTCAATCAACAAAACTTACTTGATACACAAATTACTTAACAAACTATTTGCTTCCAAATCATACATAACCCCACAAAGATGTGGCATTAGATAACTCATAAGGTTTGATATGCCATAAAACCAAACAATTAAAAAAGTTGCGTTTAAAAAATGTCAAATACCCATCAAGAATGAATGAAACAAAATGTTTTCGGCATAAAATAAACCAACAAGGGTTGACATTCTGTAAAATGATTTGGCTTATTCGGACTATTGTTCTCATCTTTATTGTTTCCATTGACGGATCATATTGGGTCGGTACCGATTAGATACTAATTCTTTGAATTTTTTTGGTTAGGCTTGATAATTGAATAAAGATGAATAAAGAGTAATCTGAATAATCCAAATAATCTAAATTATCAAGCCTCATCTAAAAAATTCAGAGAAATAGTGTAGATGACAATAAAGATGAGGATAATAGTCCAAATAATTGAGACTATCAATCAACGTCAATACCTGTATGCAAAAATAGAATAATTAATTATAATAATTAATTATAAAAATAATTATAATAATTAATTATAATAATTACTAATTAATTATAATAATAATAAATAATAAATAAATAATTTTTATTTATTATAATAAATAAATAATTAAATAATATTTTAATTATATGGTTAATCATTATAATTATTATGGTTTCTATATAAAATCATTCATAGGATTGATTTTAATATGTTGGTGAAAACAATATTAGAGATCAATAACACCAAGTAATTATCTATTAAACTTAGTTTTGTTAAAACCAGTATGCAAATTAACCACACCATATATTATGCAAACCTTTATTTCTATATAATTTTAGATTTATCAATAAATAATAAAAATAAATTAATTATAATAATTATAATAATTAATTATAATAATTAATTATAAAAATAATTTCAAAAATAAAATAATTGTGGATAAATCTAAAAGGTTCAAGTCAATAGAATTTCACGTAGCATTGAAAATATCGTTATCATTACAATCAAACATTGACAAATGAATCAAATGTCGGCATTAGATATCACATAAAGATTTGAAATGCCGTTAAACAAATAAAGCAAAAGTAATGTAAGTATTATGTAATAAGATGACAGGTGTGTCGCCGAGTACAAAGTGACAGCAGCGGATGTGGGACCTGGGAGGTTGGGCCAAAAAGAGGTCAAGGAAAGGGGTCACACTGCAAGGTCTGAAAGTAAAACCGGATGTCCACGCCAATGTGGACTAAGTGCTAGGCCGATTATAATGTGATACAATAAGAACAGAGAAGGAGACAGAGAGAGACAGAGACAAAGAAAGAAAGGGAAGGAGGGGATATATATATATATATATATATTATATATATATATATATAACATATATATATATATATATACATATATATATAATATATACATATATATATATAACATATATATATAATATATATATATATATATACATATATATATATATATATATATATATATATATATATATATATACATATATATATATATACATATATATATATATATAATATATATAATATAATATATATATATGTATACATATACATAATATACTATATATATATATATATATATATATATACATAATATACATATAATATATACATATATATATATATATATAAACATATATATATATATATATATATATACATATCATATATATATATATATACATATACATATATATATATATATATTTACATATATATATATATATATATATATATACATATACATATATATACATATATATATATATATATAACATATATATATATATACATATACATATATATATATATATATATTAATATATAATATATATATATATATATATATATATATATATATATATATAGGGGGTCGGTTTTGCTCAGTCGGTTGAGCACCCGACAAGGAATTGTAAGGTTTGGGGTTCGATACCCGTCTGCACTAACTCAGTAATCTGATCTGTGCAGTAAGTGGGGATCTGACGTAGGTGTGATGCACCACTTCAGCAAAAACAATCTCTATGTCGAGTGTTTGCGAAAAGTGGATAGACTCCTCGCTGAACGATTGATTCGACAATAGCCTATATATATATTATATATATATATATTATATATATATAGTATTGGATGCATAAAATTTGCCAAGATTATTAGCGCTATGTGAAATGCAAATATCATCCAGGATATATATATATCATCATCATCCAATCATGTCGCGCGCAGCACTACGGGCAAATGACAATATTCGCCAACCCCTCCCTATCATGTTACATATTAATTGGATCCCTATTACTTTTTAAGGTAGTATATAGAAATCCTATGGCGATCAGTGCAGCTGATGGCCTTGAGAGTGAGTGACAATGCTTGACCTCACTCTCACCTTGCCTTTGGGAAATGATCGTGGGAATCGGAAGTGATAAATCCCCTTCCAGTTTAAGGTGTAAGCAACTTAGTCAGTTGCAGGAGAGAGTTAGAGTTAGTCAGTTGAGAGTTAGGACTGAAGCTAGGAAGATGTGAGCTGACGCGCAGTTGTCTGGATCTTGGGGATCAAGAATAAAATAACATCAAAGGTAAATCGAAGTCTTGTTGTTATTACTAAAAGCTAACAATGACACAAGGCTTTCTGATAAGAAATGATCCCAGCAGAACCAGACACGGAATCCCCAGATAAGAAAGACCAGACGAGACCTGTAGAAGATACCCGACCATTAGAAGACCATTAGAAGATAGAAGACTAGACAGAGAAGAAAAGAAAAGGCGCTACGTAACATATATCGATTTGGTGCCTTAAGACCAGTCACGCCATCAAGACGTGATCAGATTCGAACCTGGACAACGTGCCACTAGACAGAGAAGAAAAGAAAGGCAGAAAAATGAAGCAAGGAAAAAAAAAAAGAAAGAAAAAAAAAAACGTGATAGAACTTAAAAAGAAAGACGTAAGTAACGAACGCGCACACACACACACACACATTGTTTTTAGAAACAGACTATAGAAAAAAGACAATAGAAAAAAAAAAGAGTGAACTAATATTCAAAAGATCTATCTAGATTTGTCACAAAAAAAAAAAAATTGAAGCTAAGATAGAATGTTGAAAAGAAAGAAAAAAAAGAAGACAAAAGGGACATTGTTTTAAGTACTTTCAGAAAGAAAAAAAGAAATCCAACTTAAAGTCTTGATGGAGGAAAGAAGGAGAGACATTGTTTTAAGAAAAAAGAAGAGACAATTAATTTTTGTTGTATAAATTTTGAACTTGGCAGAAGTTTTTAGAATTGTTTAAAGAAAAAAAAATGCCATTGAAAATTGTTAGTAGATTGTTTAAATTGTTTAAAATATAGAGAGAAAAAGAGAGACAGTTTGTATGCTATGAAAAAAAAAGGGAGAGACAGAGTGTATGTGCCAAAGAAAGAGAAAAAGAGAAAGGGATATTTTGTTTTGATATGTATAAGTTGAAATTTTGTGAGGAACGACAGAGAGAAAGGAAAAAAAAATTTTTTTTGCTGTATGATTGAATTTGCCATTTAGGTCATTTGCCATAGTTTTGAATTGTTTTGAAGATAGAAAAAAAAAGAGAGTGTATGCTATCGAGAAAAAAAGAGAGGGACACTAGGAGGATACATTTCCCCTCCAAGCAGTGAGAGAGTGAGATACTGAATGTATGTGCCAGAGGTAGAGAGAGAGACAAGGATGTGTGCCTCCCACCCCCGAGGGCAATTGTTGCATACAATCAAGGTAGCAGTGATTGTTGCAGAATCCATGTACAATGACCAACCAATACCCCCCCTAGGGAAGATTTTTTTGACCGGTAGAACACGTGGTGAATTTTTTGAAAATTTTCAGACGCCATATTGGAATTTTAAAAAAAATTTTTTCGTTTTTTCGATTGAAGCTGTATTTTTTTTGTTGAGATTACCCATGCATTTATGTCATTTGTACTCATAATGTTATGATGGGTTTAAATAATTTTGTAATTCTAGTGAGTTTTTATCCGTGCAAGGAAAAAGTTAATTTTTAAAGAAGTAATTTGAAACTTTTAGTTGAGAATGTAATTTTTTTTATCTTGGATCACAATGCTGTTTTTCATTCGGATTGAGGGTCTGATTTTGAGTCAATTGTTGGAGATTCGGCTAAGTTGTATGTTTTGGATCTTTTTGGACTCACGGTAACGAAAGTAATTTTTACAGAAAACTCGCCAATTCCAGAGATCCTGTTTTTGGAAAATGTCCTAATTAGGCAATTCGATGGTTTTTCGAAAGGCGTGGAAGCCTACATTTTCCTGTGTTTTTTGGAGTTTTGAATATGTCAGAATAAGAGATAAATGGTGGTGCCCTGCTCCAAGAGGTTTTTCGTGTTACTCTGCTCCGCACAATGTATATATGTATATATTTTATTTTTTTCTGGGAATACGATTGTGGTCGATTTCTTCAAATTTTTGATCTTTGATTGATGTCTTTGATTAACGCAGGTTGTGGGGTGAAGACATAAATTGTGATTTGAGAGATTAAGAATTTTTCGTAGATAAACGGATAAATGAATAAACTCCAGAAAGAGCAAGTGCCTATTTTTTTAGTTTGAATTTTAGAAGTACTAAGGTTTGTTACCCTGATTAATTGGATAATTTTAAGAAGCTGGTGAATTGTTTGAATTTTAGAGAAAAGTAAAATGGCGAATCTAATTGTAAAATCCTTGGGATTGATTTTGAGAGAAGAACCAACTTACCCCCCCCCCTCCTTGTCTCTCATTGGCTGAAGGATGAATGGAAAATTTCTTTTTTTGAATAACCAGTCACGTAGACATGGCTGCCATCTTTGAAATGAACGTTTTTTTGAGTCAAGCGGGTAATTTTCCCCACATGTCGGCCATTTTGAAAGTTAAAATTTTTAGAAAAAAAAAAATTCAGATTTAAATTTAATCAGAGATTGTTGAAAATAAATAACTTAATAATTTTAATATTGATGAATTGTGGATTTTGACACTGGTGATTTTTGAAAAAAAACAAACTTTGGTTTGATTTCGTGAGAAAAGCCTTGGAGGCTGATTGACAATATTTTAAAAGAAAGAAATTAATAATTGACTTTGTACTTTGCATTTTTTGTCAGTGACCAGTGGTATAATTCGGTTTTTGAATTTTTTCCGAAAGTTTGACATAGTTAAAAAGTTGATTTTAGTGAGATTTATGAGTGCCAAATTTTTATTGATAGTTTTGAAAATTTTTATTAGTGACTTTTGTGACCTTGCTGTAGTATGGATCGAGTTCTGAACTCATGCCTGACTATTTGGAGAAATTTTTCCGGTGTTTTGGGAATCGGTGGAGATATGTAATGAAAGTGGTCTATCGAGGGCCCACCATTTCACGTATTGAGATTCCCTGATGAGCGTCCCATGTGGTTACCGTGATTACGGAAGGTTAATCCGCGCTTTTTGGGTTTTATTATTCCGACGGATTCGGAATGTTAGGGGTTCTGAGAGCAGAATAAGAAGAAAGGCGAAGAGGCCGCCCCTGTTTTATGTGGATTGAATTTTTGGGGGGAATTATGATTTTGGAATGGTCTCCAGAACGTTTTGGCTGAGAGGGATGTCTCGAGTCTGGATACGGATAGCATGGTCAATGAATAATTATATGTTAAAACAGACAAGTACCTACTTTTTGTGTTGGAGGGTTCCTGGAGAATTTGTAAGCCACTGGCAGTGACCGAGTGTGGAATCAGGATAAAACAGTTTTCCCTCAAAGTGAAACTATTTGGCACAGTAATATATTTTTTGTGAAGAAAATTTAAAATACTTAATGGTATTGGTGTGTTGTGTCGTGTATCCCATATTAAGAACTTATGAGTAACGCATAGCCGTTGTAGATTTTTTATTGTTGCGCGATAAAATTGTTGTTGTTTCTCCATGCATGTGATGTTTAATGTATTGTAGGGACCATGTGTGCAATGTTTTGAATCTTTTTTTCGGTATCATTGTATTTTTGATGTAAATTGCCTTCCCAGTCTCCAGGTAAGTGACCTGTGGAGCGGAAAGCTGGTGAATTGGTCATTGGAATCCAGGCGAATGTATTGCTGGAGTGACCAGGGTCACGTTGGTTTGTGACCAGGATTTTGGGACCAAGACGTTGGTCCAGTTGTGTTTTGATTTTTGTCAGGATATTGTAAATGGCCCTGCAGTGTTGTTTTTTGTTGAAAACTTGTTATCATGTAAAAATTGATGTATGCATGGGGGGAACCAGACAACCGCGCAGAAAGAGAGAATAGAATTCGAAGTAATCTAGAAAGTACCAGAATACGGTAGAGCCTCAAAATGGAGAGGCAAGTAAAAAGTAAATTCATAATTAATTATGAATTTAAAATGTATGATTATGAGGGATGTTACATATTAATTGGATCCCTATTACTTTTTAAGGTAGTATAAGAAATCCTTATGGCGATCAGTGCAGCTGATGGCCTTGAGAGTGAGTGACAATGCTTGACCTCACTCTCACCTTGCGTTCTGGGATGATCGTGGGAATCGGAAGTGATAGAAATCCCCTTCCAGTTTAAGGTGTAAGCAACTTAGTCAGTTGCAGAGAGAGTTAGAGTTAGTCAGTTGAGAGTTAGGACTGAAGCTAGGAAGATGTGAGCTGACTGCGCAGTTGTCTGGATCTTGGGGATCCGGAATAAAATAACATCAAAGGTAAATCGAAGTCTTGTTGTTATTACTAAAAGCTAACAATGACACAAGGCTTCTGATAAGAAATGATCCCCAGCAGAACCAGACACGGAATCCCCAGATAAGAAAGACCAGACGAGACCTGTAGAAGATATACCCGACCATTAGAAGACCATTAGAAGACAGAAGACTAGACGATCAGAAGACGGCCGGAAGAATAGAAGACCAGAGTAAGAAGCAGTAAGAAAGTACGTAACAAATATATCTATTGGGTACTGTGACGAACGGCTACGTAACATCATTCATTACACCTGGAAGCTCCTCTGCGGAGCAGCCAGCATCTTCACATAACTGGTCAATGTATGTCCTTGCTGGGCGCCCCACACTTGCATGTCCATGTGTTGGCTTCCACAGGAGAACGTCGCTTATGAGTTCATCCCTGCTTCTCCAGCAGTGTCCTGCATGCCTTGTCCGTCTCACTCGGATAGTTTGTGAGATGGGGGGCAGGTGGCCGTACAGCTGTTTCCTTGTGGGGTGCTGTTTCCACGACTTATTCAAGACTGCTCGCAGCATTCTTGTGCAGCTCCCATCTAGCTTATTCTCAAGACGCTTTGTCAGGGTCCAGGTGGTGCAGCCATACAGCAGCACCGACACAACCACAGCCTGGAAGAACTGTCGCTTCAGCTTGCCAGGGAGATCGGACCTCCATATGACTGATAATCTATTTGTGGCCGCCCATGCCTTTGCTATTCGTGTATTAACATCGCTCTCTGTGGAGGAGATATTACCACCTAGGTATGTGAATTGTTCTACTGGTTTAAGAGGCTTGCCGTCGAGTGTGGAGATGTCTCCTTTATTTTTGAAATTCATGAACTCTGTTTTACCGGAGTTCACATAGAGGCCTATATTCTTTGCTGCCTCCTCCAAGCTATGTAGCAGTGATTCAGCCTTTGCCGGTGTATCTGCAAGAAGTGCAAGGTCATCAGCATAGTCCGCATCTGTGATTGTTTGTGCGGGATATCGCCTGCTTCTTGCCTTTTTTAGTGTGAAACCTTTTTCTTTTATGGTATCTAATGATGTTCGGAGTACGTAGTCTAGACATATTATAAATATATATGGTGCCAGTGTGTCTCCTTGAAGGACTCCAGCGGCGATGTCAAAGAAATCTGTGTCGCCATCAGGTGAGCGTACCATCGCTTTAGTGTCTTTGTATAGCATCATTATAGCTGAGACCGTTTCATTAGGGAGGCCATATGCTAATAGTATTTGTTCCATTTTTCCTCTATGTATGGAATCGAATGCCTTGGAGAAATCTACGAATAATAACGTTGCCTCTAGATTCTTTGCTCGTACCCCTTCTATGATCCGTCGAATAGTCAGGATCTGAGAGGTTGTGGATCGATTTCTGCGGAATCCATTTTGGTTTCTTCTAAGGATTTTTTTCTATTTCGGGCCGGATGCGATTAAGTAGAAGGGCATTATATATCTTGGCTGCAATAGCAGTGAGAGTTATGCCTCTGTAATTTTTAGCGATTCCGAGATCTCCCTTATTATATATATATATATATATATATATATATATATATAATATAAATAATTATTAATAATGGAGATTGTCTGTATTTCTGTCTGTAACAAAAACTACGTCATAGCTCTACGTCACAGCTTACGTCACAATATGCTTATGCTATATATACCCAAAAATTTGAGTAAGCAGTTTTAAAAATTGTTTTTTACTCTCGTCCACCCCCTTTTTTTCACAGTAACAAGAAGTTAACTAAAAAGTTTACAAATAAATAAATACCTACGATTTTGTGTAAAATTGATGTGGAAAATATTCAAAATAATTGTTTGATTATTACATGCATGCAACATTTTATTTGAGAGGGACGGGGCTCAGTTTTCATTTCAAATAGTTTTCTTTTACTCCTTTAATAAATTTGAGGATTTTACTTATTTATGATACAAGCCCTCTGACATTGAATTTTTAACTCCCACCCTCTCAGGCAATGTCTTTCAAATATTAATTTTTACGACGCCCGGAGGGTGTTTTCTGTTGCTAGTATATATAATGTATACCGTCCGTTATTTTTTCATTTGCAAAGTTAAGCAAATACTATTCTTACTTCTTCTCCGAATACCCATGTGAAAGACTTACTAAATATTGTTCACACGTACATAGGCGGAAACACGCAAACACACACACACACACACACACACACACACATACACACACATAGTGTTTTCTCCATCACAGAGCCGGTTTGTGACTTAAATAGTGCACAAGAGAAGGCGAAATAGCCAAGAGAGTGTTGTAAAGTCACCATAAAGCAATCGAGGCGTACAATGATATACATTTGTAATCGATCGTCTCAAGAAAGTAAGCAAAATGAGAGCCATTTATAGGCGTCAGTATGTAATTCTGTAAATAGCAGATGGTCGAGCAGGTTTGCTCAAGGGAATGGGGGTTCTCTATCACGGGTCCAAAGTGGATGTGAGATTCAGCGCTATTATATATACATATATAAGTTAAGAGTAAGGAAATGAATCCGATGGTATAAGTATAGATAAAAGGATATGAAAATACACAATGCTGTTAAAATGAAAATATTTTATATCATATTCATAGCTAATATTGAACAATATTTCGATTTATAAAAATCATCTTCAGAGCTTGTTTTTAATCCGGACTCATCGAGGGAGAAGCAGAAAATAATTTAAATTCAAAACGAAAAACATTGATGTTCCAAAAAGCGTGCAAGCCATGCGATCGTTTCGTCATTGGCACATCCGCTAAGCGTTTCTAAGCCAACGACATAATTGTATATCTTTAGTGTAACTGTTTTTGAAAGAAGAAGACATATTTCAAATTCAAAAATAGACAAATTCTCTTTTTCAAACAGGAAGAGTTTTAACCCGTTCATAATCAGCCTGCAACGGATTTTTTCAGAAAAGAAATATTTTTGGCAACTTTTTTTAAAAATTAAAAACTTTTTAATGTAAAAATAAATTTAATGGTGTAAGGGTTTATTGGGATAATGTGAAATTTAGATTTGTTAGGAAGTATATGTCAGAAATGGTTATGTGAAGGAGATCTTATGATTTCTGAGTACAAGTGTCGCTAAATAAGGGGATATATTAAAAAAAGCCTTGTCTTTGGGGGATGGTTTGATGTCTGAGAATAACGCAAGATTCCATAATTCTACGTAGTGTTCTATTGTGTATGTGAGTTAATATTTTGGCACCTTCATATATATATATATATATATATATATATATATATATATATATATATGTGTGTGTGTGTGTGTATATATATATATATATATAGGGCTGGTTTAGCTCAGTCGGTAGAGCGTTCGGCTAGGAATCACAAGATTTTTTGTTCGATACCGGCTCTCGCCAACTCAGCATATGAGTAGCACAGGTATCTGTGTGGTAAAGTGAGGAGATGAGTGTAGGTGTGGCGCTCCAGTTCAGACGCTAAAATAATCTCCCTGGTCTAGCACTAGTGAAAAGGGGATAGACTGCCTCGATGTATGGCTCATATCCACTTTAGGTCGCCCCGACGACTTAACTTGGTTTTTACAAAATGTGATTGAAAATAGTGGAAAATGTGGATAAAACACAAAACAACGTAGTTCAAATGATATTTCGTCACGGTATGTAACGAAGCTTCGTCAAATTTATTTGAAGATAATTGAGATTACTGGAATCCAAGTTATCTTCAACTAAATTTGACAAGCTTCCTTAGATACTGAGTAGCCTTGTCACCGACAACTGTTATGTCGGAAACATTTTCAATGTAACCCCTTTTTCACAACAAAATCGTAATCTCCCTTATAGGAAAAGGGCAAGGAAAAGAAAGTCCAGACATGCTTATTTTCAGAAAGATTGGCTCACTTTATCATAATCCACACTTGGACAAAAATTCAGAAAAATTAAAGGGGGTGGTTAACATGGCCTGGATGATTTGACATGGAATTAACTCAGTGAGTGTTGGAATGAAATCATCAAGCCAAGACTAACCACAGATAATTCACTTTATGTCAAATCTTTGTTGCAACATCTGTTTTGTTTTGTTTTGTTATGTATTAAGGTATGTGCAAAATCTCCATACACATTGTTTTAGGATATATTATTTAAAAACATATTTTTCATTCATGTGTAGCAATGAATTACCCTTATCTTAGTAAGACAACAGCATTTTTCTTTCTTTGCTTTTAGTTTGGAAATTTAAATAGATTCGTATTACTACAAATCCCTGAAAATAATCTAATGTGAGGGAAAAATAAAACCTATTACACACTGTAACTCCAGTGGATCTAAAACTTGGAGTAAAGTCTATCACAGACAATGGCCGTAGGGCAACTCATCGACAGTAAATAAAATAGTGTCTGGGCGTGATAAAAATCTGGGGCAATCACGGATGACGAAATATTTTTTTACGGCCAAACAAATTTCATCATAGATTCATATTACTGCACATCACTGCAAATAAACTTATCTGAGGAAAAATAGAAATCGATTACGCCCTTAGTATTATTTGTATTATCCGGATTATTGTCCTCATCTTCATTGTTATTTGTACAACGTTTCGGCCGTTGTGTCCTCCGGTCTTCTTCAGTTTTTTCTTGTCGGACTCGGGAACCTTCTCGGACTTGGGAACATACTCGGACTCCGGAACCTTCTATTCGAACTCAGGAACCTTCTTGTCGTAATCGGGAGCCATCACGGAACTTTGAACCTAACCCTTTATTCAGTTCACAGAGGTATCCTGTTCTCATTCAGGGAAACGATTACATCCTATCATATCAGTGGGTCTAAAACCTTGGTAACCCCAAACTTTGAACCTAACCCTTTATTCAGTTCACGGAGGTATCCTGTTCTCATTCAGGGAAACGATTACACCCTGTCATACCAGTGGGTCTAAAACCTTGGTAACGTCCATCACAAACAATGGGCAAAGAACAACTGACAGTCGAGACAAGAGGAAAAAACAACAATCGATTACACCCTATCACTCCAGTAAGTCTAATTTCTTACTGATTATTGTTAAACTCATCTCATTGGGGAGAAACCCCCACCCCACCCCCGAGGAACAATATTAAAAAATGTTAAAACCTTTCCTTAGATCCAGTAAGTATACATTGCAAATTTTCTAGTTCAAACCCCTTGGCAATCTCTAGAAAACAAAGTCTTTTTAATTACTTCCCTATCAGTGGGGCTTTGAATATCATGACTGTATCCCTTCACTAGGTGTAAGATCCCCCAAAAGAGGTATCTTGGTAGGCTCAAATCCTTGAGATCTGGGGATCATTGACATTACTCCCTGGTTCACTCTGATCTGGAGCTGCTATAGTAAAACCCGATCTGTTTAAAATTATTTGTATTTTATAGAAATACCTGATGCGGTATAACTGTAAATTATTTGTGCTAAGAATAGTTAATTGAAGCTATAATTGTTTACAAAAGATTATTACTATTTACTTGAATCTATATGACTGTGTGCAAAAAAATGATTATTATATCATAGAAATAATTAATTGCAACCACATAATTATTAGTATTATAATGTGTCAAAAATCAATCAGTCTGTCCTGCGATCGAAATGTCCGATCAATATGTTGGGCTGCTGTCAAAAAGTTTCTTTTCGTTTATAAAGAAAACAAATCTTATCCTGACTACAACAGAAAGGTGGGTCATGTCTGCCGGCTAGCTGAAGCATAGAATTCCAACATGGATGCCCACTTCCGTTGTGTTCAAGCACTTCCTGTAAGGAAGCATCAATAGCGCTGACAGGAAGCGATATAAACAAGAGTCGAAGATGCCCTCAAGTTAAACCAGCGATTGCCCTGCTTTCTCCCGTTTATATTTATTAGATAATTAATAGGCATAGCCTATCATTTTTCTAATGTAGTTTAAGATTTCAATTTTAAAAGGTTGTTGTTTAGCCATTGTCACTTTGGCATGAAATAATACAGCAGGTAGAACAAACCTAACCAAATTAAACCTATCGGCAATATCTTTTGGCACTTATGAGATACGATAATACGATTGATAAATGTCTAAAGGGATATTTGCATTTTTTAAATTCAAAATTTAAAATTTAAATCAAAGCATCTCCATTATTATTCCATTTTATAAATGTCTCAGTTGTGCACACATCTTCGTTTGAAATTTAATTGAAAAAAGTTGCAGTCTAGATAAAAGTCTAGTTGAGTGTTGAGTGTTGAGTGTTGCACAATTGTATGGTGGCGTAGGGCTTTTGATAAGCCCTGTAGCGAGAATGCATAGGGCCCAAGTGGAAAAATACAGACAGGTTGGAAACTTTGACCCCAAAGGCGGGAATCTCGCGAGTCACGTGATAACTAGTTAGGAAGTCAATTTCAACCTAAATGGCACGCTGGTCAGACTTGTTTTGTGGAGGTTGGTTCAGACCGTGCGGTGAATGAAAATGGGCAATAAAGCTTTGATCAAAGACAAACAAGTCTTGTTAGTTATTTGCATGACTTGAAATGAAGCCCTTAGTTAGAAGAAGACAAGAAGAAACTAGACGAAGGAGATAGAAAGAAGTAAAGGAAACAGACTTGACGATCATAAATGGCCGAAAGAAGGATGATAGAAAGAAGAAATTCAAGTAAGCTACACAACACAATCATACATGTGCTAGAAAGTGGTGACTGAGAGTCTTACTGTTCTGGGTATGACGTCAAACTGCATATAGCGTGAAGTTCCAATTCTGATGCTCTGGGTGTGTGGAGTATACAGGTCCATTGGAGCCTAAAGGAAAACATGAATCCACCGAAGTTCTTGCACAATTACTTTTGGCATTACTTGGTGCTCATCAGGTGTGAAGTGGTGGGATCTTTTACGCCAGACAGCAAATAAGATTATTTCTTACGTCTTATTGATTTTACTCACTGCCTAAGTTTTTGTTACATCGGCAATTTTGTGTTCGTTGTGTAATGTTATCGTCGTAGAAAATGGACAAAGTGACACGAGTTCAAATCCTGGACGAGGCTGTTTGCAATTCACATTGCACTAATACTCTTGAGAAGGTATGAATTCAACTATTCTCTCTACATATATAAGTAAATATATAAGAAATAGTAGGGTAGACTGGACTCTTTAACCTTGGTGGCAACCAATCTAAGAAAAGGAAACTCTGAATTCAAACTATTAAACTGCTAAATAAATTGGCCTTGTGTCACATCCTGCTCGAGCAGAGTTTTGGTAAATACATATATCAGCAAATTTAATGATATCATGGCACAACTTCTCTGTGGCGTTAGAATACACCGACTGCACCTCTCCATTAGGGGCTCCTGTTGGCCGTGGGTGGCAACCTGTGATGCTCAAGGACGGAACCCAGTGGCTGAGCAGTACATGACATGCAACACTCCATTTTGGCTTTTAGGATAGCCGGGCAGTCGGAGAGGCCCTCCGATCAATCGG
>CM042166.1:12690994-12753494 GCA_023376005.1 Doryteuthis pealeii | reverse complement strand
GACAGAGGCTGAGGCGAGGGGAGAGGGAGAGAAAGAGAGAGGGAGAAGAGAGGGGAGAGAGAGGGGGGGGAGAAAGCTTGCGGATATTTTTCTGATTTGATTGAGGGGATTGGTAATTTGCCGTCGATCGGCGGATCAATGAATAGTCGGATTGAGTATGTCTATTACATGGATATTAGAAGCGTGAGTCTCTGGCTTGTTATCGGCCTCAGGGTCATTGTGGCTAAGGGTTGTCAAGGAGTATAGTGACCGTCATCTTTTCACGCACACACCACACACACAACCCACATCCACGCACATATATATATATATCATCATAAATGAAGGAGAAAGAAAGGAGTGTGTATGATATTTTTTCTCCATATATATATAGTATATATATATATATATATATTATAAGTGGACGAAAATATAGAACACAGCACGGGATGTTTTAATGGATGGACATTTTTCAGAATACAATGGTGTGTCCAAAAGTCCGAATATCTCGATCCGTTTTTTTTAGACAACTTAACACCTATAATATATATATATTAATATATATATAGTATTATATTATATTATAAATAATATAGCGGATCTTTGGTCATTCCATGAGGCTTTACGAAATTTACGTTCTGGTTATAAAAGATCGAGTAAAAAGTGCTAAATATACGACGTTTCTTAAAGCGCCATGTAATCAATAGTTCCACTGCGTTGTCTTTTTTCAAAAATTTCCCAGTCTGAGAGAATTGCTACGGCAAGAAACTGGTGGATATTTTATTACTTCGCTTTTAAAACACACAGAGCAACACACACAACATCACACACCACACATATATTAATAATACAAGGGTGTGTCCAAACAATTATCGAGAATGTTCCGGTTTTGACACAACCTGTATGATAGAAATTAAACCTTTATTCATATCTTCATCTCTATTTGGTAAGTACAGCTTTAAAATCTGTAATTTTTGACACACCTTGTATTCAGAAAAATATTTTATTGTTCTGTCCTATCTTGGTAAAGTATTAGTTCAATCCAATCGATACTTTTTGACAACTATTCGTATATATTATAATATATATATATAATTATATATATATTATATAAAAGCATAATTGGGTAATATGTATGAAATTAGTTTAAGCTATGTTTAATTATACTGCAAATTATGCACCTGCCCGGGTGCAAGTTTTAAGGTTTTAATGTAATAATATTGTATATGATTAGAAAGGCTACTGAACTAATAGAATCAGATAAAAAGATTTGAAACGTAGGGACGTATATAAAAGATTGAAACAGAGGGAGTATAATAAAATAGAAAACTAGGTGGGGGGAAACTTTACTCTTCCATACTCTTCGTTTTCATTGTTATTTTTTTAATTTAAGTATTTGTTATAAGAGGAAGTAAGAATAAATGACAGTTTTTTATATTGTTAATGGATTTTCATTTAAAGATTCATTGAAGAGATTGTTGCTATTATATCATTAAATAAAACCAACAGTTAGAAAATCAATAATACTAATAGGCAATATTTATTAAATTCGATTTTTTTAATATTAGTAATAGCAAAATTAGCCTTCCGTTACTGTAAACCGCTTTTTGTTGTTAAATAATGAATTAATTGCATGTTGATGTATGTAGACATAGTTAAAGTATTATAATGTATGACAATTTTATTAGTAATTTGAGGTTAATAAACATAAATATCTGGAGAATGGTGATGTCCAATAACTAAGAGAATTGTAATTGGTAGGAATATAGTTTCGGTTACAGACAGAAAAAACACCAATCTCCATTAAATTTAAATATAAATGATTTGAAGCATTACATGCGTATATAAAAAATAAAAACAAAAAGATGTTATTTCTTGTCTTATCGGATTTCAAAGTAGAACTTTCATTCAGAGGTGATATCAGAAAATTCTGAATTCACCTTGAGATGAGGTTTCTACTTTGAAATCGATAAGACAAAATAAACCATCTTTTTGTTTTTATTTTTTATACGCAATTCGTACTTGTGCTTCAAATCATATATTTATATATATAGTATTATATATATATAATAATATAGTGTGTGTGTGTGTGTGTGTGTGTTGTGTGTGTGTGTTGCGAAAGTTGTATGTATAGTATACAGAATGAATGATATACAAAAGTGGATCTTTTACTTGTTGATGAATAGCAATCAAAGATCGTCTGTAAGTTAATTAATGAGGTAATAGTGCATATGCAGAGGTAATGATGGGGGAGGTCATTTTCAATTTTGAATTTCTTTATAATAATTCAATTACGCTCATCTAATAAGAATAAATGAAATTTTGATTGAATACTGAAAAACGCGTAAATTTTTTCAAATGACATTTGTAGGCCAACATTTGTAAAACAAAGATTTTTTAGTGAATTTTAACAAACGATCTTTGAATGCTATTTCCTAAACAATGGCTAGAAATCAAAAGATTTTAATTTTTGGTATGAGTATTCAGTATACTTGGAACATCAAACTTTGCAATAGATGCGGACATTTGATATTTTTTATAAAAAGTGAAAGAAATCGACTAACCCTAAGTGACATACGAGAAAATCAACTATGGTACTTTAATCCTTAATTAGATATATGTAGTCATAGGTTGATTTTACTCTTGTCTGGGGATATGTCGACTTATTACAAATTTTTACCTGATTAATATACACACACAAACACACCACAACACACACACATATAATTATATATTATATATATATTATTTATATTATATATAATATATATATAAGTATATTTGGCAGCATTTTGGTCTTTTATAGCAAAGTTTTGGTTGAACTGTATCAGACATTCTTGTCGGACAAGTTTTTGGTTGATCTTTCTATTTTCGGGCGCATACTTTTGGTTTCGGGGTGTAACTGGTGTAAAGTACACTAAAGGTTCGATCGAAGAGTTTCGAATACAGTTTGCCATCATAGGTTAGGAAACGATGGTATGTTTTTTTGTGTTGTTTTAACGAAACGAGCATGTAGAAGAGGAATTATAAGTGGGAAGGTATTGTAACAATTGGTAGTGGTAAGGTTGTAGAATGGTAATGGTTCGAGCGAGGATGCAGTAGTAGATGTTTTAGTGTGGAGGGGGGCACATATTGTGTAGAAGGGGGGTGAATAAGTGGAAGGAGGATAGGGGGAAATTATAAGCATTTGGAGAAATGTTGACTTATTTAAGTTTGTTTTGTTTTACGGTATTTTTTTTTTTGTTTGATATTAATGCTTCGATTATTTGAAGTTTTTTTTTATGTAGTGTTGTGTGTTTTTTCGGTTAGAATTTTTGAGGGTATGGTAGAGGGGGGTGCATGAATGGCGGCATTTGGCTTTGAGAAATGATGGATATTCTGAAAAAATTTCCAAGAAACAATGGTTTGAATTCTGATTTTTATTTTTGTGGGGGGGGGGGGTGTTTAGAGGGTAGGAAAATTAGATGAAATGAGGGGCAAGAGATAATGGTATATGTTAGTTTAGGTGATTATTTGTCTGGGGTTGACTGATAAAATTTGGTTGGGAGTTGAATTATTACAAATGTATATAAAATAACGATGAAAACCCGTATAAACAAAAAACGCATAACAGCAAAACAAATGCACAATATATATATGATTCGACAATATGTGTAGAAAAGTTTGTAGAAAAAACAACAAGATGTTATAAGTTTTGCTGTAAGAAATCTGGGTTTCGACGCATATGATAGAGGTCTTTATCAAAGCAGACATTGTACAGGTAAGGGAAAAACGAAATAAATATATCATTTCACGAGGCAGAACGCCTCGAGATTCGTACGGGAATTTTTCAAAAAAATTTTTAAAAATCGTATTTTAATGTTAAAAATAAAAATAATTTTATTTTTAAAAAAATTATAGTAGCATTTTTAATATTAAAAAGTCAAAGGTTATATAAAGGTGTAATAGTAAATTATAAAAGTTCAGGAGAAATGTTCCGGTTACAAAGACAAAGTTTTAAAAAAAATATTATAACGATAAGCCGTAATAGTGAAGGTGGAGAAATTTCAGGAATCGTGTAAATTGATGAAAATTCGAGTGTCGGGCGTCTTATTATTATAATATAAAATATAATAATATATATATTATATAAGATTTCTGTTCAGTAAACTTTTAACATCTTTGTTAGTTTTTTCTATCACTTTCAAACAGAAATACAGCAATCCAATATAACATAATAGTTATATTATATATATTATATATATATATATATATATATATAATATTATCCGATTGCCGTATATATTTTCTCATTGCAGTGGGACAGTAATATACCCAAAAGTGGTGCGATATATTAAAAATATAGAGGAGTAAATAATTATTATAAGGAGATTGTCTGCGCATTTTGCCTGTAAAAACTGAACGTGATGGCTGCTAGTCCAGTTAGTTACAATATTTTATGCTATATACCCAAATTTGAGTAAGTCAATTTTAAAAATTGTTTTTTTATCTTGTCTTTTTTTTTTGTTTGTTTACCAGGTAAAGAAGTTATAAAGTTTTAAATAAATAGATACCGTAACGATTTTGGTGAAATTGAGATAGTGGAAATATTAAATGAATTGTTTTTGGATTATTAAATGCCGAGAGAAAATAACGTTAGCGTTTCAACGTTATTGATAGTTCAATTTAACGAGAATCATCAATTGGTTGAATGTGGGAGTAGTGGTCTGACAGAGTCAATTTTTGATTGAATTACATGGTAGGAGCCGCTTTTATTTTTACATCATAACAATATTATAAGTATTATATAAATTTGTATATATATATATATATATATATTAATTTATTATAATAAGGGATTGCTGTGTTTTTCTTGTCTGTAACGACTATATTTCTACTCAAGTGCAAGATTCTATTGTTATTGACATTACTTCTCGTGATTTTATTTTTATTAACTCAGTTTTGATAAATTGTCTTCATTATTAGTACTATTTAACTTGTTACTATCTGAAACATGGAATTATATTTTATATATAACAAAATAGCGGTTTGCAGTGTGAAGGGAAGGCTAATTTGCATATCAATATTAAAAATCGTAATTTTAAATAAATTTGTGTGCTTAGTATTATTGATTTCGTAGACTGTTTTGTTTTAATTTAAGAATAGTAAGCAAGAAAATTATTCAATGATCTTAAATGAATACATTAACAGATAATAATGTCATTTTTTATTTAACTTCCTCTTATAACTAAAAATATCTTAATTAGAAAAATAGCATGAAGAGAGAGTGATGGAAGAGTAAAGGTTTCAGTTTTTGTTCCATTTTTTATTATTACTCCCTTGTTTCAAAATGTTTTTATTATACTCCTCTGTTTCAGATATCTTTTATCTTGTATTCTTATTTAAGTTTTCATTAGCTTTTCTAATTTAATACAATGATTTTATTAACTTAATTTAATACTTGCACCCGGGGGTGCATATTTGCCTAGTATATGATGAAGAAAGTATTTCCAAAAATTAAAATGCTTTATTGAATGGTGAAGAGAACATTTGGTTTATATTAAACGTTCATTTCTACCAAGTAGATGAAAAGTGTTGTGCAAACAGTGACTGGAAAGCTTTTTGAATAAACAAGAGACGTTAGATTTGATGTTTTTTGTTCTACCGCAAACATTACAGAGACACGCCGCAAATACACATTATATATTATATATATGTGTGTGTATTTTTATTAATGTACATGAAATGATAATAAGATATTAATTATCTTAGTTTCTGCATACGTATATTCATTAAAGAAAAAACACTGAAAGAAATCGTACTCCAGAGATAATGGCTAAAATAATCGAAAAATGATTATTGAATTTCGTATTAAATAAAACAACAAGTTTGTGTTTCTCTCTCCCCTCTCTCTCCCTATTTCTCTCTCTCTCTCTTCTCGTCTCTCATTCTTTTCTCCTCTCTGTCTCTGTATATGATATTATAATATATATATATATATATATAAACTTTGCTAAATAAACGAAAAAACTTCAAAGAATAAATTAAAGAGTAATTATATAAATTACTCAATATTTTTTTATTTATTTAATCTTCTGGATTTAATTAATCTCATTTGATTATTTCTTCTATCTATCTAGTTGTCATGGATATGACGCTAACTACGTCTAGTGGTTAGGTTTTCGCAGTTCTGTAGCTGCTGGGAGAGTGTGGTTCGTTGCCATTACTAGCCCCCAGGTCACGCTGACTCGGGTGGTGGTACTTGTTTTAGGAATCCTCTAGATGACTTAAAATAGTTTTAAAATGTGTTTTAAGGAATAAATGATTTTTTTTAAGAATAATCGATTTCAAACAAGAGGTAAAACAAAAAATATGATTCAGCATAAGATGTTCCAACGCAATGGTTAGACGTGTCCGTAAAATTTAAAGAATCAACGATGCTTTATTTTATGCTATCTATTATAGTTGGTTCTGTTTCGAATCTATTCTATCTATCTATCTATCTATCGGCTGAGTATGGTCTGTTCAAATCTATTTTATGCTATTATTTCTTATTATTATCAGTTTGGTACTGTTCACAATCTATCTAATTATCTATTATCGTATTTATTATCGATCGAATCGATCAGTCTGTTTTCTGTTTCAATCTATTATCTATCTATCTATTATCTGTCAATTATCGATCAGTTGGTTGTCCAGAATCTATCTATCTATCTTTATTTATATATAAATCTTCGATCAGTTGTCTGTTCATCTATCTATTATGCTATTATAGTCATATTGGATCTAAGTTGGTCTGTTCCAATTCTTCTATGCTATCTATCTATCCTTATCTTCGATCAGTTTGTTCTGTTTCAATCTATTATCTATTATTATATATCTATGATAGTTGGTCTGTTCAATTATCTTCTTTCTTATCTATCTATTTATCTACTATCTATTCTATCAGTTGGTTGTTCCAATTATCTTCTATCTTCTATAATGCTAGTGATCATTGGTCTGTTCCAATTATTATTTATCTATCTAATCTATCGATCAGTTTCCTGTTCCAATTTTCTATTATCTATCTATCTAATGATCAGTTGGGTGTGTTTCCAATCTATCTATCTATTATCTATTATTCTACTGATCAGTTGTCTGTTCAATCTATCTATATATCTATCTATCGATGCGATCAGTTGTTCTGTTCGCAATTTTATCTATTATACTATCATCTTGATCAATATGGTCTGTTCATCTATCCTATTTATCTATCGTATAACTATCGTATCAGTTGGTCTGTTCAATGCTATCTATCTATCTATTATCTATGCTAACCCCGCCTCGATCAGTTGGTCTTGTTTCAATCTATTTTGATCTTATTCTATACTGATCGATAGTTTGGTCTTTCAATTATCTATCTATCTATTATCTATTATCAGTTGGTCTGTTCAATCTATCTATCTATTATTTCTTGCAATTATGATCAGTTGGTCTGTTCCAATTATCTATCTATCTATCTATCTATGGATCGTTGTTTCTGTTTCCAATCTATCTATCTATCTATCTATTATCTATCTATTACCTATCTATTATCAGTTGGTCTGTTCCAATCTATCTATCTATCTATCTGATCTTATTAATCTAATAGAATCAGTTGGTCTGTTCCATTATCTATGCTATCTATCTATCAAATTATCGATCAGTTTTGTTCTGTTCAATCCATATTCTATTAATCTAATCTATCGATAAGATTTGGTCTGTTCATGCTATTATTATTATTATTTTATTATCTTCAGTTGGTCTGTCGAATCTATATTATCTATCTATTATGCTATCTATCTATCAGTTGGTCTGTTTCCAATCATATTATCTAGATAATCTATGATAGTTGTTTGTTTCAAATCTAATCTATCTATCTATCTATTATAGTTGGTCTATTCATTATCATATCTTATCTAGTTATCTATCTATTCCTATAATCTATCGATAGGTCTGTCTGTTCCAATCTAGTTCTTCTATCTATTACTATCTTCTATGATCAGTTGGTCTGTTCGCAATCTTTATTATTATCGTAATCTATCTATCTATCTTACTATTCATCTATGGATGTTTTCTGTTTTGAGAATCTATGTATTATTATCTATCTTGCGATAGCTTGGTCTTGTTCAATCTTATCTATCTTATCTATTATACGATAGTTGGTCTGTTCCAATCTATCTATCTATATATCCTATCGATAGTGTCTGTTCCTATCGTATATTTATCTATTATCTATCTATGATATGTTGTCTGTTATGCTAGTCTGTCTATGCTGATTATTTAGTCAATCTATGATTAGTTTGGTTTGTTCAATCTATCTATCCTATCTCTAATGTCTATGATCAGGTTGGTCTGTTCCAATCGTATCGTATCTATCTTATGCTATCGATCAGTTGTTGTTCAAATCTAATTTATTATCTTCTATCTATATATTAATCTATCTTATACGTTTGGTCTGTTCAATCTATCTATATATTCTATCTTATCTATATATCTATCTATCGATCAGTTGGTCTGTTCAAATCATATCTATTATCTATACTTATCTATCTATCAGTTTGGTCTGTTCCAATCTATCTTATTATTTCTATTTATTAATCTGATATCTATTGATCAGTTGGTCTGTTCAAATCTATCTATTCTACTATTATCTATCGATCAGTTGGTCGTCTATAATCTATTATCTATTATTATAATTTATCGATCAAGTTGTTCTGTTTCAGATCTTCTATCTATCTTCATCTACAGTTTGGTCTGTTCATCTATCTATCTATTATCTATAATCTATCGATCAGTTGTTTGTCAATGATATCTATCTATTATGCTATTATCAGTTTGTCGTTGTATCCAATCTATCTATCTATATATTTATCTATCAATCTATCGATCAGTTGGTCTGTTATCTATCTATTATCATTATCTATCTATCTATCTATCAATTATCGATAGTTTGGTCTGTTACAATCTATCTATCTATCTATCTATTATTATTATCGTCAGTTGGTCTGTTCCTATATCTATCTATCTATTATCAGGTTTGGTCTGTTCAATCTATTATCTATCTATTATCTATCTATCTATAATATGGATTCAGTTGGTCTGTTCCAATCTATTATCTATCTATTATTATCTATGATCGTTGGTCTGTTTTCAATTCTATCTATTATCTTCTTATCTATCTATTCTATCGATCAGTTGGTCTGTTCAATCTAATTATTAATCTATTATCGATCGATGAATCAGTTGGTCTGTGGTCCAATCTTCTATCTATCTATCTTCTATCTATCGATAAGTTGGGTCTGGTTCCAATTTGATCTATTCTATCATCTATCGATAGTTGTTCTGTTCCAATATTATCTATTATCTGATTATCGATCAGTTGGTCTTGTTTCCAATTATATTATGCTAATGACTATTTATCTATGATCAGTTGGTTGTTCTCATTTATTATTATCGCTAACTTGTATGCTTTACTGATCAGTTGGTCTGTCCAATCTATTGATTATCTATCTAGTTACCTATTGCTAATTTCAGTTGGTCTGTTTCCATCTATTATCTATCCTATCTATCTATCTATCATCTAATGATCAGTTTTGGTCTGTTTTCTATCTTATTATATCTATTAATTATCTATCTATCAATATTATTCGATCAGCTTGGTCTTTCAATCTATCTAATCTATTATCTTCTATCTATCGATCAGTTGGTCCTGTTAATCGTATCTATTATCTATCTATTATTATGATAGTTGGTCTGTTCCAATTAATCTATCTATTATCTATTGATGATCAGTTTTGGTGTGTTCCAATCTATTATCTGATTATCTATCTATCTATTTGTTCTGTATCGTAATCAATCTCATTATTCCTTTCATTTGGATATTATCTATTTTCCCATTATTCTATATGACTCTGATTTATATATATATATTTCAATCTATCGATCTATCTTCTATTTTCTATGCTATTTCTATCTTACACTCTGTTTCAGCAGCAAATTTTTGTTTTATTTAATTTTAGGTCCATTCTGGCTTATATTCTGTTATAACCCTTTCGCGCATAATATTTATTTCATCTATTGTCTTATCGATCTATCCATCTATTCACAACCAGTAGTCATCTGTTTCTTTCATTCTATTTTAATCTATTTATCTATATCGATAATAATTTCAATGGTTAATCGTATCTAATCAATTTATCTATCTACTATAATAAATATAATTTCAACATGTTATATCTATCTGATCGATAGTCTGCTATATTTCTCATATATAGTATATATATAATATATATATTATCAACACATCGCCATCCACACCACATATTATATATTATTATTATATATAATTATTATATATACTTATATATATTATGGTGGAATCTCTATCGGAAGTATTAGTGAGTGTCAGCAGTGAGTGGATTTGATTCTCCCTAGTTGCGGCATGCTGTCAGAAGACTTTTATGTTTCTCGAGTGTGGACGCAGCCAGCCCTGCTGAAGCATGAAGCAACTGAAAAACGAAATGATCCAAGGCAGGAGTTAAGTGTTTTTCTTTAAGTTATGCGGAGAGATTCTTGCTTCGTTATTTTGTTCAAAGTTCTTTAGTTTCGAAGAGAAGGCTTTACGGCATCTTATCGATCCGATGCTAAATCTTCCAAACTCAGGTGCAATATGAGGCGTTTTCAAATTGTCTTCAATTTGTTCTTTAGCGTAGAGATGGAGTCAAATAAAGATAAGTTAGCATTTGGTAGTTGCCCTGTATAATATCTTCTTTGAAATGCTGTTCTCATTCATTGAACAAGTGACAGCCACCTAAGTTGAATTGGCTAGCAGGGGTTTGATGCCCGAGAAATAGTCGCATCTTTGTTTAAATTGTGCTATTTCAAAAACAAAAAAAGATGCGATATTGCTGATCGATTAGTATAAATATATAATAGATATATAGTATATATCATATATATATATATATTATATATATTATGTATTATAGAATGAGGAAAGAGAGGTTGGGAGAAGAATCGACGGAATGGGTAAATATATAGAGGAATGAAAGAACAAAGTCTATTTCACTGGAAATCCATATCTTATTTATTTGTTAGTCTATATATACTGATTTTCGTATCTATATATTGTTTTAATATAACATTGATTCTTACGTATCATTTTATCATGCTCCTTTTACTCTCATATGATCTAGTCCAGTCTATTCTCCGACTACCCTTCTCTCATTCCTCTTTCTCTGTAACACTACAAACACAATACTAGACACCACAGTCGTTTGCAATATATATATTATATTATATTATATATATATATATATATATATAATAGTTCTAAGACTAAATAATTAATTGATTATGTTAGTATAGGACAGGTTTCGGATTCATCATTTGGGATTGAGATGGTATACCGTAATCTTTTTCTCCTCTATAGCTTACTATTATTTTTTATATATTATTAATATGTTTTATCATCGATTATTAGATAAATAGGATGATAGATAGCATAGATTGTATAGATAGATAGTAGAATAGATAGAAGAATGATATTTTTATTCTTTTGACCCAGCCTACTTATCTATTTTCCATCTCAATTCTATTAATATCTATTCATATTTATTTTATTTGATCAGTCTATCCGTAGTCTATTTCTTATCTATTATGTTAATTATCTATGCAATCTATTTGTTAAAAACAAAATCAAAAAAAACAGAAGAATATTCTTCTAACACCACGGGAATGATTCACACCTACAATTGAAAGACATTTGAATAATAGATATTAAGTAGATATATTTTTTTCTCTCCTCTTCTGCAATAATCGGCTAATACGTCTTGATAAAAGTATGAGGAGAGTTATTTCAAGAAAAGTGATAAAAATATCTAAAAGGGTCGTTTCAATCTCTAGAGGATAACGTGGAAAAAAAGTGTTACGCTTTCATTCGAAAAATTTTAGAGAGGAAACAATTATTTGCCGCAAAAAAGCGACGTTTTACTTCATGAGCATCGAAAAGAGCAAAAGTGAAGTATTTCTCTGTTGGTGGAGATCGATAAGCTGCTGACTTTGAGCTTTGTGATCGGGTTCGTTCATGGGAAGCCAGAACTCATTAATCATACGAGGACCGATGCAATGGGAAATAAATCAGGATAATGTGGTTTTGTGTCACTTGGAATGTCAGAAAATCCTTCCCTAAAACTTGAGGATTATAGGTCAAAGGAGCAACTGTATTGCAATGGTCTATTTAGACTTTCTTCATCTCTCTTCCCTCGTCTCTCTTATATATATAATGTGTGTGTGATATATAGTATATATATATATATATATATATTGTGTGTGGTGTGTGTGTGTTTGTGTGTAATGTGGACCACTCTGATCAATTTTCCCATTGGGTTTGTTTTTTCCTTTTTCAAATCTTTAACAGTTGGAAAATATTAATGCACTACTTAGTGATAATAGTATCATGGGAGAAAACTATAATAATATATTTTTAATAATAATAATAATAATAATAATCATAATATAATATAAGGAGAAAGAGAAGAGAAGGAAGAAGAAGAAGAAGAAGAATGATAATTATAATAACTATAATAATAAATATGATATAACAGCAACAACAACACAAAACAACTAACAACAAAATAATATAATGATATAATTAATAATTAGATATAATAATAAAAGCTGGAAAACATCCCTGGCAGAAGTAAAAATCAAAGAGGTATCTTCAAGGAGGACTCATTATTACATCTCTTTATTATTGCAATGAATGCCGGTAATCATATACTGAAAAATGTCCGGGGGATACAATTTGTATTCACAAGAAAGATCACTCACCATTAGTGTACATGGTGCATTAAAATTTTGCAAAAAATGAAAAAGAATATGGAGAGCTAGTAAATGTTAGGTATATGCAGGATATAATAGAGGACTGGATTTGAATCGAAAATGTGCTATGGGACTTGTTAAAAAGGTGGTGAATAGAAACTATTATGGAATACAATACAAATCGGAAAATATAAAATTTTGATGAATGAAAGCTACAAATACTTAGGATTTGTGAAGCGGACAATATCATGCAAGCGAAAGAATAGGAAAACGTTAAAAAGGAATCTCAGGAGAACTAGAAAACTTCTAGCAAGGAACTTAACAGCAGAAAATTGATCAAGGATTTATACATGGGCTGTCCATTATAGATACTCAGGAAATTTTTAAAAATGGACAAAGAAGAACTCAGACGTTAGACTAAAGAAGAGAACTTAATGACATTGTGCACAGGGTCCCCCTTCTCCCTTTTTTTTTTTTCAGCCCTAGAGATGATAGAGATAGATTGTAATGTGTCAAAGAAAGGAAGGGGGAAGAGGTCTTGCCTAACATTAGAGGAATGCGTAGAAACATCACACTTGAAGATTAATCAGGAAGAGCAAAGACAAATTACCTTATGGGCGACAACAATAGTAGATAACGGCAGATGGAACAAACAGAAGAAGCAGACTAGAAAGACAAATGGAAGAATAAAATTATATGGACGTTCAAAAAGCGAAAATAGATAGTTGCACATCAAAAGATCTGGGACATGGTTAAGAAGCCGCGCACAACCTCAACAGGACAGACAATTCAATATTATAATGGCAGTTGCTTACTAACATACTTACCAAACTAATGTTACTTTAATTTACGTCAGGAACCAACTATGAATAAAGGAAATTGGATAAGCTACATCTACAACAAAATGTAAATGGTAAAGTTATAGCAGAGTATAATAGATTGATGAGGACTGTTAATTTTCGCATATAGCTTGGATGATGCAAACTAGCAGGAGTATCGAGAATAACAAAACTTTACGATCAAGATTGCGGCTTGGGAGTTGGTGATATTTCTCACTGGGAATTTTATGGGGCGAAGATATTAAACTTTTAGTTACACACAAGACATAAAATGTTGAGTTCCTGGCTATTATAACTAGAATTTTGTTCTTCTGAGAACGCATAACTGTCCAGAAGATCTACGTTCCTGGTTATGTTCATTGAATTATTGTAAAAAATACGATGAAGATGTTATTATTTATTTCTCACTTACCTCCTTATCCGAATTAGTAATTTCGGACCTAGTGTTGATTATTCAAGAAAGAACTTGTCAGTGGTGGAGTTTGTTGGCTAGCTTGTCCAAGCGGATCAAGGGTGTAAGTTAAGTGAAGATGTAAACAACTTGACAAAAATATTGGTACGGCTCTGGGGTCCAGAGAATCTGTAGAAATAGGTCTCATGCAAGAATTATACGTAAAAGTGAAAGTTTATATTCCATTGTGGAGTATTCTTTGCGTGTTACTTGGAAGCATGTACTTCTTAATTCCAGAAATTAGTAAAAAGGTTTGGTTAGAGTTGGAGTATATTTAGGAAGCGATATAAGAACATGGCCATTCTTCAGACACATGCATTGCTGCAGTCTGCGCAGAATAAAACTCAGAAGAGTGCCTGAGAAGACCTGAGGAGAATTCTTTGCTGTCAGTTCTTCTAGACTCAGTGAACAGCATCAATGCTAATTCACTGATTTTGCTGTAGAATACAAATTATTATAGTCCTCATTTCTACTTATATGATATATAATATATTCATTTTACGTATCCCTCTTCGTAGTCATTGGTTGTGACGAGTACTTGCTGCGCATTAAGCCGTTCGAGTAAATATACATATTTACTTTTCTAAGTCGAAATGCTCTTAGAGTCATATAGGGAAAATCTTATGTACCATATATTTAATATAATAGCTTGTTTGATAAATCCTGCGGTGACAATAAAATTAACCGGAACAAGTAATACGTTAGATTGTGACGAAATCATAGGTGCTTCTTAGGATAATATATTGCTTTGGGAAAAGTATCTTTGATAGAAAGAGAGACCTAAGAATAGGATGTTCACCTTACATAAAAATTATCTATAGTTGATTCATTATACTGTGGTTGCAACACTCATGGGAAGGCTTTCAAAATAACATAGTCTTCCACATATATACGCATGCTAATGTACATTGTAGTGTTTACATTATTCTTTATATCTTTTATTACTTTTTAAAGCACGTGGGCTAATAAGTCAAACTAAAGCTGACTGAGATTTACAACAAATTACGATTCGCTTTGCATTAATATTTACGTGGTACTCTATTATAAATATTTGAATAAGCTCTACTATTGAGTTCGCCCATATATCCTACACTATAAATTGTCGTGATGCATTTATCTCTTAGGGCCCCGTGGATGGATGTGGCTATTTATAATTGGTAAGGACTTTTATAGATTATGGGTTATCATCGTGGTAGATATACGAGGTTCATTATAGGGTTTATTGCTGCTCTTATTCTGGTAGTGGGTGATTAATGGGAGTTCATTGGGATTAATTTTTTATTGCTTTTATTTATTTTGCGTATTTGTTTATCGCTTAATTATTTATTATTATTTATTTGCGATGTATTTATTATTTAGTTGAATTGGGTTGTTGTTTTTGGTTTTCTTTGGGTTCTTTGTTATAGATTATTCTATTGCCTATCTTTCATATTCTGATTACTAATTCCTCTGGATGTTTTATATATGATTACATCCAATCTCATTTTTCTTCTCATTCGATCTCTTTCTTTCATTTCTTCTTGTCTTCTTTCTTATTCTATAATATTAATAATAAGTTTTAGTCTTAACATTTATTTTAATTAATTTACTGTATTTAATAATCATAAATTCTCACTATGTTATTAACTTTGTATTACTATTTGACTGAATATCTAACAGAGGTCTTGAATTAATTTCTCATATAAATAGATTAATAAAGTATTTAAACATATTAAAAATATTCAAGTAAGGGGTGCGGTTTTACAAATCAGTTAGTGCAACCGGGAGGATAATTCTGGCACAATTTTAATCTTACAAAAATAAATCAGTATTTAATAAATTATTATTGATTGACATTTTATTAAGTATTATATTTGTAATTTTTTCTTATAACTGTTTGGTTTTATATCTACATGACTCTTTAAATAATAGTCAAAAAATCTCATTCAATTGAATCTAAGGAATGAGAGATCAAGGGTACGAGAGAAAAAATGGAAGAGAAGTTGTCAGTTTATATAATTCTTTTACATGTCTTCGGTCTATATAACTATATATATTAAATTAGAAATGAAATACATTATATGGGAAGAACTAGATCGAGAAGTGATTTGGAAGTAAAGGTTCTATAGAAAGGGATTTGGTGGGAATGATCATGTTCCGGTGAAACAAATTTTCTCTTTGATGATTGTTAGTGGTTCAAATTCGGCCATTTTCGGGTGGTTCCTTGGTATCTGATTATTGAAAGAGGTTCTTCTTGGGTGCGTTTCCCTAATTTTGGATCCGATACCGGATTACTACAAAAACGGCGTAAAAGCTTACAGGTCTTATTTGTGCATTTTTCCGATCAATCGCATGAGAAATTATTCGCTCTTTTATACGTTGTCTCTTTTATTTTCATGGTGTACGGGTTGTGAATTAAAAAGTCTGCCTTTTATTTTTTGGGGGCTAAAACGCTATCTTTTTTTCCTACATTTGATACTATGATATTTTCTCTTTGATTATTATTTTACGTAGATGAAAGCGTAGACAGACTTTATTTTCTACCACCGTGATTTCGTCAAATGACTGTAGCGAACCAGGAGAGGTGAATCGATATATCTTGCTATTAGTATTATAGTAATTAATTATATATATATATTAAATCTTTATTTTCATATATTTCTTGAAATATATACGAATCGGATCCTTACTATATACTAGTTCTAGATGTAGATTACGGTAGGGGTTGTACGTTGCGTCATGAACGGGTATGTATTGTGGCGTGAAGAGAGGGACGAGAGAAATAAAAAGATATAACCTTTACATCGAGAAATTGCGCTGTAAATGGACTTAACTTTAGACGTCTCCATTTATCACTTCCAAACGATTGTCGAGTATTGAGACGACAAGATACAATTTACTGGAGCAGGGAAGTAGAGGTGTGGATATTGGAAGGTTTCTGCTCAGATGGTACCTTTCCCGCAGGGGTGTCAGGTGGATGTTTGATTTAAGGGAAGGGGAGCGAATTTCTTTTCGGTTTTGTTGGTTGGAGGGTGCGGGGTGGTTATAACCAAAGAAAGTAGATGGGGAAAAAGGGATTATATTTAACATAGGTGATTAGATTCAGTCATAGAGTAGGATAGAATACTTCCGGATCGCTACTAGGAGTACAATGATGATAGATAAGAATGATAGTATGAATGATTGGGAAGAGATAGGAGGTTAGTAGAAGTGAGAGGGTAAGATGAGAAGATAATGGGGGTAGGCTTGTCAAAAGAGGGTGATTCATATTCTATGTAATATATCTATTTTTATTTTATTCTTTAATTTTTGCGCTTAACTAAATTTTTTCCCTAGTATTAAGTTCCAAAGATAAGTGTACTTCTTAATATCTATTTCTACACTAAATTTCTCTTCATGACTTAAAAATAAAATGTTATGATAAACTGATTGTAAATTTGTCATTTTATATTTGATGTATTTGATTTATTTAAAGAAAGTGTCGAACGTTTCTATCGTTATTAGTAAGAGGTTTATACGCAGAGGAACTAAGGAGTGTTCATTATCGGAGTGAATAAACCATTTGTGACTTCGTTAAAAAAGAAAAACATTACTCAGAGTGCAGAAAAGAGCGGAAACTTTGTTCACCATTTTTTGGAGAGATTTCAGATGAATATGAATAATTTTCTCGCAATTTTAAAGATTAAAAAGATAACTATTTGATACGGGATGTGATCTTATTTGAATTGCAATATTAACTTATATTTAAAATTTCATATTAACTTTTATCATTTATTTTTTTTCGATTTTGTTCAATCTTATTCATGGGGGGGTGTTAAGACATGAAAATAATTTGGTATATACTAACAATATACTAATTTCTATATTTGTATCTCTTCTCTGTCTGTTGTCTTCTATAATAAATTAAGGTACTGGTGTTCGGCTGAATTGTTGTATTTATCTATCTGTATGTTAGGTACAGGACTAGAGAGTAGAGGATGAAATAAAACGGGGTAAGAAGTAAAACGGATTAAGAATAAATCTTAATAATATAAGGGATTACTAATTTATGGGATATTATATTAAATAGTAATGATTAATTAAAAATGTAAATATATTAAGGGTATATATTAGCTATTTATATAATTATAACATAAAAGAAATGATCGCATAAATGTATGGTTTAGAAATAATTAGATTAGTTATTAAATTAATTGTAATATCTGTAAAATAAAAAAATAATATGAAAATAATTGAAAACATTATTTCTTGATTTTCGAGGAAAATAGTTACCTAGTAATCTCATTTCTCTATCATTTTTATTATTATATACTCAATTTATTAGCGGTGATTTCTCCTAAACTCTCTTTCTTCCAGCCTTCTGAGATAACAAGACATTAAACACTTATATAACATTAGATACTTATAATATATATATATATATAATATACTATATATATATAAGTATTATCATTAATGTATAAATAGACCTTAAACTAACGTCATGGGATATCTTGTGATTTAATGTGCATTTCCACCTTGTTGAGGACCGTATTGAGGGAGTCTACTATCATTAATCTCAATTGCGCATTGAACGTGAATAGTTACCAGCTGACCCTTAACTACAACACAAGGGCGCGCAACACCGCCACCACACACTACAATTCTTTCTACAACTATTATTAATACTACTATATATTCACTTATATAATAGGGTATAGTGTATTGTAATATTTTAGATGAGTACACAGTTCTTCATCGAAATGAAAAATCATTACCACGTCGATTAACATTTCAATATTTCAGTCTGTAAAACTTTATCGGTTTTTTATTTCAATTTTTTAAATCTTGTGAGCCTGATTAAACTAAAGTAATAGTAGAGCACTAAAGGGAAGTGTATAACATGTGTTGTAATTTAGAGTTGTTGGCTATCTCATAAAATGGACTTGGTTGCGTCGTCCTAACAATGTTGTAAAAGTCACCACACCGGAGCTTGTCACTTTATTACGCTACTTTTATACCAAGACACTTGAAGGGTACATCTGAAGACGTTAAAGGACGCATGACGAATATGAGCAGAGTGAGAGTTAGGATCGGTATTTGCAAAGGATGTAAGGTAAACTCTGTAAGCGGCCGCTTATCTTCACAGCGCTAAAGGAACGAACAAATATTTCGGATGATTGAAAGCATATAAGAGTACGGTGTTGCGTTAGGTATTTGAACTCAACTGGTTACAGAACGAGTAAACAAACACTTTTCTAAACGACGGATCCTCTATTTACGTTAATAATGTGCACGCGACGCTTCAGGTTTAAAATTAATTGTTCTGTTGATGGGAGGGCTGGTTACGCAGTCCACTGCACGAGGATACTAAAATGTCTGAATTAGATGCGAACATTGGGAGAAGTAGTTAAATTTAACTTCACTACGAATAGGACGACAAAACAACGAGGTCACCTTCGCACTCTCAAGAAGATAACATACTATAGATTCTGAATAATCGATAAAGTCGAACAGTTTGAGTCTACTATTTAATTAATCAATCTGTACTACATGAATTGTATACAACTTGCAATAAATCTATATAACTGTCGTTATCAACTGGTCTTGATAGTTAATATAGATAAGTTTATAAAAAAAGACTTAAAATCTGAATTTCGACGAATTAATATTATTGTAAATTTATACTGTTAAAATATTTCACATAGCCTTTGATATAATAGCAAATATATGCCCTCCGGGTGGAAAGTATGTTTAATGTAATAAATAATTATATTAACATTAGAAAGGCGAATATGGAAGCGCTGAATGAATGAATGCAGATAAAAAATATCTTGAACACAGATTGGTGGGTATAATGAAAACATAAGGATACAGACTGACCTTACTGTTTTCATCAGATACTACTCCACCCCTGATGATATTGCTCACGTATCTTGCATACCTGTATAAATTTTTCCTAATTATAAACACTAATATTAAGTTAAATAGGAAGTAAAAGATATAAATGCAACAGATTTCTTTCTCTTCTTGTTAATGAAATTTCATTAATATTTCAGGTGACAGAAGATTTTTGCGCTCATATTCTTATATACAACCAAATCCAAATTAAACAAGAATCATAATACTAAGCCTACATTATTCCCGAACAATCAATTATGAGATATTATATGATCAAATACTAAGACACAGAAATTATATCATTTATCCTGAATCTGCATCATGTGGAATTAGAAGATCTGAAACTGGGAACTTAATAATTAAATTGGATATTAGTATTAGATGTAAGATAGAATAAGAGGGATAATAAAATTTTGTTAAGATGCAATCACAATCAAGGATATCAGATTAGAATTTAACTGGATTTTTATTTAGTATTTATGTATGGAAGTGTTTAATAAAAATTATGAATTATATGACATGCGAAGAATAGTGATGCTCACAATCAAAATCAAGGGAGAGGTATTTGTGACTTGAGATAATGATTAGATGGATAGATTAGAAGCATGGATAAAGAAGACACTCAAATGAATAGACGCACAAAATGACGAGAGAAACATAAAGGAAAGGATGGAACAGAGCCACTGGATCAATAGAAGGACAGATAGAGGAAGAATCAGAATGAAGAAGGAACGATCGGAAGAGAGCGATATGGAAAGGACAGAGAGTTAGAGAGAGAGAAACGGAGGGATCGGAGGGAGTAGAGGAGGGGAAGAAGATGTTTGTTTTTACATTACAGACAAATAAACAATATCCATTAATAATAGAATATATATATATATATATATATATTTTATAATATATATATTATATATGTTAATGTTATTGGAATATATATTATTCTTATACGTAGTGTAGGTATTTGTATATTTACAAACCCTCTCCCTTGATGCAAACAAAAGTCAGATTCTTAAGCGGAGTTTATGAATTTGAATTCAGAGTTTTCCTTCTATTGAACTAGTTAGTCTAACCAAGATTGAAGAGCTGTCTGCCTACTAATTACGCATAGCTTGGAGGGAGAATAGTTGGCGTATACTTTTCCAGGGTATTAGCGCTATATGAATGACACTTTCGTCGCAGGATTTCATTATACACGCGTCCTAATATTAATTAGTAGTGGCAATTATTATTTCTCTTGTGAGGTCGACTCTCGAAAACACTCTTGCTAATTCAGCGAATATTACTTGCTCTTGTTCGTCGAAAAAGAAAAAACATATTTTTATGAATTAAAAATTCATACATTCTTCCCCGTATGATTCCTTGTTTAACAAAGCATGCATTAACGAAGAAGGCCATACTTGGCCAAATACAAATATAAATAATATCGTATATATATATTATTATACTATATACAGAGATATATATATATATAATATATAATACTAAAATAGGTGATTATATATTAATATTACAACTATATTATATTATTATATATATTATATATAATAATACTAACAACTATATATATATATTTATATATATATATACTATTATATACTAATATATATATTATATTTTTATATATATATATTCATATACTTATATACACACATATAATATTAAATGTATAAGTATATATATACACACAAACATTTATATATATTACTATTTATATCTATAATATATATTATATATCGCGTAACGTATATAAATGAATAAATAATACAGATAAATGGATATGCGAAAATATAGGTCATTTTTAGTTGTGATGTAAGTAATGAACTATTACGTGCAGTGATATAATCGTGGAATAAGATCTTGGTGTGTTTCTTCCATTTGATTGATGGGTTTCTACGTAGATATTATATAGTATCCTGCTTAGATGCTTCTGTTTGGTTGTCGGACCTCTCTCTTCTTTCGATGCAACAAATACCATTAGTATTTATTAAGATGAATTGTTGGCGAAATAACTTCTTATTGCCTATTTACCTATAGGCCTTGGAGAGATATCTAAATATCCCGGGTTGGAATTTGAATATATCTTCTTTCTTTTTTTTGACGGCAATAATTACATAAATATTATTCTTTTTTTATTTATATTACTTTCTCTCTTCTCTTCTCTCTCTCTCTCAATCTCATCTCCGTCGTCTCTCTACATACTTGCGAGTAAATTCTAGATGACTGCTTCGGAATCTGAACATGCAATCTTACTGGTATCTATTCTGTAATGCATCTCTCGTCTCTGATATATACATAAACGTAATGACCAGGATAAGTATAAATAGACTTGGGTATTTGACTATTGCGATATAGGACACAGTCACAAATGATGATTATATCTGGACCACGACTTTCTCGGGATATACTGGCAATAGACTCTCGATGGATCTGATGATAGATTTTAGTACTTGGCTCACATGGCTCATCCTAATACAGGGACATCACAACAGGCTCACGACAAACACATGCATAATAGGATATTATGATAAGATTATGATAATAGATAGATGTATAGGTAATTTATAGATAGAACAGACCAGAGAACTCTGGCTCGGTGGATAGTAACTTACGTCAATATAATTTCACGATGGAACACTCATTCGATCGATTAATCTGACTAATATATATATTAGGAAATAAGATATAATATATAAAAAAGGAGAAGATTGCAATATTTGCTCGTAGAAGCACGAATTCTGTATATTAATAGTATGGAAATAAGGAACAATTCCGGGATAGAGTAAGAATAGACAAAGACAGCTTGAACGATAGATAATAGATATAATAATTTGATAATATGATTGGAATACAACTAGAGTAGTAATGGATATATTATAAGTATAGTGAATTATGGTTAGATGGCAACAGCCACGACAGATGGACGGCATTATTACGATATTGGGATAGATTCTTAGATCAGAGGAACATGACAACTGATCCCATTTAGATAGAAGGGAGATGGATTGAATGTATCGGTGCGAACTAGACAATACTTAAATTTCATATTAATGACGTCTGCTCATTACGATGAATATATGATATAGATTGAGATTAGAATAATTTGATTGTGAAAATGACAATATGTATACGTATTATAGTTGTAAGATATAGATATGAATGATGGTGAAAGTCCAACTGATTCGATTATTAATAGTATTCGTTGATTGGAATACGACATGTTAGTCTACGATTGTGCTCATGATTGTTATGATGAGATCTTGTATTTGTACAGATCTCATCTACCGTCTAAACAAACTACGACAACGTAGATCACGAACACGACGCACAAGAACACGGCAAATATATGACAGTTTGACGAATGTAGAAGTGAAATAAAGATAGAGAAATGGATTAGAAGAACAATATGTGTGTCGTGTGAAAATTTGAAATTAGACGAAGTAGTAGGTGTCAGAGATCACGAATGGTGTGTGTCGGAAGACTTTATGATTAGAGTATAGATTAGGACTACGTTGATTGTGTGGAGAGATAAGACACATAACTGATTCGTTTTTGGAGATTTACAGTTATATAGATATTAGTCCAAGCCTAATATGTGTTAAATTAATTTCATGTACTGTGACCGTAGTGGATGCTGAACCTACTGGTGAACAGTGACTTGCATCTTAGGAAATTGATTGATCCTCTAATTGGACACAGAAGCACTGTTGTGGATCCGAACAAACGATATCGGTAGATAGGTAGATTTGGATTAATTATAGAAGATGGACTGGAGACGAACTTGATCATAGAGGTCATTTTTTAGGGACATGTTTAAGATCTGTGTAGTGAAACATATAAGACTGGACGGTCGGGATCATAGATTCAGATTGAGGATTGAGAAATTAAGGGAAAAAACCGCTGGAATAATTTAGAATTATCTGCGACCGTATTTTGTTCATGATAGATTAGGGAAAGTATAGAAACTAAAATATTGGTTTATCGATTAAATGTAATTTATATAGAGAATTTGTGAGTGTTGGGTGAAAATTTATCATTGATTTCCAGTTGTTGAAACATAGATGTATATCATGGGTAATTAATGAATAATTAGTAGAGATTCTTAGTGCAGGAACTCATTTTATATTTTGAGAGAGAAAGAGGAAAAGTCTCTCCAGGTATTTTACGAAATTGTTTTTTTGAATTTAGATTTAGATACTGATTTGATAGACTCTTGTTTGTTATGAGTTGGGATTTATTAGCTTATGACACAGACTATTCGATCGGATATTCTGAGATATTGGATTATTGTATTAAACGTTACGATCCTCAGGTAGATATTTATGTCAAAAATATATGTTTACAACACGGGGGGTGATTTTGGTTTTTGCTATTGTACATGATTGTTGTGTTAAGAAACACTTAGTCGGATTCAAGCACTAAACCAGACCACTTTATCAGGGAGTTACTTTGGGAAGTGTATCTTCAAGAAGCTCTTGGATCCGGAACTTTAGGATTTTTTAATATAGGATTAAGAATTCAATGACCTTTAAGATTCGATTTGTTTCTATGTGAACACTGTAACAATATTCATCATCACAAGAATTAGATCTTCTTATAGAGTTTTAGTAATTTATTGTGAGTTAACATCAGAGCGATTATCAAAGTAAGGGGAAGAATTAGGAATTTAAGATAGGAAAATTTGGATTAAGATGCGATAATCTAGGTAACACGGAAATCTGGATAGAGACTTAAGATAGTTATCCGATAAATTACAAGGAATAGTATTTATATATCGAAGATAGTTTGTTCGATCTGAGCGGGTTTTGTATGAAGGCATAAATGTCTGCGATGTATATAGCGGATTAAGGTGGTTCAAATTTAAGGTAGTTTATTTGATCATTTAAGCGACACTTAGCTATAACCAAAGAGTATTGGGAAAGTAAGAATCTTAATGGATAACGGGATATAAGAGATATCATAGTACTTGAGATCGGATGATTGATCGGAAAAGGATTAGATTACGTCATAGATTGGATGTTGAAGGTAATAGGGAACTCGACAGGCTGGATTCGGATGTGGTAGATATGAACAAGGATTGTGGTAGATATATTAATTTGGCGATACAGGACACTCTATATAACTCGTTGATTTAGGTAATGTCAGTTTTTTCGTTAAGAGACGTGATTGATTTAGATTTAAAATTAGATATAGTGACTGGATACAATGGTAAACAATTGGACGCTATGGGAGATTTGATGAATAAAGTATTTTGATTTTTTAGATTACTCTCTGATCATGGTGCTTGTTTTTTAACATACTATTCCGATTCGGTGTGTGTGATTAACGATTCGGATTATTGAATAAGACTAGTTCCGACAGGATCCATATTAGTATCGGGTTCAGGATTATACGATTCCGATTATATCATTCTAGATTCAGACTGACTCTCACTTTCTTGGCATATTCATTCTCACATTGTTATTCTATTCGCTGAGATAGATTAGTCATCTTTTATTAGATTACGATTTTTGTGGATATGTCTATGGTACAATATTTAATAACTGATTAGTTTATTTTATCATAGGATTTAGAGTTAGAATTATATAGAATTTAATGGAGGATCTTTTAACCCATTTTTTATTACGGTTATACTTTATTTTGGAAATCAAGGCGATTAAGTCTGAGCACAGGGTTAATCGGGATTTAGAACTTTGGTATAGTATTCAATTTAGATTAGATCGAGGACCTTCGGAATACCCGACCGCAATCCCGAACTGAATAGATTTTAGTGGATTTAAGTTTTATATGGTGAGGTAGTTAAGTTTTTGTATTGGGCGAATTTTGGTCGTGAATTATTAATAGTTTTTCGAATGTTATACTTTGATAGACAAAGATGTATTGTCGATGTAAAGATATTATACTGCAATTATAGTAATTTACGTATGGATTGACAGTAAGAGCTAATCAACATTAAAATAACAGAAATCGTAGATTAGATATAGGATTGGCACGAGAAGAAAGCGACAGGCTTCGATGGAAGAGAGAACAATCAATCGTTTATTGATGAAAAAGCATCCGAATTGTGTACTCCAAAGATTATCATAGAATAAGTCTACATATGAGGAGATTGAAAGGACTGAGAAAGAAAGTGTTATGCATCAGTTGTTTTTCTTTTCTTGATCTGTTATCTTGGATTTCGTATCTGTATGTCAATCTTGTGGTATCAGGCTTGGCTAGAATTTTATTCGGGTTCATACTTCTAAGGTTGGATAATCGTTTTGGATGGTCTGTGCTTATGTATTTATTTCATTCTTCTAAATTGGTAGTCAGGTTACGTAAGAGTGTGAACCAACGAGGAAATGACGATCGCAGCATTGTCAATGATGAGTAAACATCATGGAAGAGGGAAGACAAAAATCGGAATGATGTCATTTATTTAAACATAATTATTTAGACTTATTATATTACATGATTGATTTCTCTAAAATTAAACACAAGCGCAGTGAGTAGCAGTAGTAAACTCGGCAGTAAGGGATATAAAGTCCTGCACCTGAAGTTAAAGCATAGAAAATGAGGAGACAACCGACCTAAGGTCCAACGTAATCTCACAACGTTGATTTAAAGGGATTTCATGGTAAAAAATTTCTGATGAAGAAGTAGAGCTGCGCCGTGATTGAATTAATGGCATGCAGAAGGAGTCCACAATGGGGAGAATAATAGTGGATGTAGGTCATTCGTTGTCATGAGACGTGAGTGATACGTGATCGTCGTATGAAGCGATGGGTGACGATACATACAGTAATAGAATATCTGCTGACTACGCTCATAACAATAGATATATAGAAAGAAACACATAAAAAAAGAAACGATATACTCCAGTCTAAAGTGTTTACTTGCTATCATAGTAATTTGTTAACTACATCTATCTGCATAGATATTATGTCACGAAACCCCTGTTATTTCTAGGCTGAAGGGATCCGGGACCATTCCTTCCTTCAGAGATACAGAGGGTTGACAATATTATCTATTGCATTAAGAATTTATGTACACAGAGACTATGATAGAAAGATAACTTTAGAAGTTAACGTATCTTTGAATTATTATATTTTTTCATATTATCATTTCTTTTAGTGCACGTCAAGTCGAAGAAACGCATCGACGTCATCATAGACAACGAAGATGAAGTCCACTTGTAGCAGTAAACGAATGACGTTACTAACTATATCTTACAGTTGTGGTTTAACCCTTGCTGGGTCTATAGTTATCATTCTGACTGAGATGTGGTAACAAATTGCAGGAGAAAGGTAAGATCACGCATCTAGGTATATTGTTGTTCAATAGATAGAAGGAAGAAATGCGCTAGCATGCAATCAGCACTGGTTTTATTCTCGTTATTAGAACTGTCAAATTCCTGTGCCGCAGGCGTCTCACCAACCCTGTCTGTTGAAGGCCGATTTCTTCTCGTAGAGGATTGGTATGGTACATTTTCTTCAGCAGTTATTTAATATGGTGCTTTAAGAGTCTGTTTACTTTTTGCTGTCAGAGTTCGGAACATGACCTTAGTAGCAAGGGATTGGGGTATTACTACTCAATAAATTCCAACACAACTGGCGTTTGGGTGCAGAGCTGGGCTTCCGGGGAGGGGTTTCTCTAGATCAAGGATGATCATTACTAAACAATTGAAGCCGAGCCCTGCAGCAGGCTCGGTAGCGTTTGTCTCGACTGCTCACTGAACTACTGCGGGACTGGCTAAGTAGTGGACTGGGTCTGTGGCAGCTCTTTCCTTGATTCTCAGCACAAGTTTCACTTATACACTTTCAACTTTTCAAAAGAAGTAGTATACTAAACTTTTAAAAGAGATGAAGGTGTAGCTTTGGTGGGAAGTTCCGCTGGGAACCAAGTGAATAGAAATTCCTAGATATCTGCGACCGAAAGCTACTTGTAAATACAACCCTCTACAATTATTATTCTAATCAAAAGCACACTCATTTTTTATAATTTTTCTGTTTTGGATCTTATTACACGTAAAATACTAATTTCCTATTATTTATTTTAAAAAACTCACATGTGTTTGAAATCCGTCAATTCTATAATAAATTAATATGTTAATCATTAGTTTGAGTGTGGCATATACCAGATTTTTATTCAATTTCATTTTAGATGCACGGGTATTTCTCACAGGGCCCGGAAACATTACTCATACAATTATGGTAAATTAGACCGTACTAATAATTAAAACTCGGGAATCAAGGATTACGCCCCCAGATTGTCCGGAATCGTTTTCGTCGAATATTATTGGACATATGTTTTGACAACGATTTTATTAGCAATATAAATTTTTAGGTGATTTGGAAATATTTTGGAATATTATTAGAATATTAATGCGAATCAGCGAAGGTGCTCCTGAAATAGAAATGATTTTGTGTGAAAGTGGGACTACGTAGTCATTGTCTTTAAATTAAGTGCAAAAGAGAATTATCATTAAATTTGAAAGGTAAGTTTAAAATATTGATGCAATACCATCAAATGCAGAGATCATTTTTTGTTCTTTGTGGTAAATTGTTGCGATCGTACGTTAGAGGATCATATATATATTATTATATATATATATAATATAATCTATATATATTTATATACTATATATAATATATTATATATATATAATATATAATATATATACTATATATATATCTCAGGATTTAGTCCAACAAGTCAAGATAAATTGGTAATTATCGTTTTACAAAATAGACCTAGAAAAATAACTTCTATCTGTATAAGTTTTTAAATCCATACTTGGCCAGTTGAAAGGTCTTAAAGAAGTCATATGTATGGATCTTATGGTAAGGCGTCTTTAGTCATATGGCGTATCTGGGTAAAGATCCAGTGGATTTTATCTATGTCCGTGCGTCGCATGAATTATACAGTAATTATGACGGAGTAAGGTGGGTTTATGTATTTTGTATCAACTCGTCAGAGTAATTAAGTGTTGGCCTAAGAGTTGATCACATTGGTTCCGGCTAGTCTATTTAGGTGTTAGGTTACGCGGGGCTGCAGTCACACACTTTTATCGGGAATTGCTGCAACACCTATCTTCAAGTCTTAGGGTTTATACAGTTGATTTATCTCTATCTGTTTTACCTATCTATATTTATCTATCTATATATTAATCTATCATAACTAATGACTATCCACACACACACACACACAAACAAACTTATCTTTATATAGTATATATATATATATTCTATTATGATATATTATTTTTAAGAGTGTGTGTTTTTGTGTTTAAAAATCTGTAATAAAGGATGTAAATGATAAATGCCAAGTTCATCGGTTTGATATTATGTCTTTATACAGCTCACCAAAAACTAATATGATATTGGCTGTTGTGTGGTTTTTTCTTATGCTCGCTGAGGCTATCTGGATTATGTGTGTCTTGTTGTGTAGGTGGGAGCTATGTGATGTGTGTTTTGTGTGTTGTGTGTGCTGTTGGTAAGATTTTGCGCTAATATTTTTTTATTCCTCTTCATATTAAAATTAAAATGTTGCTGGCTTTCTACTAAGTGGCAAATTTCACTTGTTTTTCAGAGAGGCTATTTGGAAATTTCCTACACACTGTATATGTCTCCAGGCTTAAATGAACGATTTCAAACGGAAAGTCTCCTTATCCCCAATAAGACAAAACTGGCATTCCTACACGAACACTCATACACTCATATTATTATTCAATGACACTATAAGTACTATTTCCGGGTATATTGCAAATAAGTATTTATATTTATAAAAGTAATTATTATATAGGTGATTAATAAATAATAATTTATTTCGTTATTATATTAATAATTTGAATAAGGCTAATTGAAAACTAATACAGTAAATCACGAATATAAAAGTATATTTGAATCAGAGGATGTAAATTAATAATAAAAGTAATTATGATAACACTATAATAAGGAAGGCATATATATAGGACTGTATTATTCCATACATATACATATACATATAATTATATAATAAAAATTCGGATAGATACTGCAATACTGGCATTCCCTTTACTCACTACTTCCCAACACATCATCCACTCCGATCACTTAAATCCACAACTCTGCTAACATTATTATCATTACATATTTATATAGATATTTAGTATTATAATATATATTTATATATTAATGGAGGGAATGAAGCTTAAAAAGATAACAAAACATTATGTAAAGTATACTTTTAAAAATAGATTCAATTTGTAATTGCGATTTCATTTAAGTATTTTATTTGTGGTGAAGAGTATTTTTTGCTTTTTATTTTTCTATTATATAAATTTACTTAGTTCAATTTCTTCTAATCACCTTCATAGCTCAAACAATGCACCATCTTTTATCTAAATCTGTGATTAATTATCGGTTTCGAAGAATTTGCACCTTTTCTGACGACAAGGTCAGACCCTAGACAGCCAAAGGAAAAAACATGATATTTTTTTCTTTTTCAAATTTCATCCGGAGCTAAGCAGGTAAATGAGTCAAGCAGATGATTTTTTCCTGAAGTCCGAACGGAGCTTAAGCCTTCAGGACGGTTCATGCGCATTATGTAGCGGCATAATTAGTTTTAAAGGAGACGATAAATATTCGATCTTACGTACAATAATGGCGCGTTCACTTGGACTGGCAACATTTTGGTCGAGTTTATGTATTGTATTAAAAGTAAATGGTTGTATTTCACAGCTTCTCGCGAATGGCTTTGTGTGATTCGACATTTGAAAAATTAATAAGTTCCTAGATGATAATTAATGGTGTTGGTTTATACTAATATTCATCATGAGGAGTATCAAAGAATATCGGTATTCTTGAGGAGCTTTTACACGCACGAACTAGAGCCAACGAACACAACACACAACACCAAGAAAAAGATACACGCCAATATATTATTATATGAACTGATAAACTATTATATATCACAATTACTATCTATCATCTTACTAACACACAATAAGTATAAATTATTATATTGATTAATATTGTTAGAGTATGTAAGAATGACTTAATAATGCATGTCCTAGGATACAACTAATTGTTATCATTAGCATATTATTATAAATTAGTTTATTATTAATTCTTACATACAAACTTGTATTAAATTATAAGGTGGTTTACTACCAATAGGTTATCATATCATAAAAAATTGGGATTTTCTATACGTTAGACCCTTATCTTACTCGCTTATCAATATATTAACAATTCATGGTTATGATGATATTCGCTCGGTTTAAATTTGATATATAATATACAGGTATGTTTTGAACTCTGCCTACGTTCACACTAACTCTCACACTGACGTGTCTCCTCCAGCTGCACAACAATGTCACATAACACATACACTCACAACAAACAAACTTATTTTGACTTATTTTTCCACAATTAATATTTCCACAAACTATCGTAGGTTATTTTACTTTATTCTGTAAATCTTTGTTTAGTTCTTTTGTTTGTGTAACAGATACAAAAATAAGGACTAGGAGTTAAAAAACAACTTTTTCAATTAGCTTCTCAAGATTTTATCTCGACGGCGATCGACTACACAACTTATCAATTTAATAATAGTATATATATATGGTACGGTTAATATAGATGGTATATATATTATGATAAGTACTATATGTAACGTTAAGAGAGGTTAGTAGTAGAGAGGGAGTAGAGTAGCGTATGTATGCAAAGCTTAGACAAGTAAAGCATGTTGCGGAATAACCATGTCATTCCTTGCCAATTATAAAAATATTATTAATATAGATTTATTTTAATATTACTCTATGTATATTTGTTATTTACAATTTATTCTCGTGCAATCAGTATTATCTACCAACTCACATTTTATTTGGATTTATTTGTGCCATGCACCTGAATAGGCTATAGTATAGTTAAAAAGTTATATAGTAGATAGTATCGGATAATATATATATATATATTATATATATTATTATCTATTATATAGTATTATATTATAATATGACGAGAGAGGAGAGAGAGGAGAGAGGAGAGAGAGAGAGCTTAATTTGCATATAGTATAGTATGCATGTATCTATGCATTAATTTGTGTGTATGGAAATTATGGGATTGGATCGGTGAGACTGGACAAAATTTTTGTGGAAGTATTGGTTTGGTTTGATTGGTTTGGTAGTAATCGCTTTATTAGGAGAATAACACACAGTAAAGTAATAATGTTTATATGATATTCTATCTCTCATCGCACTATCTATCTAAACACTCCACAACATACACAGCTATATATATTATATATTATATATATATTATATATATTTATATATATATATAAGGAAATACGATGAGGAATTAATCCAACAATATGTGAAGAAAATGTTTTCAATAATATAACAGACAGCAGGATGTTTGATCAAAGGAAAAATGCTGATGATGTCATATTAAATGCACATTAAAATAACGTAAATAAATTATAATTACAGTTCACATACACTTAAATATTTTTCATTTTTCTCCTTACAAAATTTCTTTGCATTGTACCTGATGATGGTTTATAATAACGAAACACTTAAGTATAGGACATATAAAATTTTTCGCTTTTGATCATACATCCTGTGTTGTTATATTTTGGAAAATTTTCTCACACACCACAAACACACACACACATATATATTATAATTATATATTATTTATATATTATTATTATTTTTAATATATTATATTATATTATGTTGTAAAAGAGTTAATGCATGTNGATTTTTCAATAATTAAGAGGGGATTAGTGATATGAGTAAAGTAGAAATATAGTTTCGGGTTTTTACCACAGACAGAAAAAAAGGACGACAATGCTTCCATTATAAAAGATGTTATATTAATATATATATGTATAGTATTCAAAAATTAAAAATTCGTAACATACATGTATATCATTATCGTTTTAGGCATAAAATAATCTAAGCGTTTTGACATGCCGTAAAATCCAACCAACCAACAACCAACCAACCCAAATTTGGATGAAACAAGTCTGTCGAAACAATAGATATTCAGACAATGTATAACGAAGATTGAAATAATCGAACTTCACATAAAGAAAATTCTGTTTACTAATCATTTTCCTTGTATTTATTTTTTGTTTTCTGTCTCTTTTTACCCTCCTTCATTATCTTAAAAATAACGTATCTAATGGTGCTTGTTCCAATTTTATTGAAGCTGTCGAGAGCGTGGAGTTACCCCTACGTCGCAATGTTAACCTACCACAAGGATACCCCTAGCTGACACTGGGAGGTAAGGGTTATCTGCCTTAGCCGGAGGTCTCCAATTTTAACAACATATATCTAAAAATGTGTGTAAAATGAAGTTTCCTAAACATTGAGATACCCAACAAGAAGAGATTAAAAGAAATCGTTTAGGCACTTAAAAAAAACCCAACGGTGACATGCCCGTAATAATCCAACCGACCCACCAACACACACCAACCAACCACGTAAATTTGGATACAAACAAGTCTTGACAAACCACTTGTATATTCGTCACGCTGATGATATTAACGAAAGGATTTTAACAACTCGAGCCTTCATATAAAGCGAAAGTTCATTATCAATATAATCGTCTTGTATTGTTGCTCATTTGTTTTTCCTCCTCTCTCTCTCTCTCTCTCATCTCTCTCTCCATCTCTCTCTCATCTCTCTCTCTCTATCTATCTATCTATTATCAATCTATCTCACTCTCTCTCCCTCTCTTCTGTTTTGAAGAAATAGCCTATCAATGTGAGGTCCAATTTATCTGTGGGGCAGATGTAGAAACCCCTTACGTACACTCATTACTCAAATCGGTCCCCTTCTGACCCGGAGTGCCGTCAAACTGCTTTGCAGTCCCATTTTTGAATATATCTAAATACCCTAGGTCGGCGTAAAAAACACAATTCAGTTTTAAGAAAACCCTGCGATATCCCAACAACGAAGAATAAAAGAAAATTGGTTTAGGCCATAAAATAACCCACAGGGTTGACATTGCCCGTGGCAAGGATCCAACCAACCAAATCACTTTTCATCGGCAAAGAGATTTTTCAGTTGCTATTCGTAAACTGTGTTTTAACAAAAAAACGTCCTTCGTGGCATTAAAATAACCCAAAGGTATTGACATGCCGTTTAAAATTTCCAACCAACTAACCAATTTTCCATCGGCAAAGAGATATTCGATTCTTCATAATACTGGTTTCATTACAACAAAAACGGTCTTTGGAATAAAATAACCAAAGTTGACCATGCGTTTAAAATCCAACCCAACAACTTCATCAGCAAAGAGATTTTCTTTGTCAGAAACTGCGTTTCAAAACAAAAGACGTCTGTGAGCATCAAAATAACCCAAGTATGACATGCCGTAAAATCCAACCAACAACCAATTCAACTTTCATCGGCAAAGAGATTTTCGTTTTCATAAACTGGTTTTCAACAAAAAACGTATTTGGCATAATAATAAAAAGCCCCCCAAGGGGGGGGTTTGCCATGCCGTTAAATCAACAACCAACCAAATCAACTTTTCCAGTCGGCCAAGCAGACTTTATCTTTTTCATAAACTATGGTGTTCATCAAAACGTCTTTGGACATAAATAACCCAGAGTTAGACATGCCGTTAAATCCCAACGCAACCAATCAACTTTTCAGTCGGCAAAGAATTGTCAGTTTGGCGGTAAACTGGGATGTTCAACAAAAACGTCTTTTGCAGATCTAAAATAACCCAAGAGTTGACCATGCCGCGTAAAAATCCAAACCAACCAATTAACTTCATCGGCAAAGAGATATTCGTTTTACGTAAATGGTCTTCAACAAAAAACGTCTTGGCAATAAAATAACCCAAGAGATTTTGACATGCCGCTTAAATCCAACCAAACCAATCACGAAATAAACAAGTCTTCGAAATACGATAGATATGCCAGGACATATGTTACGTTGATGACTATTAACGAAGAATTAACAATGCGACTTCACATAAAGAAATTCTTACCAATATTTGACTGTGATTGTTTTTTCTTCTTTTTCTATTGTCTACTGTTGACTATTTCACAATAACGGTATCCGCATGAATCACAAATAATAGATAATCGTTGTCGACATTTCATTGGAAACGTACCAAAACCACGATTAAGACAAGCCCGATCCCTTAAAAAAACAAACAAAACAAAAACAAACAAACAAACACAAAACTAAAAAGCCATCCGGTAAGTCCAACCACCAAGTACTTAACAGACAACACTGTGTTACCTTATTCATTTACTTATAGGACCCATTCCCCCCACGACCCTAACCGCGGTTTCTGCTGTTTACCGTCAACAGCGACGCACTTCGACTGAACAATTGGTCGGGCAAGAACCACAAAAACAGGAATGTGATGCCGAGGAGGGGTCCGGATTGTAGCGGGCGTTAGGCTAACAAATCGCGGCGAAACACTCTCTGCGCGTTTTCAGGTCGAGACGTTTTCTCCCAGACCACGTTGCTAGAGATATCTAATGCTCCGAGGACGAATTCGCTTTTTTACAGAATCGCTGGAATGAATTCATATTAGGAACAGAAACATAGGTGCGAAGATCTAGATGATCTCATCTCCGACAGTGTTTGGCATTTGTTGCGATACGGAATACGAACAACAGGGACAGGCAAACTGACAGGAGAAGGTTGTGTGTTGCTGTGTTGCCCTATGTGTTATGCGTGTTTGTGGCTGTGTGTGTGGAGAGAGAGAGGAGAGAGAGAGAGAGAGAGAGAGAGAGAGAGGAGAGAGAGATGAAGGAGAGAGAGAAGGAAGAGACAGACGGAGAAGAGGCCCAAGAGATAAGAAACGATTGAAGTAATTTATTAGAAAGCAGTGGGTAGGACTACAGACATATGCAGATCATGAAGGTGAGTGAAAAGAAGATGGACAATACAGTATGAGATAGATTAGAGTAGAATTGAGAGATAGATATTGAAATGACTAGATAGAGATATAGATAGTAGATATTGACATAATAGCTGATATAGATAGATAGATAAAAGATAACAGAATACACATTGACAATATTAGAATGATAGATAGACAGGATAGATATTGACAATACTGATATAGATTAGAATTTAAAGGGAATAGACAGATACACATTGACAATACTGTAGTAAGATAGAAAGACAGATAGATATTGACAAAATACTGATATAGATAGTAAATAGATAGACAGAACACAGTTGACTAATACTTAGATAGAATTGACCTTACTGGTATAATAGATATAAATAGGATAGACAGGATACCACATTACAAATAGCTCTAGCATTCAGACTACGCGACTAAACAATAGCATATTGGACAATCACTGATATGATAGATAACATAGACTTAGACAGATACACATTGGACAATAGCTTCGAGATAGATAGATTAGAACAGATAGATATTGACACAATACTGAATAATAGATAGTATAATACGATAGACAGATACACATTGACCAATACTTAGCTTGGATAGATATTGACCAATTACTGGGATATAAGATAGAAGATAGATATGTACAATTACCAACATAGATCGAAATACTTGAGACTCAGATTTCAAGATTAATATAGACAGATAATCATTGGATCCAGAATACTAGCTATAGCCTAATAAACTAGATAGACAGATACACATCACAACATATTTAGATAGACTTAATTTAGACAGAATAGATATGTGACACTTACTGAATAGATAGATAAATAGGGCACAGATACACATTGACAATACTTAGATAGATCAGGATAGAACAGCAGAGTATTGACCATACTGGATATAGATAGACTAAATAGATAGACAGATACGACAACTGTGACCAATTACCCTTACCATCGTATAGAAGAGACAGCTAGACCTTTTGACCAATACCTGATATAGATAGATAAATCAGAGAGACAGCCGCCATCATACAACATTGACAATCACTACTAGAAGATAGAATAGACAGAAGACTAGCACATGACAATACTTGACTGATAGATAGATAAATAGATTATACAAGATACGACCAACCCTTTGACCACATTACTGTAGACGAATAGAGATCACAGAATAGATAGCACAAGGACCCTTAAGATATCTACCCGACAATACTGATCATTCAGCGATACGATTAAATAAGATAGACAAGATACCAACAATTGCATCAATTAATCGTCAATCCTAAATAAAGAGGACCTTACGATAGACAGGACCACCTAGACTCACTCTCGGACTGCATACATCGAACTATAAGATCAAAGAAATAGATTAGACAAGAAACTACACATCTCCGCGACAAACCACTTAGACAGGATAGATAGACAGCCACTACGCATAAATGTAGCATATTACTGCAGCCTAATAGATCCAGCAGACATCTACAATAGATCCAGACAATAACACACTGACGACAGCATACGTCAATAGAACATAACACACTGAATAGCACCATCGATAGCATTATTTGTTACGAATACTATCTATAGAGAGCAACAACAATAGTCCTTAGACAATCGACACCATAATGACACACAATAACTTCTGGATAGATAGTAATACGACAGAATAGATGACTGACAAGAACTACTTGATATAGATAGATAAATAGGAATACCTAGACATCAACTACAGAACGCATGCACAACAACCAATACACTTACGCATAGATAGGAATAACAGACGTACAGAACTCATTGACAATACTGATATAGATAGATAAAATAGAGTAAGACAGATTACACACCATTGACAATATCTTAGATAGATATTGACAATACTGATATAGATATGATAAACTAGATAGACAGCTACACATGACATACTAGTAGGATAGATAGATAGACAGATGATATTGAACAATACTATATAGATAGTATAAATATTATAGACAGTATACACATTGACAATACTTAGATAGATAGATAACAGATAGATATGACAATATGATATGAGATAGAGAATGAATAGACAGAGTACACATTACAAATACTTTAGATAGATAGATAAACGAGATAGATATGACAATACTTCGATAGTAGAAGACTAGATAAATAGATAGACAGCGATACACACTTGATCAAATACTTTGATAGATAGACAGAATAGATATTGACAATACTGATATAGCATAGATAAATAGCATAGACGGATACACATTGGACAAACGTAGATAGAGTAGATAGATAGACAGATAGAGATATTGACAATACTGATATAGCTTAGATAATATAGATAGACAGAACACATTGACAATACTTGATAGAGTAGACAGATAGACTATGACAATACTGATATAGATAGATTAAATAGATAGACAATACACCATTGACAATACCTTAGATAGATAGATAGATAGACAGATAGATATTTGTACAAACTGCATAATAGATAATAAGATATAGATGAATTGAAAACAGACCACGATACTTAGATAGATAATAGAAGATAATAGATTGGCAGACCAACTGAATCTATTATAGATAGATAAAATAGATAGAAACAGATTGAAACATGACAATACCTGATAATAGACAATAGATATGGACATGACAATACGATATAATAAAGATAGATAGATAGATAGATGTCAGCAACATGACAATTGATAGATAGATAGATAGATAATGTATCAGATAGATACACAATTGACAATACTAGATATAGATAGATAAATAGATAGACAGATACACATTGACAATACTTGATAGATAGATAGACAGATAGATATATTGACATACTGATATAGAATAGATAATAGATAGACAGAACACATAGACAATACTGTAGATAGATAGACAGAAGATATTGACAATACTGCATATAGATAGAATAATAGATAAGACAGATACACATCTGACAATACCTCATAGATAGATAGCATAGAGCAGATAGATATCTGACAATACTGATATAGATAAATAATATAGATAGACAGACACATGACAATACATATAGATAGATAGACAATAGTATTGCAATATGCTATAGATAGATAAATCAGCATAGAACAGATCACACAATTGACAATACTTAGATGATAGATAGACTAGACGATGATATTGACAATACTGGATATAGATAACATAAATAGATAGACAGATTACACCATTGACAATACTTAGATAGAGATAGATAGACAGATAGATATTGAAATACTGATATAGATAGATAAATAGATAGACAGATACACATTGACAATACTTAGATAGATAAGACAGATAGAATTGACCAATACTGATATACAGAAAGATAAATAGATAGACAGAACACATTGACATACTTAGATAGATACGAAGTAGCAGATAATCGACATACTGGATATAATAGATAAATAGATTAGACAGAATAACATTGACAATACTAAAGATAGATAGATAGACATGTAGATATTCGACAATACTGATATAGATAAATAAATAGATAGACAGAACACATTGACAATACTGTAGTAGGATAGACAGATAGATATTTTGACAATAAACTGAATATAGATACGATAATAGATAGACAGATACAGCATTGGACAATACTTAGATGGATAGACAGATAGAATATGACAATACTGATAAGATAGATAAATAGGTAGACAAGATACACGATTGACAATACTGATAGATAGATTAAGAATAGACAGATAGAATATTGACATACTGATACTAGATAGAATAAATAAATAGACCAGATACACATTGACAATACTTAGATAGATAGACTAGACCAGAATAGATATTGACAATTACTGATATAGATAGATAAATGATTAGACAGACCACACATGACAATACTGATAGATAGATAGACAGATAGCGATATTGACAATACTAGAATAGATGGGAATAAATAGCAAGACAGTATACACATTGACAATAGCTTAGGATACATAGATAGACAGATAGTATATTGACCAATACTTGCATATAGATAATAATAGGATAGCCAGATACACATTGACAATACTTAGATAGATAGTATAGACAGGATAGATATTGACAATACTGATATAGATAGATAAAGTAAGATAGACAGATACACATTGACAATACTTAATAGATAGATAGACAGATAGATATTGACAATTCTGATATTAGATAAAGTAACATTAGATGACAGAACACATTGCCAATACTTATGATGATAGATGACAGATAAGATATTGACAATACGATATAGAGTAGATAAATAAGATAGACGATACCACATTGGACAATACTTAGATAGATAGATAGACAGGATAGATATTGACAATACTGAATAAGATAATAAATAGATAGACTAGATACATCATTGACAATACTTAGATAACCATAGATTGATAAGACAGATAAGCATATTGCACACATACTTGACTATAGATAGCATTAAATAGATAGACAGATACACCATCTTGACAATACTTAGATAGATAGATTAGACGTAGATATTGACAATACTGATATAGATAAGATAATAGAATAGACCAGATACACATTGACAATACTATCGATAGATAGATAGACAGATAGATATTGACATACTGATATGATGATAAATAATAGACAGATACACATTACAATTACTTAGATAGATAGATAGACTAGAGATAGAATTGACATACTGATATAGATAAGATAAATTAGCATGAGACAGATACACATTGCAAATACTTAGATAGATACGATAGATAACAGATAGATATTGGACAATCACCTATATAGGATAGCATAACATAGATGACAGATACACATTGACAATACTTAGATAGATAGATAGACAGATAGATATTGACAATACTGATATAGATAGATAAATAGATAGACAGATACACATTGACAATACTTAGATAGATAGATGACAGATAGATATTGACAATACTGATATGATAGATAAATAGATAGACCAGATACACATTGACAATACTTAGATAGATAGATAGATAGACAGATAGATATTGACAATACTGATATAGATAGATAAATAGATAGACAGATACACATTGACAATACTTAGATAGATAGATAAACAGATAGATATTGACAATACTGATATAGATAGATAAATAGATAGACAGATACACATTGACAATACTTAGATAGACAGATAGATATTGACAATACTGATATAGATAGATAAATAGATAGACAGATACACATTGACAATACTGTAGTAGATAGATAGACAGATAGATATTTGACAATACTGATATAGATAAATAAATAGATAGACAGATACACATTGACAATACTTAGATAGATAGATAGACAGATACGATTATTGACAATACTGATATAGATAAATAAATAGATAGACAGATACACATTGACAATACTTTAGATAGATAGACAGATAGATATTGACAATACTGATCATAGATAGATAGATAAATAGATAGACAGATACACATTGACAATACTTAGATAGATAGATAGACAGATAGATATTGACAATACTGATATAGATAAATACATAGATAGACAGATACACATTGACAATACTTAGATAGATAGATAGACAAATAGATATTGACAATACTGATATAGATAGATAAATAGATAGACAGATACACATTGACAATACTTAGATAGATAGACAGATAGATATTGACAATACTGATATAGATAGATAAATAGATAGACAGATACACATTGACAATACTTAGATAGATAGACAGATAGATATTGACAATACTGATATAGATAGATAAATAGATAGACAGATACACATTGACAATACTTAGATAGATAGATAGACAGATAGATATTGACAATACTGATATAGATAGATAAATAGATAGACAGGTACACATTGACAATACTTAGATAGATAGATAGACAGATAGATATTGACAATACTGATATAGATAGATAGATAAAGCGGTCTTTTTCAAGAGCAACTATATTTATCAAGGACAGACGGAATAAATAAACCGTTAATCAGGAGGGGTACAATCGAAAATGTTCAGGATGTATTCCAGCTACAAACTTGCTTTTTGTAGCTGGAATACATCCTGAAAGATTTTTGATACCTTTTTTTTATATTTGTAATTCAAACTCTTTTGAGTTTTTCTTATGGATAATAATGCATCTGATTTTTTAAAATAAAATTCATTTTATTTTTAACATAGAATACGCATTTTCCAAAACTTAAAAAATTCCGGCCCTGACGTAAGTGTTCTCCTGATTAACGTCTGTCCTTCATAAATATAGTTGCTCTTGAAGAAGACCGCTTTATTAAAAGGTCGAAACAGATCTGTCAGCAAACTAATAATATCATTTGTTTTTTCTAAAAATGTTCAATTCATACTGTCGGATTCACTTCCATTTACTTCATAGATAGATAGATAGATTGATAGATATTGACAGTGTGAGATAAAATATATATGAACATTATTGATATATATTTAAAGAAAGAAAACTATATATATATATATATATTATATATATATATATATATATATATATATATTATATATATTATATATATTATATATATATATATTTATATATATATATATATATATATATATATATATATATATATATATATATATATATATATATATATATATTATATTTATATATATATATATATATATATATATATATATACACTCGCACACAGACACACATATGTGTGTGTGTCTGTGTCTGTGTGTGTGTGTTACAAATCAGATTTCACGCAACTTTATCTTTAGATAGAATCAAAATAATTGGAATTACAAAAGAAGTTATTATTCTTCCCGCTAAAATATTGTACTGTTTGTCACGTGACACTAGGTTGCTCAAGCGGTACATATATTTTCACCAGATAATTTCATGCATTCCATTTATTATGACTGATTCCTGTTTGTGCTTATTCCGTTTGTTAGTATGGTCAAAATCTAATTTCTTGCACAGTTCCCATTGAATCACATTTTTACACTCAGTCGTGCCTAGACTTGTGATCCCTTTCAACTTAATTTACTGGTAGTTTTTCCCTTAAGTTTGAGGGAGAGCAAGGCCTCACAGATCTTCAGAACTCTTCAAAATATTCCAGTCGATATAACTATGTTGTTGTTTGGATGGTCGCAATTCTTCCCCAGATTTCCAATTCCTCCAGCTCGTTTCCAAGCTCTTGGGTCGTCCCTAACAACAATTGGTATCACGTTTACCGTTGTAAGATTCAAGGTTATAATAATGTTATAACATGTTGAAACGAACAAACTCTGACAAGGGTGTTAAACATATAACAATATGGACTTTAATACAGGCACATGGAATAACATATAACATTGAATACAAGATACATAGTAGAAAACACAAATAAGATATAATAAAAGGACACATTCATGAATGGAAATACAATATTTAGGTATAAAAGAGATACCTAAATGTACATATAAAATATAGAAGGAGTTACGGATAGTCCATAAGATTGAAGTCACTAACTGACTTAGTCCGTACGTGGGGGATAGAGACCCCCACGAGGGTGGGGTGTAGACACAAATGTCTAACCCATGTCGCCCAGTCCGAGAAGAAGGAGAAAAGAGAATGAGAGTGTTTGAATCAGGCGCTTAAATACAATAGAGCCCTGGTGGTCAAAACCGGGAACCCAGGGGGAAGATCCAAGGGAAGACAATCCCCAACAATGTCATGTTCCGCACCTTTTTTTTAAATTTCAGGCAAGATTCAAGTATTTGTCTATCGTTTTTATCTTTTTTATTTTCAATCTATTTACAGCAGGAATGTCAAGATCTACAAGATGTTTTCTTGTTAATTAACACTAGGTCAGATCTTCTGATATAATTTCTTGCACAGTTCCTATCGGATCAACCTTTTTCACCCATTTGTGCTTAGTCTTGTACTCCATTCGCTTATTATATGACTAACCGTTTCGTTTCTGTCTCCACACATCCTACACTCGCTATTCTGTTGCGTCTTATCTATTTTCGATCCCGAGATCTGGGTGATCTGGTTTGGTTTGTTTTCTTTGTTTAATGGCACATCAACATTCGTGGTTTGTTTAATGCCAACGCCATCCTGTTATATATTTACCAACCCTTCCACACGAGCAGAATGCGACATAAGGTCAGTTTTTTGAAGCGGAGTTTTATAAGTTTGAATTCAGTGTTTCCTTCTCCCTGACTAGTTGCCTAACCAAGGTTAAAGAACCCAATCTGCCCTTCTACTTATCCACAGCTGGTGTAAGAATAGTGTGATTCATACCTTTCCCAAGGATATTAGCACTTTCTAAAATGCAAACAGGCACGTCCTGGATTTGAACTCGTATCGTGGTGTCAATTTTCTATGACGTTAACTATTACACCCTGCGCCTCCTTGTAGAAGAACAATAGTAGTACTCCTTAACCTATAGCTGGTGGAATGTGGGGCTTCATACCTTTCCAATGGGTATTAGTCCGAAAGTGAACGTAATAGCGTGACGTGAGTTCAAACTGGCTTGAATTCAGTTTTCATTCTCTTAGATTGGTTGCTTTACAAATAATAAAGAACTCAGGTAGTTCTAATATTTGCCCATCGCAAGAGGGAACAGATGAATTCATATCTTTCTGTAAAGTTTTTAAGTGCCATACTTGGCCAGTTGAAAAGGGCTTAAAGAAAGTCCTATGTTATGGAATCCTTTGGTGATCCTTTGGTGATCCTTTGGTAAGCGTATAAGTCCTATCCCGCGTATTGGTAAAGGTCCAGTGATTAAATCCTATGTCCGTCGTCAAGGAATGCCAGTGTAATTATGACCAGTAGGGTCGGTTTAAGTATTGTATCAGCCTCAGAGTACTGACAGTGATTGGCCAAGGAATAGATCACATGATCTCGCCTAGTCTATAAGTAAGAGCGAGGATCTAGCGCACACCTTATATATACAAAAAATCTCAAGATTTTCTCAAGGACACAGAAGTGTTATGGATTATTCTGTATATAAGGTGTGCTACAATACACCTCTTAAATTTATAGACTAAGCGAAGCCACGTGGTTTAAACCTCAGCCAGTCAGTACGGATACCCATGACACTTTCTCTCCAACAATCCCTATTTATCGCCCCTGGCAATTCCTCCACGCCTCATCCAGAATTCACACAGAGCTGATTGATTTAGATTTTTGTTGGTCGGTCTACATTCGCGATTCCATGTGTATTTGTCCACAGGAGAACGTCACTATTCTCTCGTCTGAGGATTGTGTTAGACACGTGAAACTTGAGTGATGGAGAATCCGTCCCTGCTTCTCCGGCAGTATTCAGGATATATTTTTTCAATGGTTTATGACATAGGAGGCAAGTGGCAGTACAAGTACTTTTTGTGAGGTGTTTCTTCCAAGACTTGTTCAAGACAGCATGCAGCATCTTTGTGTAGTTATTGTCTGGATTTTTCTTTAGCCGTTGTGTTAGAGTCCATGTGGTGCAGCCATATAGAAGCACTGATTGGAGACGCGTGGTCTGATGGTTAGAGTCGTAGGAAATGGACTCGTCGACCCGAGTTCAATTCCTCGACGAAGCTGTTTGCATTTCACATAGCGCTAATACCCTTGGGAAATGTATGAATCCAATTCTCCCTCCAGCTATGGGTAAATAGCAGGGCAGACTGGAATCTTTAACAATAGCTAGGTAACCAGTCTGGGAGAAGGAAAACTCTGAATTCAAACCTGTTAAACTCCGCTTAAGAAATTGACCTTGTGTCCCATCCTGCTCGTGCGGAGGGGTTGGTAAATATATATATATATAGTAGCACTGATAGCTTGGAAGGACTGTCACTTAATCTTATCAGAAAGATCATTATCATTATGTCCCGCAATTATCACGGATATCCTTAATAATCTCTCGCCAACCTTCTCTGTCATTCATTTTCCCCATGAGGTCCTCTGTGCAGCATCCGATATCCGTGCAGAGCTGGTCAATGTAGGTCCTTGCTGGGCGGCCCACATTAACATGACCATGTGTTGGATTCCAGAGGGGAACGTCGCTTATGAGTTTGTCCTTGCTCCTCCAGCAGTGTCCAGCATTCCTTGGCCGTCTCACTCGGATGGTTTGTGAGATAGGGGGCAGGTGGCCATACAACTGCTTCCCTGTGGGGTGATGTTTCCATGACTTGATCAAGATCACACGCAGCATTCTTGTGCAGCTCCCATCTAGCTTATTCTCGAGGCGCATCGTTAGGGTCCAAGTGGTGCAGCCATAGAGTAGCACTGATACAACCACATCTTTCTTCTCCAGCAGTGTCCAGCATGTCTTGTATGTCTCACTAGAGAGATACATCTGAGTATAATGAAGATTCAGTGTTTTCTGTCTGTAACCGAAACTATATCACTACTCAAGTCGCAATTTCCTTAGTTATTTACGTCACATTCACCGTGATTTTATTTTTATTCAAACTTCAATTATCAATAAAATTGTTTTGCATTATTACTACTGTTGGTCATATCTACATACGAATAACATGCAATTATATTTATATATATATATATATAACAAAATAGCGGTTTACAGTGTGAACGGGAAAGCTAATTTGCAAATTTATATTAAAATTTTGATTTTAATAAATAAGTGTTTAGTATTATTGATTTCTAATTATTTAGTTTTAACTTAATGAATATGAGCAAAAGTCTTGTGGATACATCTTAAAAGAAATCAATTAACAAGAAGACATAATTGTAATTTTATTCTTTACTTCCTATTTTAACTGAATAGTTAAATTAGGAAAATTTAGCAATGAAAGACGAGATGAAAGAGTATGCTTCAGTTCTATTTTTCGATTATACCTCCCTGTCTAAAATATTTTTTTATCTGCATTCTTATTTAGTTTCATTAGCCTTTCTAATTTAATATAACATTTTATTATATTAAAACTTAAATACTTGTACCCTACGGGGGGTGCATATATTTGCTAGTTATATCAATTATCTTATATTAGCTTTTCTTTCTTTCTATTTTCTTGGTCAATTTGGTACGAGTTTAAGAATGCCTTTGTCCACGATTTTATTAATGTCTGGATAGATTCTATGCAGCTGTGACCATAGTCTATCAAGTATCTTCGATAATGATACAAACCTAACGAAGGTAACTATAGCAACCAGGATCATCAATATCAGCGATATTCAACAATTGTATCGCAGATGCGCTGCAGGGTTTTAGATTAGCTATTTTAGCTAATTTAGTTTTAAAATGGATGATGGACGAATCCCGAAAGACATTCTCTGTGGAGAGCTTTCGTCTGGTAAGAGACAGATTGGTCGCCCCCAGCTGCGATTCAAAGATGTCTGCAAGAAAGATCTCAGATGCTTTGGCATTGCCCCTTCCAGCTTGGAAAATTTGGCTCAGGACCGCCCTCGGTGGCGACAGACTCTCCGTTGAGGATTGCACATGTCAGAAGTCACCCTGATGCAACACCATGAAGCTAAGAGGTCCAGACGAAAGCAGCGGCAACAAAGCACCGGTACATCAACATCTTCAGGGACAGCCTTCAAATGCGACATCTGTGGTCGATAATGTTTTCCAAACATCGGACTTCCCTGTCACAGGAGGTGCTGTAACTTCAGGGGCACAAAAACTTTATTATAGTCTTCCGAGACTGAAATGCCAATAATAAAGTTTTAAAAATATTTAACAAGTTGTGACACATTTGTCGAAAATTGATTTTATTCAATACTTTCAAAAATGTTATCTATTTGTTGTGAGTTGAAAAAGGAATTTCAAATTACCCACGGGATCCCCGTCCTGCTAAGAATTAAAAGTAATAATGGCATGTAACCTGCTTAAAATACCGTCTGTACGTGTGTTTTGTGTGTGTGTGTGTGTGGTGTGTGGTTTGTGTGTGTGGTGTGTGTGTGGTGTGTGGTGTGTTTGTGTTTGTGTGTGTTTGTGTGTGTGTTGTGTGTGTGTTTGTGTGTGTGTGTCCTCTGTGTGTGTGTGGTGTGTGTGTGTGTGTGTGTGTGTTTGTGTTTGTGTGTGTCTGTGTGTCTGTGTGTGTGTGTGTGTGTGTGTGTGTGTGTTTTGTATTTGTGTGTGTTTGTATTTGTGTGTGTTTGTGTGTGTGTGTCTGAAAGTTGAAGGTGGCATGAAGTGAAACTCACAGATCGCTCGTGAAGGACAGGAGGCCCCCCAAAGCGGTCCAAGGACCATATCAAAACAACCCTGAAGAAATACACCATCGTCATCTGTGACGGACATCTAAAGCAAAGGAAGTGTGGCCGAGAGAGAGAAAGAAAAAAGAAAGAAAGAAAGAAAGAAAGAAAGAAGAAGAAGAAGAAGAAGAAGAAGAAGAAGAAGAAGAAGAAGAATATAGGTAAATCAGATTTACATTTCACTCGTGACCTTGTTTTATTAAAATGCAAATAAATCAACTGCACCCCCCCAAAAAAAACCCCAACTTACTCTACCCTACAAAGGATTGAAGGCACAGCAAGGCTATTCTTGCCTAAGACACTCTACATGAGTAGCACTCTCACTGACAAACCAAAATATGGAACCAGAAAAAAAGTGTTTACCCATATATAAGTATATATAATCCATAGCTATAGGGAGAATACATGGATTCTTACCTTTATTAACTGTATTAGCGCTTTGTAAAATGCAAACAGTCTCTGCCAGGATTTGAACTCGCGTACATTTCTTACGACAATAACCACAGAAGGAAAACTGTGAATTCAAACCTGTTGAATTTCGATTGAGTAAATGACCTTGTGTTACATTCTGCTTGTGCAGAGGGTTTGGTAAATATGTATATACATATGCATTAACACAGTTGTATTTACTTACCTAATTTATCAATTAATCTATCCATGAAGCACTACATGTAATCATGCTATATATTGAAACCATATAACTGTGTAGAAACCATTACTATTAGATAAGAATACCTGAAACCATATGACTGTGTAGAAATAATTACTATCAAATAGAAATACTTGAAAGCCTCTTATTGTGTTGCATATTCTGGACTGCTCAGCCACCAGGATTCTATCCTTAAGCACCATGTGTTACTACTCACAGTCAACAAGTGGTCCCATGGCGGGGTCTTAGCCCTCTGCACAGGCGCAGTTGGCATATTCTACAACCCCATCGGACAAGGTTATCTTGAGTTTATAGAGTACCCCTTCATTGCAATCACTCCTGTCTCCTCAGATACGACTTGTTATTACCTCTTAGGATTTCATCTATGTGTCAAATAGCTGCATCCGTAATAGACCATATATGTATTTATACACCCCCTTGCATGAGTAGGATGAAACACAAGGTCATTTTTAAGCGGAGTTTACCAGCGTTTGTTACATAATTATTAGATGCCTAATGTTATGGCAATAGTGTAGAAATCAAAATGGCCGTTATAAGCTACAGCCCACGGCCTTGAAGGATGAGTGACGGCGCTTGACCTCACTCTCACCTTGCCTTCCGGGAATAAATCGTGAGAACCGGAAGGCATAGAAGACCCTGTCTTCCGGTGTAAGGATAGTAAATAACTCAGTCAGTTAGCAAGTAGGAGCCGAGCTCGTAGGATGTGCGCAGATGTCTGGTTTGGGGATTTACAAATAAAGTAACATCAAAGTAAATCGAAGTCTTGTGTTTATTACCTAAAAACTAACAATGACACAGGGCTTCTGATAAGGAGAAATCCCTAACAGAAATCAGACCCGAAGTCCCCAAGAAAGTCCAGAATTTGGAAGAGACCAGACCAAGATAGAAGATAGAACCAAAGCCGGCCAGAAGAAAAGACGACCAGAAGTAAGAAGTAAGAAAGGGTATACAACACGTTGAATACAGATTTTTCCTTCTCCGAGACAGGCTGCAATACTATTATCTCATAACTGGAGATAGAATAGTTGGATTAATAACTTTCGCAAGGATATTACAGTCATTGCAGATTTGAACTCGGATCATCGGATCTATTTTCTACGACGATAACCATTACACTACTTAATTCCAGATTGTTATAGTTAGAACGATTCAGCTGTTAACACCTTCAAGAATCAATTTAGGGAATTTTGAGATATTTTTCGTCTTTTCTTGGGCTAGTCTTTCCACTTTCCACTTTTCGCTGATAGTTTTGTGTATTTGCTTATTTTATCACGCCATCGCTTTGGTGTTTGGTTGGTTGGTTGAATTTTACGGCATGTTAACCCTTGGGTTATCTTATGCCGAAGACGTTTTTTCTTATTCATACTTTTTGGATATTCAATATTTTAAATTTCAATTATCTAACACATATTTTAAAACCCTTTTTGATCTATTTAATCCAGGAATTGGACTCTAACAGTTACTACCACTCCGGGTCAGAGTGAACCCGGGAGTATTGATGATGAAGGGGTACTCCACACTCCCCAGAGCTCCACAATTGGAACTTCATCATTAGATGCAGTTTAAAGTCATATCCAAGACACTGAGACCCACAGGCACCGCCTTCTAGCACATATATGATAAGATGGTTAGATTCAACAGCATATCAACCCTTGTCGGGTTATTTAATGCAGAAGATGTTTGTTTTAATCATTCTTATTGGGTATTAAAAATTTTTCCAAACTCATTTTAAACACAAATTTTGAACCCATAGATGTGACCCTAACAGTTACAACCACTCCTTATCAGAGTGGATCTGGGAGTAATGGCTACGAAAGGGGACTCCACAGTCTCCATAGTTTCAGAAATGGAACCTTACCACTAGATTCAATTTAAAGTTATACAAAGTACGCTAAGACCCGCAGTCACTGCCTCCTAGCACATGTATGATAAAAAGGGTTGGAATTGCCATAAGAGCAATAGGGCAAGGACAATCATATAGGTACTATGGCTTGACGGGAACAGCGAATTGATCGTAAGTGGCTTGTCTAACCACCCGTCTAGTCTAAGTATGTGCCAAAGTAGAGTGTTGCATTTCACAGACTGCTCAGCCATCAGGATTCCGTCCTTAAGTATCACGAGTCGTCACCCACGGCTACCAGGTAGCCCCATTGGGGGATATCTTATATCTCTGCAGAGTTACAATCGGTGTGTTCTATGGCCCCAGTCAACAGGGCAGAATTTGGTGGTTGGTAAAATCCTTAAATGCCTTTAAACCGATTACTGAAGAAACCCCTTTGTAAAAGTCTAGAGGTCTATGTATTTTTCTGTGTACGTAATGTTTTGAATACGTGATATGATTGGTTGAAACCTCATAATGATTACGTGATGATATTCACGTCCAACACTGAGACACTTCATGTTTTATTGATATAAAATAAAATTTAATGGAATCTAAAGGTTATTTTCTGAATGATGGCCACCTTTATATGCGCAGTTACGATGAAAAGTGGTTCATTCTGCGCAGATGTAAATAAATGGCCGTTAATCATACGAAATTTACTGTGTTTTCGAAGCTCAGATTAATACTACTTCTGGGGAAAATTATCTTATTTGCACACTGAGAAGAAGTTCACTTCGGTTAGCTTTTAGCAGTAATAAACTAATAATAAATAGGATGGAAAACATTTTTATTTGATTGCTGAATATTCTAGTTTCATAAAATATCATCATCATCATCATCATCATCACATCATCATCAGCATCATGTCACGCTTTTAATTCGGATTCCCATGACCCCCCCCCTCGCCAAACGTCCCGTCGGCCATTGCTCCTGTTAGGTTCAAAATACAGCATCCAGAAAATGCGCAGAGCTGATTGATATAGGTTTTTGATCGTCGAAGGAGCAATGGCATGTCCATGTGGCAGGTGTCCACAGGTGAACGTCACGTATGAGTCGTCTTTTGCTTCTCCAGCAGTGTCTTGTACGCCTAATCCGGCAGATTTTGTGTATAATAGAAGGCAGGTGATCATACAATTGTTTATCTTGTGGAATACTGTTTAAGGCAGCACGTAACATCCTCATGTAGCTTCTATCTAGTTTATTCTCCAAGCACTTCGTTATGGTTATGTAGTGCTGCCATACAGTAGCATGATACGGCTATGACTTGGAATAATTCTCGCATTATCTTATCAATGAGATCAAATTTCCATATAACTTAAACAATTCACAGTCCTGTCGGTTAGGGCGTTAGAATACACCGACTGTACTTCTACAGAGGAGAAAGACTCCCCAATCAGACCCCCTGTTGGCCGTGGGTAGTGATCCATGATGCTTAAGGATGGAACCTAGGCATAAGTTTTATAGAATAGGTTAAAGTATTTTTTCTCGTTGAACTTTTAAAGGTAGTTTAGAAAATTCAATACTTAAACGCAGCAATCAATGTTAAGTTTCAGTAGTTACGGCAGCAGTATTGGAAAGCAAAATAAATTTGGTTATTTCCTATAATTCTAACATAAACAAAGGGGAACCACTATTGACTGACAATTATTTATTTTTTCCATTAAACTAACCCTAAACCTAACCTTAGCCCTAACCATAAACCCTAACCTAAAACCGTCTTCTTTTTTTCCTATATATCAATAAATAAATAAATAATTTATCAGTCAAGAGTGGTTCCCCTTTGTTTATTTTAGACTTATAGGAAATAACAAAAGTTCTTTTATCATGCAGATTTAAATAAATTCCAAATAACAAATATATATATTTACTCAATACATGAGGTGTCACTGTTGGATCGAAAGTATAATCAAGTCTTCTCAAAAGGAGTAAGCTTAATTGCCGCCAGATACGGCGGCTTTTATGCTAGTCATAAATAATCCGTAGTAGCAACTTTCAATAAATTCCAAATAGATAATTATATCATTGTTTTGATGAAAACTGTTGTTTGAAAATTATTGTTCAAGTTAATAAAATTTAATATTTACTCAATACCATGAACTGTGTCACTCCTGACCGAATAAGAGTCCCCCAAGAAGTTACCGTATTTGACGGCATAAGAAGCACGGGAATATAACCCCCCCCTTTCAGCAGGTCAGATTCAGAAAAAAAGTTTTACAATTTGTTGAAATTCAAAACCTGTGTTTGTTTTTTCTTCACCACCATACGTTCCTGTTAACCTTGATTATAACAATACCAAAATAAAATAAGGATGCATAGAGTTTAGTGTAAGGTAGTAAGCTGGGTTAGTGGGCTATTCATATAGAGCCTAGGCCTACGGGAAGTCTCAAACTTCACCCTACGATGTATAAGACGCAGGGCAATTTTTGAGTCAAAATTTTGGAGAGAAAAAAGTGTGCCTTATATGCCGTCAAATATGGTAGCTTACATGCCGCCCGATACGCAACCTTTTAAGCTAGTGATAAATAATTCGTAGAACCCTTTGCCGAATATACTTGGATAGGATTTATTAAATAAAAAAACAATCAATTAGTTTATGAGTTAAGACTTAAACCCCACTGCCCTGGGTTAGATTTCTGTCGTACTGTGTTGTTGGTGAGAAGAATCCGTGTGTGGGTGTTAGGGGTGAGTGGGTTTGTTCAATGAAATAAAAGTTCGGACCAGCCAATCAACAAGCAATGGAATTGTGCCAGCGTTGCGTATCTGATCGATTATCTTGTGTCAGCGAAATCGTTCCGATCCAAAGGGCGTAAAGACAATCGCAGGTAGCATTTAGCATTCTTATCGACCATCTTGGACCATTGATTACAGTGCCGAGAAATTTAATAGGAAAGCCCTGTCTCAAGAATATGCCTTCATTATAACTGTGGGCAGAGCAATTAGCGACTTTGATTGCGAGCTTCACTCTGCCGGGGCACCACTTAATGACTAGTCAATCAGAGTCAATTGTGTTCATCATAAGTCGTGTCGGGACTCGTTTTCCTACCGAGTGGTAGTGATAATTTCAATTAGTGTCCATAACGTTCAATCGAATTAGATCAGCGACAGGTATCTGGGAAAGGTGTAAAGTGATCGTTGGAAAGCGACGGATATACGCCATCTTACCTCATCAATTTGATTAACACTCACTGGAATGCGATCTTTAATGATCCGAGGGAAGATTGTGTTAAGCATGAGAATAATCAAGGATAATATAATATAATACTCGGACAACAAACGCCCTGTTGGCAAAGCGTTGAGTACGTGGGGGTACTGGGTATAATGCTAAACTGTCTGGTGGTTAGGATCCAATTCTGTAGAGTATGTCTTCATTGCCATTACTCCCAGGTCCACTATTTTCTTTTTTTTTCTTTTTGATGAGGGTCTTACTGGTCCTCTGGGGACACAGTCAGCGTATTTTAAGCACTATATTTTCAGAGTAGGAAAAGGGAATATTTCTTTTAAATACTTAATGGTAAATTAAAAAATTTCAAGTAAGTCAAAAATATTAGAAAAGATATATATATATATATATATATATATATATATATATATATATATATATATATATATATATCTAGTCCATCTAATTAAATTAATACATTTTATTTTACAACTGAAAAAAAAAATTAGAAAAAATAAAAAATAAAAGCTAAGTATGAATCTTTGATTTTGAATTTAACATAGCTACTTTGTTGCATTATTCACCGGAGGGTAACCAGACAATATTGGATATGTATACATGCATAGGGGTTCAAACATTCGTTCTCAACAGATATTCCAAAAATAAGAAATTACAGTTATTCGCCCATTTCATTCATAACATAAAGAAAAAAGAAAGTGGAGAAAGAAAAAAGAGAAGGAGAGGACAAAAAAAATAAATGAAAAAAAAAAAATAACACACAAAAAAACTGAAGCATGTACATTTCTGATAACCATCTCTGAAGATAAAGTTTTGCTTTGAAATCGATAAGACAAAAATAACTTTTTGTTTTTATTTTTATATTGCAATTGCCTTCAAATCATTAATATATTATATATATATATATATATATATATATATATATATATAATTATATATGGCACCCCAAAAAATAGGCCTGACTTTCAAAAAAGTGTTTTTTTGGATCACCGTATAGATTAAACCTCGACTTGGTAAATTATCAACAACTTACTTGATACACAAATTACTTAACAAACTATTTGCTTACAAATCATACATAACCCCACAAAGATTTAGCATTAGATAACTCATAAGGTTTGATATGCCATAAAACCAAACAAAAAAAAGTTGCGTTTAAAAAATGTCAAATACCCATCAAGAATGAATGAAACAAAATGTTTTCGGCATAAAATAAACCAACAAGGGTTGACATTCTGTAAAATGATTTGGCTTATTCGGACTATTGTTCTCATCTTTATTGTTTCTATTGATGGATTATATTGGGTCGGTACCGATTAGATACTAATTCTCTGAATTTTTTAGATGAGGCTTGATAATTAAATAAAGATGAGGACAGTAGTCTGAATAATCCAAATAATCTAAATTATCAAGCCTCATCTAAAAAATTCAGAGAAATAGTGTAGATGACAATAAAAGATGAGGACAATAGTCCAATAATTGAGTCTATCAATCAACGTCAATACCTGTATGCAAAATAATAATAATTATAATAATTATATAATTATAATAATTAATTATAATTTAATTAATTAATAATAATAATAATAATAAATAAATTTTTATTTATTATAATAAATAAATAATTAAATAATATAATTTATTTATCATTATTATGGTTTTATATAAAATCATTCATAGGATTGATTTTAATATGTTGTGTATTAGAGATCAATAAACCAAGTAATTATCTATTTTTTAGTTTTTTAACCAATTTAACCACACCATATATTATGCAAACCTTTATTTCTATAATTTTAGATTTATCAATAAATAATAATAAATTAATAATAATTATAATAATTAAATAAAATAAATAATTTCAAAAATAAAATAATTGTGGATAAATCTAAAAGGTTCAATTCAATAGAATTTCACGTAGCATTGAAAATATCGTTATCATTACAATCAAACATTGACAAATGAATCAAATGTCGGCATTATATATCACATAAAGATTTGAAATGCCGTTAAGCAAATAAAGCAAAAGTAATGTAAGTATTATGTAATAAGATGACAGGTGTGTCGCCGAGTACAAAGTGACAGCAGCGGATGTGGGACCTGGGAGGTTGGGCCAAAAAGAGGTCAAGGAAGGGGGGTCACACCTGCAAAGGTCTGGGAAAGTAAAACCGGATGTCCCACGCCAATGTGGACTAAGTGCTAGGCCGATATAATAATGTGATACAATAAGAACAGAGAAAGAGACAGAGAGAGACAGAGACAGAGAAAGGGGAGGATTATATATATATATATATATATATATATATATTATATTATAGGGGGTCGGTTTTGCTCAGTCGGTTGAGCACCCGACAAGGAATTGTAAGGTTTTGGGGTTCGATACCTGTCTGCCACTAGCTCAGTAATCTGATCTGTGCAGTAAAGTGGGGAGCTGACGGTAGGTGTGATGCACCACTTCAGCAAAAACAATCTCTCTGGTCTAAAGGGGATAGACTCCCTCGCTGAACGATTCATACCGACAATAGCCATATATATATATATATATATATATATATATATATATATAGTAGTTGGATGCATAACTTTGCCAATATTATTAGCGCTATGTGAAATGCAAATATCATCCAGGATATATATATATATTATATATTATATATATATATATATATATAAATAATTATTAATAATGGAGATTGTCTGTATTTCTGTCTGTAACAAAAACTACGTCATAGCTCTACGTCACAGCTTACGTCACAATATGCTTATGCTATATATACCCAAAAATTTGAGTAAGCAGTTTTAAAAATTGTTTTTTACTCTCGTCCACCCCCTTTTTTTCACAGTAACAAGAAGTTAACTAAAAAGTTTACAAATAAATAAATACCTACGACTTTGTGGAAAATTGATGTGGAAAATATTCAAAATAATAGTTTGATTATTACATGCACACAACATTTTATTTGAGAGGGACGGGGCTCAGTTTTCATTTCAAATTGTTTTATTTTTTTTTACTCTTTTAATAAATTTGATGATGTTACTTACTTATGATACAAGCCCTCTGACATTGAATTTTTAACTCCCACCCTCTCAGGCAATGTCTTTCAAATATTAATTTTTACGACGCCCGGAGGGTGTTTTCTGTTGCTAGTATATATAATATATACCATCCGTTATTTTTTCATTTGCAAAGTTAAGCAAATACTATTCTTACTTCTCCGAATACCCATGTGAAAGACTTACTAAATATTGTTCACACGTACATAGGCGGAAACACGCAAACACACACACACACACATACATACACACACACACACACACATACACACATAGTGTTTTCTCCATCACAGAGCCGGTTTGTGACTTAAATAGTGCACAAGAGAAGGCGAAATAGCCAAGAGAGTGTTGTAAAGTCACCATAAAGCAATCGAGGCGTACAATGATATACATTTGTAATCGATCGTCTCAAGAAAGTAAGCAAAATGAGAGCCATTTATAGGCGTCAGTATGTAATTCTGTAAATAGCAGATGGTCGAGCAGGTTTGCTCAAGGGAATGGGGGTTCTCTATCACGGGTCCAAAGTGGATGTGAGATTCAGCGCTATTATATATATACATAAGTTAAGAGTAAGGAAATGAATCCAACGGTATAAGTATAGATAAAAGGATATGAAAATACACAATGCTGTTAAAATGAAAATATTCTATATCATATTCATAGCTAATATAGAACAATATTTCGATTCATAAAAATCATCTTCAGAGCTTGTTTTTAATCCGGACTCATCGAGGGAGAAGCTGAAAATAATTTAAATTCAAAATGAAAAACATTGATGTTCCAAAAAGCGTGCAAGTCATGCGATCATTTCGTCATTAGCACATCCGCTACGCGTTTCTCCGGCATCGACATAATTGTATATCTTTAGTGTAACAGTTTTTGAAAGAAGAAGACATATTTCAAATTCAAAAATAGACAAATTCTCTTTTTCAAACTGGAAGAGTTTTAACCCGTTCATAATCAGCCTGCAACGGATTTTTTCAGAAAAGAAATATTTTTGGCAACTTTTTTAAAAATCAAAAACTTTTTAATGTAAAAATAAATTTAATGGTGTAAGGGTTTATTGGGATAATGTGAAATTTAGATTTGTTAGGAAGTATATGTCAGAAACCGTTGTGTGAAGGAGATCTTATGATTTCTGAGTACAATTGTCGCTAAATAAGGGGATATATTAAAAAAAGCCTTGTCTTTGGGGGATGGTTTGATTGGTGAAAATAACGCAAGATTCCATAATTATACGTAGTGTTCTATTGTGTATGTGAGTTAATATTTTGGCACCTTCATATATATATATGTAACCCCTTTTTCACAACACAATCGTAATCTCCCATATAGGAAAAGGGCAAGGAAAAGAAAGTCCAGACATGCTTATTTTCAGAAAGATTGGCTCACGTTTATCATAATCCACACTTGGACAACATTTCAGAAAAATTAAAGGGGGTGGTTAACATGGCTTGGATGATTTGACATGGAATTCATTCAGTGAGTGTTGAAATGATATCATCAAGCCAAGACTAACCACAGATAATTCACTTTAGGTCAAATCTTTGTTGCAGAATCTGTTTTGTTTTGTTTTGTTATGTATTAAGGTATATGCAAAATTTCCATACACATTGTTTTAGGATATATCATTTAAAAACATATTTTTCATTCATGTGTAGCAATGAATTACCCTTATCTTAGTAAGACAATAACATTTTTCTTTCTTTGTTTTTAGTTTGGAAATTTAAATAGATTCATATTACTACAAATCCCTGAAAATAACCTAATGCGAGGGACAAATAAAACCTATTACACACTGTCCCTCCAGTGGATCTAAAACTAAAATAGTAAAGTCTATCACAGACAATGGCCGTAGGGCAACTCATCGACAGTCAATAAAATAGTGTCTGAGCGTGATAAAAATCTGGGGCAATCACGGATGACGAAATATTTTTTTACGGCCAAACAGATTTCATCATAGATTCATATTACTGCACATCACTGCAAATAAACTTATCTGAGGAAAAATAGAAATCGATTACGCCCTTAGTATTATTTGTATTATCCGGACTATTGTCCTCATCTTCATTGTTATTTGTACAACGTTTCGGCTGTTGTGTCCTCCGGTCTTCTTCAGTTTTTCGGGAACCTTCTCGGACTTGCGAACCTACTCGGACTCCGGAACCTTCTTGTCGTAATCGGGAATCTTCTTGTCGTAATCGGGAGCCATCACGGAATTTTGAACCTAACCCTTTATTCAGTTCACGGAGGTATCCTGTTCTCATTCAGGGAAACGATTACACCCTGTCATATCAGTGGGTCTAAAACCTTGGTAACGTCCATTACAAACAAAGGGCAAACAACTAAATGACAGTCGAGACAAGAGGAAAAAACAACAATCGATTACACCCCATCACTCCAGTAAGTCTAATTTCTTACTGATTATTGTTAAACTCATCTCATTGGGGAGAAACCCCCCCCCCCGAGGAACAATTTAAAAAAATGTTTAAACCTTTCCTTAGATCCAGTAAGTACATTGCAAATTTTCTAGTTCAACCCCTTGGCAATCTCTAGAAAAAAACTTTTTAAATTACTGCCCTATCAATGGGGCTTTGAATATCATGACTGTATCCCTTCAGTAGGTGTAAGATCCCCCAAAGAGGTATCTTGGTAGGCTCAAATCTTGAGATCTGGGATCATTGACATTACTTCCTGGTTCACTCTGATCTGGAGCTGCTATAGTAAAACCCGATCTGTTTAAAATTATTTGTATTTTATAGAAATACCTGATGCTGTATAACTGTAAATTATTTGTGCTAAGAATAGTTAATTGAAGCGATAATTGTTTACAAAAGATTATTACTATTTACTTGAAACTATATGACTGTGTGCAAAAAAATGATTATTATATCATAGAAATAATTAATTGAAACCACATAATTATTAGTATTATAATGTGTCAAAAATCAATCAACCTGTCCTGCGATCGAAATGTCCGATCAATATGTTGGGCTGCTGTCAAAAAGTTTCTTTTCGTTTATAAAGAAAACAAATCTTATCCTGACTACAACAGAAAGGCGGGTCATGTCTGCCGGCTAGCTGAAGCATAGAATTTCAACATGGATGCCCACTTCCGTTGTGTTCAAGCACTTCCTGTAAGGAAGCATCAATAGCGCTGACAGGAAGCGATATAAACAAGAGTCGAAGATGCCCTCAAGTTAAACCAGCGATTGTCCTGCTTTCTCCCGTTTATATTTATTAGATAATTAATAGGCATAGCCTATCATTTTTCTAATGTAGTTTAAGATTTCAATTTTTAAAAGGTTGTTGTTTAGCCATTGTCACTTTGGCATGAAATAATACAGCAGGTAGAACAAACCTAACCAAATTAAACCTATCGGCAATATCTTTTGGCACTTATGAGATACGATAATCGATTGATAAATGTCTAAAGGGATATTTGCATTTTTAATTCAAAATTTAAAATTTAAATCAAAGCATCTCCATTATTATTCCATTTTATAAATGTCTCAGTTGTGCACACATCTTCGTTTGAAATTTAATTGAAAAAAGTTGCAGTCTAGATAAAAGTCTAGTTGAGTGTTGAGTGTTGAGTGTTGCACAATTGTATGGTGGCGTAGGGCTTTTGATAAGCCCTGTAGCGAGAATGCATAGGGCCCAAGTGGAAAATACAGACAGTTTGGAACTTTTGACCCCAAGGCGGGAATCTCGCGAGTCACGTGATAACTAGTTAGGAAGTCAATTTCAACCTAAATGGCACGCTGGTCAGACTTGTTTTGTGAGGTTGGTTCAGACCGTGCGGTGAATGAAAATGGGCAATAAAGCTTTGATCAAAGACAAACAAGTCTTGTTAGTTATTTGCATTACTTGAAATGAAGCCCTTAGTTAGAAGAAGACAAGAAGAAACTAGACGAAGGAGATAGAAAGAAGTAAAGGAAACAGACTTGATGATCATAAATGGCCGAAAGAAGGATGATAGAAAGAAGAAATTCAAGTAAGCTACACAACACAATCATATATGTGCTAGAAAGTGGTGACTGAGAGTCTTACTGTTCTGGGTATGACGTCAAACTGCATATAGCGGTGAAGTTCCAATTCTGATGCTCTGGGGTGTGTGGAGTACTTACAGGTCCATTGGAGCCTAAAGGAAAACATGAATCCACCGAAGTTCTTGCACAATTACTTTTGGCATTACTTGGTGCCATCATCAGGTGTGAAGTGGTGGGATCTTTTACGCCCAGACAGCAAATAAGATTATTTCTTACGTCTTATTGATTTTACTCACTGCGCTAAAGTTTTTGTTACATCGGCAAATTTTGTGTTCGTTGTGTAATGGTTATCGTCGTAGAAAATGGACAAAGTGACACGAGTTCAAATCCTGGACGAGGCTGTTTGCAATTCACATTGCACTAATACTCTTGAGAAAGGTATGAATTCAACTATTCTCTCTACATATATAAGTAAATATATAAGTAAATAGTAGGGTAGACTGGACTCTTTAACCTTGGTGCGGCAACCAATCTAAGAAAAGGAAAACTCTGAATTCAAACCTATTAAACTCTGCTAAATAAATTGGCCTTGTGTCACATCCTGCTCGAGCAGAGTTTTGGTAAATACATATATCAGCAAATTTAATGATAATCATGACACAACTTCTCTGTGGCGTTAGAATACACCGACTGCACCTCTCCATTAGGGGCTCCTGTTGGCCGTGGGTGGCAACCTGTGATGCTCAAGGACGGAACCCAGGTGGCTGAGCAGTACATGACATGCAACACTCCATTTTGGCCCTTAGGATAGCCGGGCGGTCGGAGAGGCCCCCTCCGATCAATCGGATGGTCACGTCAAGCTCTAGCACCAATGTGATTGTCCAACCCTATTACACTTATGGCAAGCCCCATCCCTTTTATCATATATTTGCTAGAAGGCGGTGGCTGAGGGTCTTCATGTCCTGGGAATGACGTTAAACTCTATCTGATGGTGCGGTTCCAGTTTTGGAGGTTTGAGGAATGTGGAGCATCCCTTCATCACCATTGCTCCCTAGTCCACTCTGACCCGGAGTGGTAGTACCTATTTTGATCCCATCTATGGGTTAAATAGAAATGTGTTTATAAAAATTGAGTATCCATTAAGAATGAATTTATTTCAAAACTTTGTTGGCATTAAATAACCCACTGCGGTTGATATGCCGTAAACCAAACCAAACACTAATACCAAGTTGTGTATCCCCTTAGACAATATTGGTGTCATCAGTCAGGGAGACTTGCAGCTTGGGCAAATGCTGATCTTCCATTATCAAGCATTTTGCCAAGATCAAGGCACAGATCCATGGGGTCTCCAGAGGCTGACGGATGCTATAAATGGCCCACATGCTATTAGGTTTATTTCAACTCGTTTTAATGAAACTGTTGTGACTCAAGTATCAGAGTTAACAGAAATAATATGAAGAAGCACAATGAGTACTAAGGACAGGGAAAAAGGTTTACTAACCAAAGATACAAGGTGAACAGTGTAATTAGCAATTTCTACGATGAAATAACAAACAACTTCTCTGTATCCACTGCTTTTATCACCGACCGAAACAGCCACGACTACAACCATCACCATACGCACCTTTCTAATTCCTTTTCAGTTCATCCGTTTGGTGAATATATTCTAACTTCCCGCCGTGTAGTTGTAGGTCCTGTGTTGCTATTGACACGGCAA
>CM042166.1:12678494-12683494 GCA_023376005.1 Doryteuthis pealeii | reverse complement strand
ATACTAACACACAATTTCCGCATAGATAGATAATTTGATATTTTTAAAAAGTGAAAAATCGACCTACCCTACTATGACATCACGAGAAAATCAATACGTTTACATCTAATCTTAATTAGATATCTTATGTAAGTCGCATTTTATCATCTTTCGGGATATTGTATGTATATACCCATATGTAATACTGATTCAATATATATATATATATATATATATATATATATATATATATATATATATATACCACGAACGCACAAACACACACAACACACACACACACACACACACACATATATATATATATATATATATATATATATATAAGTTTATTTTGGCAGCAATTTTTCTTTTATACAAGTTTTGTTGAATTGTACAGACAATTCTTGTCGGCCAAGTTTTTGGTTGATCCTTTCTAATTTTCGGACCATCTTTTTGGTGTTGGGGTGGAACTGGTGTAACAGTCCACCGAAGGTTTCAAAACGAGCGCTTTCGGCAATACAGTTTGCCATCATCAGGTAGGAAACGATGATATGGTTCCGTGTCTCGTTTTTAACGAGAACGAGTAGTAGCAATGAATTAGTGGAGGTAATAACAATTGGTAGTGGGAGGTTGTAGGAATGGTAGTGGTTTGAGCGAGCGATGCAGTAGTGATTTTTTGTGGAGGGGGGACACAAGTTGTGAGAAGGGGAGGGGTATAGTGGAAGGAGGATAGGCGGGAAATTTAAACATTTGAGAACATGTTGACTTATTTCAAAGTTTGTTTTGTTTAAGGTATTTTTTTTTGTTTGATATATAAACTTTCGATTATTTGAAGTTTTTTTTTATGTAGTGTGCGTGTATTTTCGGTTAGAATTTTGAGGTAGGTAGAGGGGGGGACATGAATGCGGCATCTTCTGGCTTTAGCAAAATGATGGATATTACTGAAAAAATTCCAAAGAAACAATGGTTTGAATCTCTCAATTTTTTTTTTTTTGGGGGGGGGGGTGTTTATGAGGGTAGAAAATTTAGATGAAATGAGGGGGCAAGAGATATCGTATATTTCAGTTAGGTGATTATTTGTCTGGGTTGACTGATAAAATTTGGTTGGGAGTTGAAATATTACAATGTATATAAAAATACATGAAAACCCAGTATAAACAAAACAACCATAACAGCAAAAACAAAATCACAAATATATATATGAATCCGACAATATGTGTAGAAAGTTTGTAGAAAAAACAACAAGATGTTAAAAGTTTTGCTGACAGAAATCTGTTTCGACCTTATGAAGAGTCTTTATCAAAGCAACATTGTAAACGGAAAAACGAAATAAATATATCATTAATCACGAGGCACAGAACGCTCTCGATCAGGACCTGAATTTTCAAAAAAATTTTATAGATGTGTATTTTATGTTAAAAATAAAAAAAATTATTTTAAAGATTATAAGCATTTTTATCATTAAAAAAGCTCAAAAGAGTTTGCACTAAAGTGTATATAAATATCAAAAAGTTCAGGAAAATGTTTCGGCTACAAAAGAAAGTTTAAAAAAAATATAATACGTCCAACCGTACAATAGATGAAGGTGGAAAATTTCAGGAATCTGTAATGATGACAAATTCGTAGTGTCGGGATCCTTATTATATTATATATAATATAATAATATATATATTATATCAGATTTCTGTCAGTAAAACTTTTAACATCTTGTTGTTTTTTCTACAAACTTTCTACACACACACACACACACACACACACACACACACACACATATATATATATATATATATATATAATATATATATATATATATATTATCCGATTGCCGCTATAACTTTTCCATTGCAGTGGCGTCAGTAAATAATCCAAAAGTGGTCAATATATTAAAAATATCGAGGAGTAATAATCTATTAATAATGGAGATTGTCTGCATTTCTGCCTGTAACAAAAACTACGTCATAGCTCTACGTCACAGCTTACGTTACAATATTCTTATGCTATATACACCCAAAATTTGAGTAAGCAATTTTAAAAATTGTTTTTTACTCTTGTCCTTTTTTTTTGTTTACAGTAACAAGAAGTTAACTAAAAAGTTTACAAATAAATAAATACCTACGATTTTGTGTAAAATTGATGTGGAAAATATTCTAAATAATTGTTAGATTATTACATGCACGTGAGAAAAATAACGTAGCGTTCAACCGTTATTATATTCAATTTAACCGACGAATTACATCAACTTGGTTAATGTGGTGTAGGGTCCTGACGAGATCATTTTTTGATTGAAACCATGGTAGACCCTTTATTTTACATCTAACAATATTATAAGTATATATATATATATATCTTATTATAATGGAGATTGTGTGTTTTTCTGTCTGTAACCGAAACTATATTTCTACTCAAGTCACAATTCTCTTAGTTATTGACATCACATTCTCCGTGATTTTATTTTTATCTAAACCTCAGTTATTGATAAAATTGTCTTACATTATTAATACTGTTAACTATGTCTACATACTGACAACATGCAATTATATTTATATATACAACAAAATAGCGGTTTACAGTGTGAACGGGAAGGCTAATTTGCATATCAATATTAAAAAATCGAATTTAATAAATGTGTGCTTAGTATTATTGATTTCTAACTGTTTGGTTTTATTTTAATGAATATAAGCAAAAATCTCTTCAATGAATCTTAAATGAAATCCATTAACAAGATAACATAACTGTCATTTTATTCTTTACTTCCTCTTATAACTAAATACTTAAATTAGAAAAATAGCAATGAAAGACGAGAGTGATGGAAGAGTAAGTTTCAGTTGTTCCATTTTTTATTATACTCACTCTGTTTCAAATCTTTTATTATACTCCTTCTGTTTCAAATCTTTTTATCTGTATTCTTATTTAGTTTCATTAGCCTTTCTAATTTAATACAATATTTTATTACCTTAAATCTTAAATACTTGCACCCGGAGGGTGCATATATTTGCTAGTATATATAAGAAAGTATTCCAAAAATAAAAATGCATTATTGATGGTGAAGAGAACATTTCGGTTTATATTAAACGTTCATTTCTACAATAAGATGAAAAAATGTCGTCCAAACAGTGACGGAAAGCTTTTTGCAATAAAACAAGAGACCAGATTTGTTTTTTATGTTCTACACGCAAACACATACACACACGCACCCACATACACATATATATTATATATATGCGTGTGTATTTTTATATAATGTACATGAAATGATATATAGATATATAATTACTTATTTCTGCATACGCGTCATATTCATTAAACAAAAAACAACTGAAAGAAAATCGTACTCAGAGATAATGGCAAAATATCGAAAAAATGATATATTGATTTCTATAAATAAAACAACAACTTTGTGTTCTCTCCCCCCTCTCTCTCCTCTCTCTCTCTCTCTCTCTCTGGATATATAATATATATATATATATATATATATATATATTATATATATAACCTTTGCTAAATAAACGAAAAAAAAAAGAAAAAATAATTAAAGAGTAATTATAAATTATCAATATTTTATTTATTTATTTATCCCATCTGATTAATCTATCTCATTTGATCTATCTATCTATCTATCTATCTATCTAGTGTCCACGGATATGCCGCTAAACTACATCTAGTGGTGAGGTTCCAGATCTGTAGCTCTGGAGAGTGTGGATTCGTTGCCATTACTCCCAGGTCCACTCTGACTCGGAGTGGTGGTATTTGTTAGGATCCCATCTATGAGTTAAAATAGTTTTAAAAATGTGTTTAAGGAATAAATGATTTTTTTAAATAATCGAATTTCAAACAAGAACGAATAAAACAAAAATATCTTCAGCATAAGATTCCAACCCAAGCGTTGACGTACCGTAAAATTTCAACGAATCAACGAATCTATCTACTATCTATCTACTATCTATCTATCTATCTATCTATCTACCTATCAGTTGGTCTGTTCAATCTATTATCTATCTATCTATCTATCTATCTATCTATCAGTTGGTCTGTTATCTTCTATCTATCTATCTATCTATCTATCTATCTATCTCGATCAGTTGTCTGTTCCATCTATTATCTATCTATCTATCTATCTATCGATCAGTTGGTCTGTTATCTATCTATCTATCTATCTATCTATCTATTTATCGATCAGTTGGTCTGTTCCAATCTATCTATCTATCTATCTATCAATCTATCGATCAGTTGGTCTGTTCAATCTATCTATCTATCTCTATCAGTTGGTCTGTTCAATCTATCTATCTATCTATCTATCGATCAGTTGTTCTGTTCAATCTATCTATCTATCTATCTATCTATCTATCTATCTATCAGTTGGTCTGTTCCAATCTATCTATCTATCTATCTATCTATCTATCTATCGATCAGTTGGTCTGTTCCATCTATCTATCTATCTATCTATCTATCTCAGTTGGTCTGTTCCAATCTATCTATCTATCTATCCGATCAGTTGGTCTGTTCTATCTATCTATCTATCTATCTATCTATCTATCTATCAATCTATCGATCAGTTGTTCTTCGATCAGTTGGTCTGTTATCTATCTATCTATCTACAATCTATCGATCAGTTGTTCTGTTCAATCTATCTATCTATCTATCAATCTTCGATCAGTTTGTTCCATCTATCTATCTATCTATCTATATCTATCGATCAGTTGGTCTGTTCCAATCTATCTATCTATCTATCTATCTATCTATCATCAGTTGGTCTGTATCTATCTATCAATCTATCGATCATCTATTTATCTATCTATCTATCTATCGATCAGTTGGTCTGTTCCAATCTATCTATCTATCTATCTATCTATCAGTTGTCTGTTCAATCTATCTATCTCTATCTATCTAATCTATCGATCATCTGTTTCCAATCTATCTATCTATCTATCTATCTATCTATCAGTTGGTCTGTTCCAATCTATCTATCTATCTATCTATCTATCTATCTATCAGTTGGTCTGTTCCAATCTATATCTATCTAT
>CM042166.1:12670994-12673494 GCA_023376005.1 Doryteuthis pealeii | reverse complement strand
GCAGTGCCAGCGGATCACAGGGTGAAGTTAAAGGAAAATGAAAAAATTGACAAATATCTGGACCTTGCCAGAGAACTGAAAAAGTTATGGAATATGAAAGTGAAAGTTATACCAATTGTAGTTGGTGCACTTGGAACAGTCCCAAAAGAATTAGAAAAGGGTTTGGAAAGTTTGGATATCAGAGGAAGGATTGAAACCATTCAGAACACTGCACTGCTGCAATCTGCCAGAATACTCAGAAGAGTCCTGGAGACCTGAGGAGACTTGCTGTCACTCAGACTCCAGTGAAAGACCATCAGCTAACACTGATGTGAAAACTCAAATAATAGTCTACTTCTACTTATATGATATATAATATATATATTAGACTTCGATTCATTTACTTCGGCTCTAAGCGTTCAGAAAATACATCTATTTTTTAACAATCTAAAAGGGAAAAATATATATATATATTTAATATACCAAACTTGTTGATAAATCCTCGCGGTGAAAAAAAAAACCCGGCAAATAGTTTGATTGTAAAAATATAGTACCAATAATCACCTGGGGAAAAATCTTTGAAAAAAAGAAAAGACCAAGATAATCGTACCAACAAAAAATAATCTATTGATACAATACTTGGCCAAAAGAAAAAACAGTTTATATGCATATATATATATATATATATATATACAACCCGCTAGGATATACTAAAGCTGATAAGTAAAGAGTGCTCAATACTTAAGTAGAGCAAATAATAAAGATAAACCTAATGAGTCAGATAAACCTACTAAAAGTAGAATCGGATCTTAGCCCTAAAGAGCACTAAGCTAAAATTTTAGTAGGTTTATCTGACTCATTAGGTTTATATATATATATATATATATATATATATATATATTATTATAATGGAGATTGTGTATTTTTCTGTCTGTAACCGAAACTATATTCCTACTCAAGTCACAATTCTCTTAGTTATTGACATCACATTCTCCATGATTTTATGTTTATCAATAAAAAGTGTCTTACATTATTAATACTGTTAATCATATCTACATAGTAACAACATGCAATTGTATTTATATATACAACAAAATAGCGGTTTACAGTGTGAACGGGAAGGCTAATTTGCATATTAATATTAAAAAATCGAATTTAATAAATATGTGCTTAGTATTATTGATTTCTAACTGTTTGGTTTTATTCTAATGAATATAAGCAAAAATCTCTTCAATGAATCTTAAATGAAATCCATTAACAAGAAAAAAGAACTGTCATTTTATTCTTTACTTCCTCTTTTAACTAAATACTTAAATTAGAAAAAATAACAATGAAAGACGAGAGTGATGGAAGAGTAAGTTTCAATTGTTCCATTTTTTATTTTAATCCCTCTGTTTCAAATCTTTTATTATACTCCTTCTGTTTCAAATCTTTTTATCTGTATTCTTATTTAGTTTCATTAGCCTTTCTAATTTAATATGATATTTTATTATATTAAAACTTAAATACTTGCACCCGGAGGGTGCATATATTTGCTAGTATATATATATATATATATATATATATATATATATATATATATATATATATATCAGAGGATGCTGCGTGCAGTATTAAACAAGATGTGGGAACAATACCCCACGAGAAAACAGCTGTATGGCCACTTGCCCCATATCACCCAAACGATCCGAGTAAGACGAACAAGACACACTGGACACCGCTAGAGAAGAAAGTGTGGATATGGATTCTGCTCAGAGGACCTCCCGAGTGCAATGAGTGATAGGGACGTTTGGCGAGAGATTGTCATGGATATCCGTGCTACTAGCGCGACATGATGATGATGATGATGATGATGATGAGGAGGATGATGATGATCCTTTCTATCTATGTATATATCTATTTATATATCATTTTTGGCTAACATTCCGATACAACAGTGTATCTATCCCCTCCTTAAATTCCCATGAAAAATCTATAACTGTTAATTGTCACTTATTTTGATGTTTTTTTCTTTAAGAACAGTGTCGAAACTTTCCTATTAAAAGGTTTTCAACTAAATGTTCATTATAACAATGAAATAAATCACCGTAAAAAGAACACATCTTCAGAGTGAGAAAAACGGCAAAAATTCTCAATTTTGAGAGATTCAGATTTGAATTTATAAAATTTTCCAATTTTAAAGACTTAAAAAGAAACTATTTGTACATGTGATCTTTTTGAATTCATAATACAGTAAAAATTACATTAACTTTCATTTTTTTTCGATTTTTGTTCAATCTTAATTCATGGGGTGGGTGCGTAAAAGACATGAAAATTTGGGTATACCTACTATCTATCTATTTATGTATCTCTTTCTCTGTCTGTCTGTCTCTCTCTAAAAAAGTTACTGCCCAAATATATATCACCTATACTGCATATGAATAAACGGATAAAAGTAAACGGATAAAAATAAACTTATAATATAACTTTTGATATATATATATATATATATATATATATATATATATATATATATATATAT
>CM042166.1:12663494-12665994 GCA_023376005.1 Doryteuthis pealeii | reverse complement strand
TTTTCCATTTTGTTCTTTATAATAATATATATAATAATTTTATAATAGATTATAGTAATTTAATTCTAGAGGTCTTAACCCATTATATTATACCATTTTGGAATCAGGCCGATTCCGTGAGCAAATTAAAAACATTCCGGGCCGAATCCGGACCCGCAATCCCGAAATTTTGGATTTCCGATTTGATTGTTTGCGGCGATTTTTCGTGAATTTTTTCGACAATTTCTTTGTGTGTTGCGTGAGATATTAATCATTATAACTTGGACATAAACTTAACTTAAAATAAAACTAAGAAAGATTAGATGCACAGAGAAGCAGACAACTTCGATGGAAGAAGAAACATCATCCCGATTTGAAGAAACAGCCACCCGCATCCGAATGAGAACTCCAAAAGAATAACCCTCAATGGAGATTGAAAGATGGAGAAAAGAGATGTTGCATATACTTTTTCCTTTCTTACTTCTATTATTCTTCTGTTCATCTTTGGTATCTTACGTTCATCTTCTAGCGTCTGGACTTCGTCTTGGTGGTCGGTCGCACTTAATTCATTTCTTCTTCTAGGTCAGTCTTGTTACCAAGACATTCATCAACCACAAAACCATGTTATTTATTTAAACCTTTATTTACTTAATTAAACATATTTCTCTAATTAAACACAACGCGCGTGTGCAGTGAACTCAGCTAAGGCCTTATCTGCCTGACGTCCAAGCTGAAACTGAGGGCCAACCAGGTCCCACGTGACTTCACGTATTTCACGGGATTTCTGTAATATTCCATGGAAAGTCCCGCCCGTGATATGAATAATGACCCAGCAGAGGGTCCACAACTGAAGATATAGGGTGACGTCATCGTTGTCTGCGACGGAGTGACGTCATCGTCGTTGGCGATGGAGTGACGTCATCGTTGTCTGCGACGGACTTCCAAAAGAAAGAAAGAAAAAAAAGAAAGAATACTACTTCTAAAGTTCTTACTTCTATCATAGTTCTCTGTTACATAATCTATGCATAGAATATTGTCAACCCCTGTATTTCTGAAGGGATGGGGGCCATCCCTTCAGAAATACAGGGGGTTGACAATATTCTATGCATAGATTATGTAACAGAGAACTATGATAGAAGTAAGAACTTTAGAAGTAGTATTCTTTCTTTTTTTTTCTTTCTTTCTTTTGGAAGTCCGTCGCAGACAACGATGACGTCACTCCATCGCCAACGACGATGACGTCACTCCGTCGCAGACAACGATGACGTCACCCTATATCTTCAGTTGTGGACCCTCTGCTGGGTCATTAGTCCAATTCTGGACTTGCAGATGTGGTCACACAAATTGCAGGAGAAATTCCCATCTACATTTTGTTGTTCATGATGACGAAGAAGTCGCCGCTCTGCAATCCTGTTTTTCTCGTTATTGAACTGCTCAAATCCTGTGCAGCAGGCGTCTCACCAACCCTGTCTGTTGGAGGCCAGATCTTCTTCGCTAGAAGGTGTGATGGTACATTTCTTCAGCGTTATCTTAATATGGTCTTTAAGATCTGTTTACTTTGACTGTCAGAGTTCGGAAACATCGACCCTTAGTAGCAGGATTGGGGTACTTACTACTCACATAAATTCCCAACACAACCTGGCGTTTGGGTGCAAGAGCTGGGGCTTCCGGGGAGGGTTCCCTCTCGTAAAGTGACTCAATACTACCTGAGACAGCACCCTGCAGCAGCTCGGTAGCCCAGTTGTCTCGGACTGCCACTGAACTAACTGCGGGACTGGCAAGATAGTGGACTGGGGTCTGTGCAGCCTCTTTCCACTTGAAATATCTCACGCACAAGTTTCACTTCATACCACTTTCAACTTTCAAAAAGTAGTATACAACACTTTTAAAAGAAGTGAAAGGTGTAGCTTTGGTGGGAAGTTCCCTGGAACCAAGTGAATGATTCCTAGATCACTCAGCCGACCGAAACTACGTAAATACACCCCTAACAATTTAATCTAAATCAAAGACACTCATTTTTTATAATTTCTGTTGGATCCTTATACACGTATAATTCCTATTATTTATTTTTAAAAAACTCCACAGTGTTGAAACTCCGTAATCTTCTCTAATAATATATGTTAATATTAGTTTTGAAGTGTGGCACATTTTTCAACTTTACTTCTAGAGCGGGTAGCCCAACATATCATACAATTTGGAATCAGACCGACTAATAATTAAAACTCGGGAATCCAGGATTACGCCCCCAGATTTGTCCCGGAATCGTTTCGTCGATATTTTACATAATGTTTTGCAACGATTTTTTTACAATAATAAGATTTTATGATTTGGAAATAAATTTTGGAATAATTGATATTAATTGCGACATCCAGCGAAGGTCATCCATGAAATAGAAATGATTACTTGTACGGAAAGTGGAGACCTACGTACGTCAAATTGTCTTTAAATTAAGTGACATCAGAAGAATTATCATTGAAATTTGAAAAGGTAAGTTTAAATATTGATGCAATACTCAAATGCA
>CM042166.1:12643494-12658494 GCA_023376005.1 Doryteuthis pealeii | reverse complement strand
GTATGAATAGCACAAGGATCTGTGCGGTAAAGTAAGGAGCTGATGATAGGTGTGGCGCTCCACCTCAGACGCTAATATAATCTCCTTACTCTAGCGCTAGTGAAAAGGAGATAGACTCCCTCGCTGCATGGCTGATACCGACATTAGACATACACACATACACACATACATACACACACTGAAACTTTAATTAAATTTGCTTAATTCCCTGATTTTTTTCTTTCGGCGGGTTGACATACGATGGTGGAATTTAGATCCGTTACCTTCGATTGAACTCTTATGGGAGTATAAAGTATGCAAGCGGCCCACAAAACCAATAGAAAAATGAATTTAAAAAAGATTTTTTTTAAATGTTGAATATCCATCAAGATTTAATCATACTAGCAAAAACATGCACCCTCGGGCGCATGTATTTAAGTTTTAATCTAATGAAATATATCAAATTAGAAAGACTAATGAAACTAAATAAGAATGCAGATAAAATGATTTGAAACAGAGCGGGGTATAATCGAAAAATAGAACAACTTTGAAACTAGCTTTTCCATCATTTTCCATTACTTCTGTCTTTCATTGCTATTTAGTTAAATTAGGGAGTAAAGAATAACATCACAGTTATTTCTTTTTGTTAATGGATTTCTTTTTAAGATTTATCTCTGAGATTTTATATAGCGTGGAAATAAAGTCAACGACGCTCGATAGTTTCTCAAAATCGCAAAGGTGGGACATTGTCTGTAACCAAACGCCGTTAACTCCAAGTCTACACTACCCTAACTTACATATACCTATTCTTTCGCCGATATTTAGCTCTATTTACTTGATAATATAGCATACTATATCATCAATATATATATATATATATATATATATATATATATGTGTGTGTGTGTGTGTGTGTGTGTGTTGTATGTGTGTATATGTGTGTGTGTGTGGAGAGAGAACGATATATTTACTGACAGACAGATATATTTACTGACAGACAGATAGATAGACAGTCAGATAGATAGATTCATAGACGTGAACAAACTGAGACATACATACATTCATACGCATATACATACATACATACATCTATACATATATAAAGGACAGTTGTGTGTATATGTATGTCCGGAGGAAACTTCTAAAATAAAACAATTAACGACAAAGTAAATACATATACACATTAAATATCACCAGGGCTTGGTTTTTGAGAAAAAATAATAGGGATTTTATTTATATTCGTGAAGATAATTAAAAAATAAAATTTAAATGATAAAAGCATGGATGTTTTTTTTTTCATTTAATATTCTAGATAGTAGACATTACCATTTCTTTTCAGAGTAGCTGGATCAATGCAAGGTCTATTTTTTTTTACATGGGGATTTAAATGGGGCATCCTATGAGGATTTAACTCACGATTCAGTAATAATGGATCTGCGGGACTAACTTAAAAATCCCCTTCTACCCATGCAAACTCTTAAAGAAAGAGAGGAAATATCTGCGTTCTAAGTGACAGTAAGACCACACAAAATTATCTCTGATGAAAAAGCTTTGTTGGCCAATGTAATTGGTCAAGTTATTAGATTCTAAAATGATATCAACTAGCAGGACGTGTGGATATACTACAGTATGATAATTTAATTGATATGTTTACTTAAGAGCGATTGCAAAAAGGTCAATATGTAAAAGGTATAATGATCTTGATTTAAGTCTTTCACACTCTACTTTTTCTTTCTTTAGCCGCTGCTAGTATATAATAAATACATACATACATACAGACAGACAGACAGATAGGTAGATAGATAGGTTTATTTTAATAGCAAGATTAAACTTGAACAGTGTAGTTAGTTGTGTTGCTTTATGTCAAATCAGAAAGCAAAACAAACCCCCGTTGGCAATTCGATTTTATTGTTTAACCATATTTTGTCGCATATGACAAAATTCCATTCTTTAAGAAAATCGCTGTCGAACAAATTCTTAATTCTATCAAAGAAAAGAATTCACAGAAGAACCAAATGAAGACAAACAGTTACGCGTCTATTAAAGAAGACGCGCGGCCCTCGAGCGATTTTACCAAAAAAAGAGTGAAAATTAAATTATTTAAAATAACTAAATTAATCCTTAAACGCTAATCCTTCCTAATCTTTCAAATGAATTTGTTAATCTTGTAAGGCCAAGCCAAATATTGAATATTTGGGGTTTCTTGCCAGCGTTTTGCGATGTTTTTCCTCTTTTGTGTTTGGAGAGGTTGGAATTTCTCCAGTGTTATCAGTTGTTTTCTATTACATTAAAAGAGGAATATTGTTCGGCAGGCTCTTTATAATGAAGGGCTTCTTTGAAGAAGAATAAGAAGAACAAGAACAAGAACAAGAAGAACAAGAATTTTGAAAATAAAGAAGAAGAGTTTCAAAAATGAAGGAGAAGAAGGAAGACGAAGAAGAAAAATGAATGAATGAATGAATGAATGAATGAAGAAGAAGAAGAAGAAGAAGAAGAAGAAAGAAGAAGAAGAAGAAGAAGAAGAATTTTGGAAATAAAGAAGAAGAGTTTTAAAAACGAAGGAAAGAATGAAGACGAAGAAGAAGTATGAATGAATGAATGAAAAAGAACAAGACGAAGAAAAAGAAGAAGAACAACAACTACAACAACAACAAGAATGAATGTATGAAAAAGGACAAGAAGAAGAATGGAAAGAAGAAGATTGAAAAAGAAGAAGAATAACAACAAAAACAACAATAAAGAAGAAGAAGAAGAAGAAGAAGAAGAAGAAGAAGAAGAAGAAGAAGAATGTATGAGAAAATGATTTTTAAATTTTTTTTAAAAACGTAGGAAATGGACACAGTGAATCGAGTTCAAATGCAGGACGAGGCTGATTGCATTTCACATAGGTCTAATAAGAGTATAAGTAATACCCTTATAAAAGGTAACTGTACTCTATTGATCTATGGGTAAAATGTAAGGCAGACTGGGATATTTAACCTTTGACCGGTCGTAGAGAAGGAAAACACTGAATTCAAATCTATTAAACCCCGCTTAAGAAATTGACCTTGTGTCGCATTCTGCTCGTGCATAGGGGTTAGTAAATATATATGTACTAAAATGGGTTAAAATTGCCATAAGAGCAAATACAGTCGGAACAATCATGTAGACAATCGAATCGGACAATCCGATTTATCGGAGGGGTCCTCTCCCACCACCCGTCAAGCCCAGTTAAGGACCGAAGCCGAGCTATTCGTTAAATACATATTTACCCAACCCCTCTGGACGTTTAGGATGTGACATGAGGTCAGCTTCCTAAGCGGAGTTTATTATGCTTAATTTCAGAGTTTTCCTTCTCCTAGATTGGTTTCCATACCAATTTTAACGTGTCCAATTTGCCTTACCATTTTCCAATAGCTGGAAGAAGAATAGTTATTCATACCTTTCCTAAGTGTGAAATGCAAACAGCCTCGTTCAGGATTTGAACTCGTTTCACCGTATCCATTTCCTACGAAAGTAACCATTACACCACGTGCCTAGTATAGATGCTAGGGCTTGACGTGACCAGCTGATTGATCGGAGGGCATCCCCGAGCACCGTCTAGCTTAACTAAGGACCTAAAACCAAGCTATAGGTTAAATAGTACCACTAAAAAAAGTAAAGTTGTTGTATGATTAGCACAGGGATCGGTGCGGTATAGTGAGAAGCTGATGATAGGTGTATCACTCCACCTAAAACGCCAAAACAATTTTCTTGGTCTAGCACTAGTGAAAACAGGAAGGACTCCATCGATGTCTGGCTTATACCGACTTTTTTTGGAAGCGTGTGGTGTAATGGTTAAAGTCATGGGAAAATGTACTCGTCGCCCCGAGTTCAAATCCTGGACTTGGTAATTGCATTTCACTTAGCGCTAATGCCCTTGGGAAAGGTATGAATCCTACTCTCTCTCTAGCTATGGATAAATAGTAGGGCAGACTATGCTCTTTAACCTTGGTTAGGTAACCGGTCTAGGAGAAGGAAAACACTGAATTCAAACCTGTTGAACTCCGCTTAAGAAATTGACCTTGTGTCACATCCTGCTCGTGCGGAGGGGTTGGTAAATATATATACCGACTTTTTCACTTGCGCTAGACCAAGAAAATTGTTTTGGCGTCTTAGGTGGAGCACCACACCTATCATCAGCTCCTCACTATACCGCACAAGTCCCTGTGCTAATCATACGCTGAATTGGTGAGGGCCGGTTTCGAACCCAGAACCTTGTGGTTTCTTGTCCGACGCTCTACCGACTGAGCTAAACCGTGCGCTTTTACAAGGAAGAATTATGCATTAAATAACCCATGAAGGTTCATATGTCATTTATCAAAGACACCAAACTAAACCAAAACAAAACAAATGCCATTTCGAAAATACGCGTTTGGTGGTTAGACAATAAAAGGCTTACACGATTGACGCAATTAGACGTCTTTTTAAAATAACCGACAATATCCGGCCTGATTTTCTTTCTTGTCTTCTCTAAGTGATAAATTAAATGACTTGTCATAGTCTGAGTCTTATTTTCTCTTAGGAACGTCCAAAGTAAATGTTTTCAAGCGTTAATCGATATATAGGAGTTAGGACGGGGTAAGAGGGGGATTGTGTCTCGATAGTTTTATGGGCAAATTGCAAACAACAAGAAAAAGAAACAAAAAAGAATGAAAATATCTGGGATGAAAGAAGAAGAGAATTGTTAATATTATGCAATTCATTTTGAAATTTGAAAAGGATTAAGAGATTAGATTCAGTTTTTTTCATTATGCACTTTTTGAAAAAAGAAAGAAAAAAAAGGCTTGTTTCAATACTCTAGTTATCACGAATTTCTTCTTCTTCTTCTTCTTCTTCTTCTTCTTCTTCTTCTTCTTCACGTACATTCTTCCTAATTTCTTCTTCTTCTTCTTCTTCTTCTTCTTCTTCTTCTTCTTCTTCTTCTTCTTCTTCTTCTTCTTCTTCTTCTTCTTTTTTATGTCCATTCAGTGGGTCATTTAATGCCGATAAAGTTTTAAAATAAATTCATTCTTAATGGATAATTCATTTTCTTTATAAATAAATTTTTCTATTAAACCTATAGATGGGACCCTAACAGGTACTACCACTCCGGATCAGAGTGGACCGGGGAGCAATGGTGATTAAAGGGTGCTCCACATTCCCCAAACCTCCAAAACTGGAACACCACCATCAGATAGAGTTTAACGCCATTCCCAGGACATGAAGACCCTCAGCCACCGCTTTCTAGCATCCATATTATTAAAAGATTTGGGGCTTGCCATAAGTGCTAGGGCTTGACGTGACCAGCCAATTGATCGGAGGGGGGCTCTCCGACCGCCCGTCTAACCCAAGAAAGGGCCAAAGTGGAGTATTGCATGTCATGGACTGCTCAACAACCTGGGTTCTATCCTTAAGCATCACGGGTCGCCAGCCACGGCCAACATGTGGGACCATTGGGGGAGTCTTACCCCTCTGCAGAGGTGCAGTCTGTGCATTATAACGTCCCAGCTGACAGGGCGACCGGGTAATTTAATGCCAAATCAAGGGATGTTGATAAGCAAAGAACCAACGTTTCTTAGTTATTGACTAAGCTTTGGCAAGGGTCAGTTTCTGCGTGGGAAGACGCCCTCCTAGAAACATGTCATGTATTTTACCTCACTCACTGGATCAGTAAAAACCCTCAGGAGTAAAATCATTGCATAACAATTAAAATTGGTTTTGTGATTTTTTGGAGTCAGGCATTTTCTCCTCGCTTGGTACTTCCAGATTTTGGTCGTTTTACAATTATAAATCATTAGTTATTTTAAACTGATCAAATTTATAAAACTAGTTTTCAACCGTATATAGATATTTATAGACAATAAATTAGAATGTACATATATTTTTCGCAATTTTACACCTTTTTTATTCTGTTAACCTCTTAACTATATGTATACAGTTTTAGTCATTACCTGCGCTTAAAGTTTTTTTCTAAAAAAATTAAAATCCGTATTCAACTTCGACCAAATTGAATATGGAGTAATTTGTATATTGATATTATGGAAAACAAAACAAAAGAAAAAAAACAAAAGAAAAAAACAGACTTCTCAATTGTTACGACATACATTCCTTTCTGTCTCACATATCCAACGCGTTTTTCTTTCATTGTAACTTCCCAGCTAAGCCAATGCATTTATTTAAAAGAAAATGTCTGAGTCGCGTGATCCTGTTTATAACAACTCCCCTTATTGATGATTGGCTGTGGAATTGGCCAATCGGATCCAAGAAGATCGCGTTGACGTATTTAAACACTTTTCTGTTGGCGTTGCACAAGGGTGGCGTGTTGGAGTTTGATCGTCTCCAACGGGGTCTGGCTGGCTGAGGGGTATTATGTTGGAAGACCCGAAACCCCCCTATGAAGTCAGCCAATAACATAACTGACAACGCCACCCTGCGCTAAGTCTGGCGTATTTCAAACAGTACTAGATAGAAATACTTAAAATATACAACTATGTGCACATTATTTGTATTAGAGAGGAGTATTAGAGAGGAATATTTGATACCATATGAATGTGTGCAAATTATTTGTACTAGTACAAAATAAAAAACACCCTCCGGGCGATGTAAAAATAGATTTTTGTAACATATTGCCTGTGGGGTGGGAGTAAAAAATTCAATGTCAGCGAGTTTGTACACTAAATAAGTAAAATCATCAAATTCATTAAAGGATTAAAAAATAAAACAATTTGAAATGTAAACTTTAAATATGTATTAAAATAAAACAAACTATATATAGATATATAATACCAGTCATGTATTTATTAAAACTTGTTTTAAAAAACAATGAGGACTGTCTAATGCTGCATGTTCAAATTTTGAGTGTACTTATTCTATGTTATGACGATTTTGGGTAATGTGACGTAAGCAGTGACGTAATTTTTGTTACAGACAAAAACCGGAAGTGAATCTCCATTATTAATAGATTTGAAACCTGATATCATAACTGTGTGCAAAAAAATTACGGTAAACAGATCTCTAAAAATTGTAATCTAAAAAATAAATGCAAGAAAGTATTGTAAATATAGTTATGATTACGATCAAACATTTAAAAGTTGATCAAAGTTTGGCATTAAATAACCTAAAAGGAGTTGATATGCCATTAAATAAATATATCAAACCATCTATTGATAATGGAAATTCGCTTTCGGTTTTTGTCTGTAACAAAAATTACGTCACTGCTTACGTCACGCTAGTATTATTTGGATCATTCCTATGTGCTCTCCGAGCTTCTTCAGGTATTTCTTGTCGGACTCGGAAACTTTCTCGGACTCGGGAACCTTCTTTTCGGACTCGGGAACCTTGTAATCGGGAGCCATTATGGAACTTTCAACCTAATCCTTTATTCAGTCCACGGGCGTATTCTATTCTCATTCCGTTAACCATAGCTGGAATTCACGTGTTAAGCAGTGTTAATTATTATTCTATGTTACTGTAGCCCCTGACCAGGATTGAACCTGCAGTCTAAAGATAACTGTCACTTGATACAAATAACAATAAAGACGAGGAAAATAGTCCGAATAATCCAAATAATACTATTTTAAAGATATTTAGTAATTCCTTATCCCTTGGTAACGTTGCTGAATGACGTAACCTTGGACGTAATGACGTTCGCTGAACTGAATGTTTGTCTAGGAAATTGGCATAAAAGTGATTTCGGTGTAGTATTGTATAATATATGTAAAAAGATTGTGAAAAAACCCCAGAAAATATGTTAAATATTGACATTCTTGAAACCGACCCTATAGCATTTCGGTTTTATTTAAACCATCAACAGGGCTAATAGTCATTAATCATAAGAAAGAAAATTGTAGAACAAGTAAAAGCTTGTGAGCCTTTGTTTACGATTTTTTAAGGACTTTATTGAAACTCGAAATGTAATAAAAAGGCAAATCGAAACGCTACGTAATGATAGCGTTTCCATTCTAACTGTGATGACAAAATATCAATCCTTAGAAATCATTGGTTTATTCTAGAATATATGTACATCAGTATTATTTCATCAAAAATATTTCGCCTTTTTTATTTTTCGTGTTCATCGGTGGGTGCCCTTGCTGGGTTTTGCATATTTCGTGACGTTTCCTTTGAAATAAAAAAATATAAAGGGAAGAATAAAGTTTGACACGCAACTGACTCGAAACCCAAATTCTGTGAGTTGCATTCCTAATTAAAAAGAAATCAAAAACCCACGTAATAAACAATTTTCCCGCTCTCAAAAAAATCAATGTAAACTCTTCGTGTCAGTCCTGCATATTTAGTAGCCATTTTTTTTCTTTTAATACTTCCATTTTTATGTGAGTTCTGCCGATAAGCTTGATATCGCTTAAGGCCCCGAAGCATTATAAATAAGTATTGCCATTTTCTTTACAATTTGGTGAAAGGTTCAGTCCCTCGGGTAATTTTATTTTTATTATTTTTTTGGTCTCTAGACTTTGGAGAAGAAGGATTTCTCACATGACTTTAAGAATATGGAATCAAATTCACAAAAGAAATAAAGAAAATAAAAAAGAAATAGAATCCAGTGTGGTACGTGTTTATTTTCTTTCTTTTTATGTGACTGTCCAGTAAGGCGACAGGAGCAGAAAAAAAAGATATTTAAATAGGAAACTGCTGTCGGCAAAGATTGAAAGTGAAATGATTTCCCTTTCTCATTAGAGATGGATTAACAAAGGCCTTTGGCGAATGAGAATGGTGGGGTTTGGGGTTAGGGGGGTAGGAAGGGTGGATGGATTAAAGAATCAGAGGAATAAAAAGGAGGGAGAAAAAAAAACTATTTTTTTTTGAAAAAAAAGAAAGAGGTACGAAATCGAAGAAAAATAAGAAAGGAAAGAAAGAAGGAAAGAAAGAAAAGATTTTAAAAGATCACACAAAAAATTCAGTAATTAAAATAAAGAAAGGGATGAGAAAAAAAGGTGAAAGGAACATTAAAAAGAAAGAAAAGAAAGAAAGAGGCAGGAAAATGAAGAAAAATAAGAAAGAAAAAGGGAAAAAAAGAAGGAAAGAAATGACAAACAAACTAAAAAAGGGTCAGTAATTAAAAAAAAATAGATGAAAAAAGGAACTTTTAAAAGAGAAGGAAAAAGAAAGAAAGAAATGGGAAAATGAAGAAAAATAAGAAAGAAAGAAGGAAAGAAAGAAGGGAGGAAAGAAAGAAGGAAAGAAAGAAAAAACAAACAAATGAAAAAGAAAGTCAGCAATTAAAATAAAGAAACAGATGAAAAATAGGTGAAAAGAACTTTAAAAAGAAAGAAAGAACGAGACAGGAAAATGAAGAAAAATAAGAAAGAAAAAAGGGAAAGAAAGAAGGAGAGAAAAAATAACAAACAAACTAAAAAAGGGTCAGTAATTAAAATAAAGAAAGAGATGAGAAAAATGGTGAAAATAACTTTAAGAGAGAAAGACAGAAAGAATGAGGCGGGAAAACGAAGAAAAATAAGAAAGAAAAAAATGAAAAAAGAAGGAAAAAAGAATGAGAAACAAACTAAAAAAAAGTCAGTAATTAAAATAAAAAAATAAATGAAAAGAAGTGAAAGAACATTTTTAGAAAAAAAAAAGAAAGAGACATGAAAATAAAGAAAATTAAGAAAGAAAGAAGGAAAAAAATAACAAACAAACGTAAAAAAGGCCAGTTATTAGAATAACGAAATAGATGAGAAAGAAAGTGAAAGGAAAAATGAAAGAAGGAGAAAACGAAAATGGTGGAAAGAAAAGAAAAGAAAGAGGCAGGAGAATGAAGAAAGAAAGAAAGAAAGAAAGAAACAAACAAACAAACAAACAAACAAACAAACAAACAAAAATAAGTGGTTAGTAATTTAAATCAATCAATAGATTAGAAAGAAGTTGTAAAGAAAATGAAAGAATGAGAAAACGAGAAAGATAAAAAGAAAGAAAAAACAAAGACAGGTGTCAGAAAGAAATGTAAAAAATGAATGAAACAAACAAAAGAAAGAAAAAAGAAAGTAGTGTGGAAATAAATAAAAACGGTGTAAAAAGAAAGAAAGAAAGAAAGAAAGTCAGAAGGAAAGACGGGAAACTCGAAAGAAAAAAGAAAGAGGTTTTGAAAGAAAAAAAAATGAAAGAAAAAAGGAGGTGTAGAAATAAAAGAATAAATAAAGATAAGGATAGTAATTAGAATAAATGAATGAATAAGAAAGAAGAGGAAAAGGAAAAAGAAAGAAAGAAAAAAAAAGGAAATACAAGGAAGTAGTAAAAAAGGTAAAAATTATGGAAGTCTAAAAATAAATGTGACAGAAATAAATAAATTATGGAAGAAATAAACAAATAAATAGAGAGAGAGAGAGAGAGAGAGAGAGAGAGAGAGAGAGAGAGAGAGAGAGAGAGAGAGAGAGGGCGTGAGAGAGGGGGAATAAAGTGAGAGAGAGAGAGAGAGAGAAGAGAGAGAGAGAGAGAGAGAGAGAGAGGGGGGAGAGGAGGGGGGATAGAGTGTGGCCAATAATATAAAAAAAATGATTTAATGAGAAAGAAAGAGAAACGGAAAAAAGAAAGAAATTAAAAAGAAAAGCAAATTATTGAAGATTGAGAATATCTCATGAAACTGACAGTAACGCTGAAAAGGTATTTGTTAAAGAAAACCTTTTTTTGTTTTTATCGACGGGTTTTATCCGGATTTTAAGGTTTTACAATGTCTGGGTTGCTATAGCTTTAATATTATGTACTATATCAAATGGTGACGACAAATGAGTTTTATATTCTGAAATTAATATTAAAATCTATCTATCTATCTATATGTGTGTCTGCTGACTGACTAACAGTCTGACCACATCTATCAGTGAAAAGTTAATAAACTAGTAATGTTTATTTCGCCTCGTGTTTTTCAATTTTTTCATAATATTACATACTGTCGGATTCACTGCCACTTTTTCCTCACATATCTATCAGTGTACCAAAGTTAAATGACCTATGAGTTTTATAGTCTGTCTGTCTGTCTGTCTGTCTGTCTGTCTGTCTGTCTCTCTCTCTCCATCTCAAATTAACTCTCTCTCTCTCTCTCGCTCGCTTCTTCTTATTTTTCCTCTTCTTCTTCCACTACTCCGTTTTTTCTTGCATTTTATATTTCTTTCTCTATACACTCTTTAAGCTGTTACATCGGTAACATTCTTGGGTCCTACAATATTCCACGTCTCATTCTTTGTCTGTCTGTCTGGTCTGTCTCTTTGTCTCTCTCTCCCTCTCTCTCTCTCTCTCTCTCTCTCTCTCTCTCTCTCTCTCTCTCTGTATATTATATATATATTATATATATATATATATATATTAGTCATCCACTGACACGTGTTTCGACTTATCAAGTCACTTCAGTGTGGCTAGACATTTGTAAACTACCTACAACCGGGATTGAAATCCGATCGGTTCAGTGACAGTTCGTCACCTTAACCTTCAGGCTATCATCATCTACAGAATGCGAAGGGGATTTTAACCGTTTTAATACACACATCGCTTTGTAAGTAAAGGCCGTCGTAGAGTGCTCCATCCCTTATATAGGAGAGCGTTGCGTTTACGCTTTTAGTTGGCTGTCATCAGCGAAAATACCCCCACAGTGCTCAACCCTAGGGGCATGGGAGCATATATATAGTCATCAATAGACACGTGTTTCGACTTATCAAGTCTCTTCATATATATATAATATATATATATATTATATATATATATATGTGTGTGTGTGTGTGTGTGTGTGTGTGTGTGTGTATTTTAGATAGAAGGAAATGGGCAAGAAAAGAACAACTCAAAGCAAGTCAAAGGATGAAATCATTTCGTCCGAATCCTTTGACTTGTTTTGAGTTGTTCATTTCTTGCCCACTTTCCTTCTATCTACAACATATCGTCGGATCCTAAACCCATCCATCCTACCTTCATATATATATATATATATATATATATATATATATATATATATATATATATATAGTATGTTTTACGCTATGTTTACATAGTAGTAACCCATCAATATATATATATATATATATATATATATATATATATATATATATATATATATATATATATATATATAATGGTAAATGATATCAAGTATTTCGATGATAAAATTCAACCTAAGTAGAGAACTAAAACGTACATATAAACTAATTTTGCATACATTCATATGAATAAATAATATATATATATATATAATATATATATATATATGTATGTGTGGTGTGTGTGTGTGTGTGTGTGCGTGCGTTCACATATACATTCACATATTTTTAATATAAATAAGCAAATTGAAACCTTAGTTTATGAATTTATTTCAACCTTTTTTGGCTTCTACAAATTAGATTTCTTCAGATTTGAAGAAGCCAAAAAGAGTTGAATTAGATTTAAATCCCAAACATATTTTTGATAAAGTCGTTGCATTTCTAAAATTTACATTAGAAAACGAGTGCTTAGGATTCGCAAGTTTCGTTTTGATTTCTGATTTTGAGGGATGCATAACACACTGCTCCAATTCTGGATGCCGTTTAAAGGACCTACCGAGAGCGTAGGCCGATAGGGATGCATAGCAAGAGAGACCCCAGGAATCTGTGATGTCAGCAGGACTTGAAGATAAGGATAAGGATGATCATATATATATATATATATATATATATATATATATATATATATATATATATATATATATATATATATATGCTCCCAAAACCCAGTAGAGCTCTCTAGGAGTGATTCTAATTCTTTCACTGCCAGCATAAAGCAATGATCGTCTGTTGTTTACAGATTTGATCTCTCTGGTGATCGTAAAATATATAAACAGATTTATGTACTTTGCAGTTAAATCACCACTCCTTATTGACAGCTGTCGATGTCCGTGAGGTTAACGAACCGGGTTGATGAAAATTCAGTCGGGTTTCGCTCATGGTTGGGGGTAATTGCTATGTCTAGCCTCACTGGGGAGACGTGAAATGTCGAAACACGGTATCTGTGAATAATGTATATATATATATTGAAATGAAAAATAAAGGAAAGAAAATTATTATAACTGTTTTCTCCATCGCGTTAGAACACTTTCTTCAAGCGATTTCAAGAAGTTATTTTTTTTAACATCTCGGAAATTCTCCGTATTTCAACCGATTTCATTTAAAACAATAAGGATTTACTCTGACGAAGGCCGCTATTTCTTTGTATACTAAACATTTCTATAGTTTTTTTTCTATTATTGTTATTGTTATTTTATTTTGTATTTAAAATAATAATAGATAGAATACATGTATGCATGGATAAACTCCTGGCCGAAACACGTGTCAGTAAAATAAAATAAAATGAAATAAATCCTATTTTATCCATTTAACATTTTCTTTCTTTTATTTTTCATTTCAACATACCGTCGGATTCGCTTTCATTTTCAACTTATATATATATATATATATATATATATATATATATATATATATATAAGATAGAGTAAGTAAAGTCGTCGGAGTGGCCTAATGTCGGTATCAGCCATGCAGCGAGGGAGTCTATCCCCTTTTCACTAGCGCTAGAACGAAGGAGATTATTTTTAGCGTATATATATATATATATATAATATATATATATATATATATATATATATATATATATATTTCTTTGAGTTTTCGATAGCATGCCAATGTGCTGTCACTGTCTCGTTAAGCCCGCCCTGTAACTTAATTTAAATTACAATCATTATATTTCCAATAACAATGTGAAATTTCCTACAGAATTATTATTAAATACGTTGCTGTCATTGCTGTTGTCGATGGTGATGATAATAATAGGTGGCGCTAGCTGTTGCTATTCGTGACCAGAATAATTCCCCCGCCCACACCCCTCTTTCCAAGAACGGCAGTCTCTTCGTTGGCACTTTTACAGGGGCGGTTTTTGGAAGGTTTCCATTAGACAAGTGTACCGAGCGGGGCTGAGTCACTTTACACGACGGGCAATTGGCACTACGAATTGCAGCCTTGTTCAAATTCAAGGGAGACAACTGCCCTTCTTCCAACTCGCTCTCCAAACCCACCAGCACCAGCACCGTCACAGAGGGCTGAAGGCACAAGCAATATGAAATTGACCACAATCTATTATGCTCACTGCATATCGCACATGGCCCAACTGATTTGGCGTCCGCTCGGACTGACGGGATTGGCTGTTTCGACAATTGTATTGATTGGGCTATGACATTTTGAGGGTGGTCCTGGTGAGTCGTGGCTTCTTTAGTAGAGACGTCTTTTTTTTCTTTTTCTTTTTTTCTGGGATTCAAAATCCGAAAAAAGAGTTTTATACACAGAAAAGCCGAAATATTCAGATATTTTCCATTAGAGACAGTAAAAACTCTGACGCAACATAATCCTCGTAACGAAAACTCAAACTTAACCATGACCCAAACAATTAAATGAATTGTGGGGGAGCTGGGTTTGTCCTTTTATTGTATGTCAAGTTCTGATTGTCTAAAGAAATAGTAAGCATGAACATATTGTCAACGAAGATCTGCCGAATATATACATATATATATATATATATATATATATATATATTATATATATATATAGTTATCACTAACTCATTTGGTGAGTTAGGGTTAGATCAAGTTTTTTGCGGGATTCACGGTGGAGTTGTCAATATCAGTGATAGATATGCATAATATATATATATATATATATATATATATATATAATAAGTAATCCACAGACAGGTGTTTCGAGGTATCACCTCTCATCAGTGTGGTTGTACATTAACAGTTACCCCTAGCCGGGTTTGAGACCCGAATGAACTTTCGTTCGCCAAGCCTCTTACCCGTGCAGCCAGAAGCAGCTGCCAAATATAGGAGAATATTTGATTGCTACACACACACACACACACACACACACACACACACATATATATATATATATATATATATATATATATATATATATATATCATAATAAAGCCACGTGAATCAATACTTGTTTCCAAATAGTCTTTGTTCTATTTAGTTTAATGAGACAAAATCAATATCAAAATATTCCTTAG
>CM042166.1:12618494-12635994 GCA_023376005.1 Doryteuthis pealeii | reverse complement strand
GGCGCCGCTGGAGAGACACGTGGCTAACGTAGTGGACCACGACATCGAGAAAGGTATAAACCCTCTCATCTCCCAGTTCTGGGTTAAATAGTACCACTACTGTTCTTCTACAAGGATGGCTTTGGCATTAAATAACCCACGAAAGTTGATATGTCATTAAACAGACCAAACAAAACCTGGTCAAAATCAACTTCTAATGTTCAAGTTTTTTTTTCCATCAGGGCTAACGTGCTGGATTGCGACATCGTAGTAAGCGAGTTCGAACTTCAGTCGTGCTATTACTTTCACTTTCGAACTAATACCCTTGGGAAAAGTATGAATCCTCTCACCTCCAGCTGTCTAGCCAAGGAAACACAAGGTTCCTAGTTCGATACCGGCCCTCATTAACTCAGCGTATGTGTAGCACATGGATGTGTGCGGTAAAGTAAGGAGCTGATGGTAGATGTGGCGCTCCAACTCAGATGCAAAACAATCTCCTTGGTGTAGCGCTAGTGAAAAAAGGATAGACTCCCTCACTGTCTAGCTGATACAGACTTTAGGCTAACCACTTACTATTCTTCAACAAGGGGTATTTTGGCATTAAATAACTCACGAAGTTTGATATGCCATTAAACAAAGAAACCAAAATAAACCTAGAAGGTAAACTCTGAAATCAAATCGGTTAAACCCCACTCAGAAATTGGCCTTGTGTCACGCCCGGCTTGTGGAGAATGGGTTGTTAAAGACATGCAAATCTTACCACCTCGGTAGTTGGACGATGTTCACTCGTTGAATTAATATGCCACACCAGGAATTACTTATGTAAATGAATTGATAAGTAAATAATGCATTTGATTTTAGTGAATGCTACAATTTTAATCGTGTATGAGAATTGTGTTTTGGGTGTAAGCTGATTATTTAAAGTATGGACGATGCTAGAAGAATATGAAATAAAGTGATGGCTAAAAGACGAGGAATTCGGTAAAGAGAAACTGTCAAAAGAAAGAAAGAAAGAAAGAAAGGGAGAAAAATGAGAGGTGCAAAATTTGAAAGTAAGAAGGAAAAGTAATATAAAAGAAAAAAAAAAATAATAAGACGAAAGAAAGAATAGATCAAATATGTTCGTGGGAAGATGAATAAGAAAGAAAGTAAAAATCTAACAAACTGTTTAAAGAAGAAAAGTAGGAAGGAATGAATAAGATGGGAACGTATATATGAAGAAGAAAGAAAGAAAAAAAGAAAGAAGGAAAGAAAGAAAGAAAAGAAAGAAGAAGAAGAAAGAAGAAAGAAAGAGAGAAAGAAAGAAAAGAAAAGAAAGAAAAAGAAAAAGAAAAAAAGAAAGAAAGAAAGAAAGAAAGAAAAAAAAAAAAAAAAAAAAAAAGAAAAAAAAAAAAAGAAAAAAGAAAAAAAAGAAAAAGAGAAAGAAAGAAAGAAAAAATAAAGAGAAAAAAAAGAAGAAAAAAAAAAAGAAAGAAAGAAAGAAAGAAAGAAAAAGACACATATACACAGCGGAATGCATAAAAATAGGATGAAAATAAAAATAGAGGGAATGATTAGGATGGGAACGTATATGTAAGAAGAAAAGAAAGAAAGAAAGAAAGAAAGAAAAAAAAAAGAAAGAAAGAAAGAAAATGAGACGAGCAAAATTCTAAAGAAAGAAAAAATGAAATAAAATAGAAAAAAAAGAAGAAATAAAATGAACTGAAAGAAAGAAAGAAAGAAAGAAAAAAAAGAAGGAAAAGAAAATGCTCACAATGGAACGAATAAAAATAAAAATAAAAATGAAGACAGGAAGAAAAAAAATGTTAATAGGAAAAAAATCATAAAGAAAAATATTGAAAGAAAGAAAGAAAAAGAATAGGAAAGAAAAAGAAAAGGAGAAGAAAGAAAGAGAGATAAGCAAAGCAATGCATGAAAATCGAAGGAAAAATGAAGAAGGGAAGAAAAAGAAAAATGAAAATATGAAGAAAGAAAATAGGAAGGAAAAATATTGAAAAACAGAAAGAAAGAAAGAAAGAGAAATGGAAAAGAAAAATTTTGAAAGAAAGAAAGAAAAAAAAAGAATGAAAGAAGAAAATAGATATTACTAAGCGAAAGATATAAGGTGGATAACTGAAGAATGAAAAGTAAAAAATAGAAGAAAAAATAACACGAAAAATCAAACAAGAACGGAAAGAAGAAAGAAAGAAAGAATAGAAAAGCAGAGAAAGAATAAATAAAATATGTTCTAACAGAGACGAACGAGAAAGAAAAAAAACGTAACAAACAGTTTAAAGAAGAAAGTAGAGAAGGAAAATGAATAAGAATGGAACGTATATATGAAGGGGTAGGAAGGAGAATGAGAGGAGGAATTTTGAAAAGAGAGCAACTTATGAAACAACGACCGAAATAGGTTGAAGTAATTAGAAATTGAAGTTGGAATTGGCAAAAGGCTTTTCGAGTAAAGGTTAGTCACGCACTGAGTGGCTTCGGGCAATCAATCTGATATTTAGCAAATAAAGGAACAATATTTAATGGCAACTATGAAAATTAATTTCTCTAAAAGAAATTCCGAAAGAATACTAAATATTTGGTCTACAATGGCTTCGAGGATAGGCAACGGCATTTCCAATAGAAATATTCAAATGACTCATAATAATCTTATATATATATATATATATATATATATATATGTGTGTGTGTGTGTGTGTGTGTGTGTGTGTGCATACGTATAAATGCAATATGTATATGTTTGAGTATATATATATATATATATATATATATATATATATATATATATATATATGAAGGCGCGTGTTGTAACGGTTACTTTTGTAGGAAATGGACACGGCGAGACGAGTTCAACTACTGGACGAGGCTGTTTGGATTTCTCATAGCGCTAATACCCTTTGGGAATGGACCCAAATATTCTCACTCCATCGATAGATAAATAGTAGGACAGACAGGGCTCTTTAACCTTAGTTTGACAACCTGTCTAGAAGGAAAACTCCGAATTCAAACCTGTTAAACTTCGCTTAAGAAATTGGTCATCTCACGCATCATACTCGTGCGAAGGGGTTGAAATTTATTTCGACCAAAAACTCAAAATTTTTACAAAATTAAATAAATTAATTAAAAATTAAAATTAAACTAAATTAAATTTTGGTCGAAATAAATTTATTACGGAACGACGGTTTGTTAAGTTTTTTCTTTCTTTGAAAATTTAATATTGCGCTGTATTTAATCTAATTTATTGATTATTATACATTTAGCTCTCTTTAGGGATTCATAAAAAGTCCTTGTATGAATATATGTTTTCATCTACAGGAGTAAACAGTATGGCTATACACTGAGATTTTGAGGATCCCAGGTGGAATCATCCCTTACAATCAGTTATTTGGATACCTCACACACACACACACACCACACACACACACATATATATATATATATCATTTATATTTTGCTTGAAGGCAATTACAATGCATGTATCGCATAAAATTCGATACCTTATAGAAAATAAACTTGAAAAGTGTAATCCCGGCAAAGGACCGCTCGGTGTGTAGAACATCGTACAGACTGTTTCGACTTTATTAAGTCTCATCAGCGATGTATATATATATATATATATATATATATATATATATATATATATATATTGATAACATAGTTTGCTATATTTATGAATAAAGTCTGCTTAATATTATTGATAGATTTTTTTTATATCTCTAATTTAGAATAGCATGGACATAAAGTCAACGGCATTTATTAACTGTCAGTTTCTAGTTTATACTGGAGTCACGTGTTGTAACGGTTACTGTCCTAGGAACTGCACTAGTCGACCAGTTTACTTTTACTTAGGATCTCTACTCGTTGTGATCGTGACAAGGGCACTTCCGGGGACCCCCGCCGAAAGGTGAACAATGCAATCAACAAGAAAGAGAGAAACAAATCACCAACAAGACGAAACAGGGGAGGATTCACATTCAAAATGGCAGAAAGAGGGCAGGTGTACGACTCTCATTCATTCCTCCTCTCTTCCAATATTCTACTCTGTACTATACAGATGGGAGGGAGGAGAGAAACAGTATTAGGGTTAGGCCACTTCGGAAGTTTCCGTAATCTAATACTATTTATACGTAAAATGTGACTCTAATGATATTATATCTTGCGCGCTATTCTGCATTCGTACCGGTATTTTTTTCTAGTTTAAACATCTGATTAAAAAAAATCAACAAAACAATTCAAATGACTGTTTGGTTTGGTTTGGTTTGTTTTGTTTTACGGCATATAAACAGTGGACGAGGCAGTTTGAATTTTACAAAAGCTTTCATTATCATCATCATCATCATCATGTCGCGCTTGCAGCACAGATATCCATGACAATCTCGCGCCAACCTTCCCTATCATTCATTGCACCTGGGAGGTCTTCTGCTGAGCAAATAGCATCCTCGCATAGCTGGTCAATGTAGGTCTTTACCGGGCGCCCCACACTTGCATGTGTTAGCTTCCACAGGAGAACATCGCTTATGAGCTCGCCCCTGCTTCTCCAGCAGTGTCCTGCATGCCTTGTCCGTCTCATTCGGATAGTTTGAGAGATGGGAGGCAAGTGACCGTACAGCTGCCTCTTCGTGGGGTGCTGCTTCCACGACTTGTTCAAGACTGCACGCAGCATTCTTGTGCAGCTTCCATCTAGCTTATTCTCAAGACGCCTCGTTAGTGGTGCAGCCATATAGCAGCACTGATATAACCACAGCCTGGAAGAACTGCCGCTTCAGCTTGTCAGGGAGATCGGACCTCCATATGACTGACAATTTGTTTGTGGCCGACCATGCCTTTGCTATTCGTGTGTTCATACCGTTGGTTAATATACGTTAAAAATATTGGGGTTGCCATAAGAGCAATACGGTTGGACGTTCTAGGGCTTGATGTGAACGGAGGGGGCCTCTCCAACCGCCCGTCTAGCCCAAGTAAGAGCGAAAGTGGAGTGTAGCATGTCAATTACATCTCAGTCAGCAGGATTCCATTTTTTAAGCATCATGGGTCGCCACACATGGACAACAGGTAACTCTCTTGGGGGAGTCTTATCCTTCTGCAAAGGCGAAGTCAGCTGTAGAAGCCTCGATTAAAAGGGCAGCCCATGAATGAGAACCTAACCCCGGATTCAGAATGGATATGGCAGTAAAGGCAATGAACGTGTTCTCCACACTCATCAGTGCTCCGGAAGTGGAACCTCACTACTAGATGCAGTTTAGGGCAATATCCAGAACACAAAAATAGACAAATTATTTTATTATTTATTAATGATAGGAAAGCAATTACAATGCGTATAAAATAAAAATAAAAAGATGTTTAGTCTTATCGATTTCAAAGTAACTTTATCATCAGAGATTTTTTCAGAAATGGACGCGTTCTTGTGTCGTTTTCTTTTCTTTTCTTTTCTTTTTGTACGTTCTTACCACGCGTCTCGTCGGTTTTTTTTTTTTTATAACACCACGCAGAAGGGTCATGATAGTCGTTGTTTAATCAATTTCAATTTTATTCTTTTCATCTATTTATATAATTATGTATTTATCTATTTATTTATTTTTTATTTATTTGTTTTATGTATATATATATGTGTGTATATATGGGCCGCCCAGCAAGGACCTACATTGACCAACTAAGCAAAGACGCAGGTTGCTGCACAGAGGACCTCCCTGGGAAAATGAATGATAGGAAAGGTTGGCGAGAGATTGTCATGGATATCCGTGCTAATAGCGCGACATGATGATGATGATGATATATGGAATGTGTATTTTAATTAATTATATATTCTGTGTTTAATTCTAACAAATTCTAGACAATTTCTCTGAATGTTTGAGATTGAAGATTAGTATTATCTGCGTTATTCGGACTATTATCCCCATCTTCATTGTTACTTGTACAATATTTCGGCCGATATGCCCTCCGGCCTTCTTCAGGTATTTCTTGTCGGACTCGGGAACCTTCTTGGACGCGGGAACCTTCTTTTCGAACTCGGGAACTTTCTTGTCGTATTCGGGAGCCATCACGGAACTTTGAAACTAACCCTTTATTTATTCCACGGGGGTATCCTGTTCTCATTCCGCTAACCATAGCTGGGGTAGGATAGTCCGAATAACGCAGATAATACTAATTCAAGACAAATTATATTTTTTTTAATGAAAACTGCTTTTCGAAAAATGTTGTTTAAGTTAAATAAAATTTAATATGTACTCAATGCATGAAGTGTTATTGTTGGGCCGAAGCCTCAAATAAGAATACTCCGCCGAGGCTAGCTTAAATGCCATTCGATATGGCGGCTTTTAAGCTAGTTATTAAAAATAAGACATTTGTGTTTTTGTGTGTATCATGTGAGAGAAAAGAGACAATTTATGAATTGGAATGTGAAAGTCTGTCTCTTCTTTTCACTTACTTAATGCGATTATTGAAGTGTTTTTGCCCCTTTGGCGTCTTTCGTTTCAAACTAATGGGAGCCACCTTAACTCCGACTTTCACTTTCACTTTCAACCAACTCATAATTCTTACGGTAATATTAGGATCTGTTTACTCGAAACGAAGTAAAAGAGAAAAAAGAAGAAAAAAAAGGGAAAAAGTAAAAGAAAATACACACATGGGATTACAACCACAATGTCTGTCCCGACTTGTCTGATATTTACGGCGCTTGTATCTTAATTAATTCAATCACATATTTCTGTAAGCCTTCTTACCTACCGAGTAGACAATTCCATTTCGCCCCCACCCCCCGTCCGACTCGTTCCTTTTCTACCGTCAGCTTTTGACGTTTGTCTTTTTTATGACTTCTATTGATTTAATCTTTGCTTTTATTCTTTCTTTCGATTCTTTCTTTCTTTCTTTCTTTCTTTCTTTCTTTTTCTATCAGCCAATATTCTCACCTGTTTATCTGTGTGTTCATTCTTCCTTCCTTCCTTCCTTCCTTCCTTTATTTCTTTCTTTCTTTCTTTCTTTTTTCTTTCTTTTCTTGTCAAGTAACATTCTAACATTTCTCATAATTTGTATCTTTCTTTCTTTTTTCTTTCTTTCTTTTCCTTCTAACCAACATTCTTACCTTTTCTTTTTATTTGTACGTACTTTCTTTCTTTCTTTCTTTTTCTATCAGCCAATATTCTCACCTGTTTATCTGTGTGTTCATTTATTCTTTCTTTCTTTCTCTCTTATTTATTTCTTTTTGACATCTTTCTTTCAACCAATTCTCTTTTTCTTTCTTTCTTGTCTTCTTTCTTTATTTATTTCAATTTTATTTTTCTTCTTTTTTCTTGTCTTCTTTCTTTCTTTCTTTCTTTCTATCAATTCTCTTTTTCTTCCCCTTTCTTGTCTTCTTTCTTTCTTTTTTATTTCTTTTCCTGTCAAGTAACATCCTAACCTTTCTCATTATTTGTATCTTCTTTCTTTTGTTTTTCTTTCTTTCTCTTCCTTCTAACCAACATTCTTACATTTTCTCTTTATTTGTACGTTCTTTCTTTCTTTCGTTATTTCTTTCATTCTCTCTTTCTTTCTTTTCCTTCTTGCTAACGTTCTCCCTTTTCTTTTTCTTCTTTTGTATCTACCATTTCTTTCTTTCTTTTTTGTCTTCGTTTTTCTTTCTTTATATCAAACAATTCTTTTTTACTTTGTTTTTCTGTCTTCTCCCTTTCTTTATTTCTTTCAATCTACAAATTCTCTTTTTCTTTCTTTTTGCCTTCTTTCTTTTGTACTAATTTTGTCTTTCTTTTGTTTTTTCTTTCTTTTTTCTTCTTTTTTGTACCAATTCGCTTTTTATTTTATTTTATTGTCTTTTTTTCCTTCTTTTAATCAACCAATCTTTTTCTTTCTATTTTTGTCTTCTTTCTTTCTTTCTACCAATTTTCTTTTTCTTTCTTTTTGTCTTCTCTCTTACTTTCTTCCTACCAACTTTCTTTTTTCCCCTTTTCTTGTCTTCTTTCTTTCTTTCTATCAATTCTCTTTTTCTTTTTTGTTTTCTTTCTTTATTTATTTCTACCAATTTTTTTTATTTCTTTCTTTTTGCCATCTTTCTTTCTACCAATTCTCTATTTCTTTCTTTCTTGTCTTCTTTCTTTATTTATTTCCTCCTACCAATTATCTTTTTCTTCCCTTTTCTTGCCTTCTTTCTTTCTTTCTTTCTTCTTTTCTTTCTTCTTTTCTTTCCTTCATACCTACCAATCTCCTTGCCTTTCTTCTAGTCTGTTTTTTCTTCTTTCTTTTCCTTTATTTTCCATCATACCAATCTTTCTTCTTTTCTTTCTGATCTTCCTCAGTTTTTCCCGCGTTGTCCTTTCCCGCCATCACAATTCTTCAAGCATTAAAGATGGCCGATGCGCATAAATACTTTTCGACGCAATCCAATCCGAAGCCAGACGCATACAAATCCTGAACCGTTACTTTCAAACCAGAGAAAAGAAGATTAAGCCAGAGAATCAATTCGGATTTTTCTTTCTTCTGTTCTATCCCAGTTTCTTTTTATCATTTTTTTTCTTCATATATTTCATTTTTGTTCATTTAATTTTCTGACACCATGATAAATGTAGAGGATCGCCAAACGAAAACCATGCAAGAACAATAAGCCTAGCGTAAATTCTTTATTATATCAAAGTACATTCTGGTCGTAAATGTCAAGAAATAGCGCTTTTAGACAAAACAACTTTTAACTATATAATTCATCGCAAGTCGTTAAAAATTATTTCTAAAATAGAATCGAACTGCTAGACTAAATAGAATTGGTTCATTGACTCGACCATTAACACGTTATCTTCCGAGTAATAAATAAAACTGATGAAACATCGGTGGTTTTTCATTACAAGATCTGATTTTTGTGAACAAGGGAAAAAAGAGGTGTGATTGTTCTGGTTATAAACAAAGGGAAGCTCAAAGAAAACAAAAATAAAAAAATATCAGAAAATTGTATAGGAGTAGGTAGAAGAGCTCTCGAAGTAGTTTTGACTAACGAGAAGAGAGCCCCTTTGGTTTGAATTTAGAGTTTTCCTTCTCCTAGACCGGTTGCCATACTAACGTTAATGAGCCCAGTCTACCCATAAGATAAAACTGATAATTTCCCATAATAATTAATATATTTAGAACCATTCCAACGATTCAAGAACTGAGATTAAAGATTGTGGCAGTTTTAGAATAATCTGAGAAAAAGTATCAGAAATTTAGAGTTTTCCTTCTCCTAGACCGGTTGCCATATTAACTTTAAAGAGCCCAGTCTACCTATAAGATAAAGCGGTTGTAGTTCCCATAATAGTTAATGTGTTTAGAACTATTCCAACGATTCAAGAACTGAGATTAAAGATCTGGCTTATCTAAATTGTGACAGTTTTAGAATAACCTGAGAAAAAGTATCAGAAATATAAAGAGACTAGCTGTTGTTAAATAATAGATTGACTGTATCTATTATTTGGCAGGTAGTTTAGATAATTTAAACTCGAGAAATATGTCTCAAGATATCCTGTAGATAATTGAAATCTTGTGTATTAGTCCAAGTTTAAAGAGCAGTAAGGGAAAACCGAGATTTTGGGTATACGGTTCAAAGTCGCAACATTTACCAAATATGGCCATTTTTACCAGGTGTAAAACTCGGTAAATGTAACCAATATGCGAATTTTTCTAGACATTATTTTTTTTCTGACGTGAGTGTCATTGGGGAACGAGAAAAGCGTTGCCGCCCTGTCGACTGGGGCGTTAGAATGCACCGACTGCACCTCTGCAGAGGGGTAAGACTCCCCAATGTGGCCACCTGTTGGCCGTGGGTGGCGACCCGTGATGCTTAAGGATAGAGCCCAGGTGGATGAGCAGTTCATGACATGCAATACTCCACTTTGGCCCTATCTTGGGCTAGACGGGCGGTCGGAGAGGCCCCCTCCGATCAATCGGCTGGTCACGTCAAGCCCTAGCACCTATATGATTTTTCCCAACCCTATTGCCCTTATGGCAAGCCCCAACCCCTTTTTATCATATGGGTGCTAGAGGGCGGTTGCTGCGGGTCTACATGTCCTGGGAATGACGTTAAACTCTATCTGATGGTGAGGTTCCAGTTTTGGAGGTTTGGGGAATGTGGAGCACCCCTTCATCACCATTGCTCCCTGGTCCACTCTGACCCAGAGTGGTAGTACCTGTTAGGGTCCCATCTATGGGTTAAATAGAAAAATGTATTTATAAAAAATGTATTATCCATTAAGAATTGATTTATTTCAAAACTTTATTGGCATTAAATGACCCACTGAGGTTGATATGCCGTAAAACAAAACAAACCAAGAAAAGCGTTGGTAAAGGGATTGAAGCCGCTGCATTTAGCAAACATGGGCATTTTACCAACTGGAAAAAGACGGTAACGGTAAAACGAAGCCAAACTTTTCTCGGTCTCATTTTTCCGATGCAGCTATCTTTGGGGAACAAGAAAAGTTTTGTTAAACGGTTCGAAGCCGCTACGTTTAGCAAATATGGGCATTTTTATCAGGTGAAAAACACGGCAAGGGTAACCCAAAGTTGAGCTTTTCTTGGTCTCACTTTTCCGATGCGAGTATCATAGGGGAACGAGGCAATATTGGTAAACAGCTCGAAGCTGCTACGTTTACCAAATATGGGTATTTCTACCAATTGACTAATGGAGTAAGGGTAATCAGAAGCTGAAATTTTTAAAGCCTATTTTTCCGATGCAGGTGTCATTGGGGAACGAGAAAAGTTTTGGTAAACGGGTCGAAGCGAAAGCACGGTGGAACACAATACAGTAACCAAATGAAAAAAAAACATTCGCTCAGATTGCATAAGGTAAGGTCGAAAACCGTAGATTCCGAGATCGTGCTCTAAGTCATACAAAAATCCGACGAGTAGCACTCAGGGAGTATCAAGAGAGCTCGACATCTCCCTGTTCAATTTAGTTCGTCACCTTGACCCACTCGGGAAAAGCATCTGAAGTTTTCGAATTGTGTCGCACTTTACTAAAATATTGCAAAACATTTGACTCAGCTTAATTATTTTTGTAGGACAATTGTAGAAAACATGTGTTTCTCCTCATTAGACCAACGCTGAAAAGCTGGAACACCAGTTCACGGAGACAAATTCTCATTCAACACCGTAAATCATTTTCAAACACACCGTTTCTCGTATTCGTGCACATGTGGAAAAAACCATCTAGTTCAAAACTTTTCCCAGTCTTTTATTATGATAAAATAGAGCCGATTGTTCATCAATGCAGGTGGCTTCCTTTAAAAAGTGAAAGCCGGATTACCCTAGTTTTCTGTGACAAAGAAATGCCGCTGCAGCATGTGTTTTTGAGTTAAGAAATCTGTTGTTTATATTTTATACAAGACACAAACCGCTGTAACTAGTTTAACCGCATTCGTAATGCTTCAATACAAGTATCAATCCGGCTCCAATAGAAGCCCTTAACATGTTGACTAGTAAATATATGTACTACTATGGATATTAATGATGTATGTAATGGTTCATATATGTAGCATTGCAAATATTTCGGTTCATTTTCTTTCAAACAATATTTAGAAAATATGCATTAAAGTATCTACATATTTATTAATAATGGAGATTCGCTTCCGGATTTTGTCTGTAACAACAACTACGTCACTGCTTACGTCACATTACCTAAAATCGTCATAACATAGAATAAGTACACTCAAAATTTGAACATGCAGCATTAGACAGTCCTCATTGTTTTTCAAAACAAGTTTTAATAAATACATGACTGGTATAATATATCTATATATAGTTTGTTTTATTTTAATAGATATTTAAAGTTTACATTTCAAATTGTTTTATTTTTCAATCCTTTAATGAATTTGATGATTTTACTTACTTAGGGTACAAACTCGCTGACATTGAATTTTTTACTCCCACTCCTCAGGCACTATGTTTCAAAAATCTATTTTTTACATCGCCCGGAGGGTGTTTTTTATTTTTTGCTAGTACTACTTAAAGAAGGTGGAAACGATAAAAAATGTGTTTTAATTAGAACTTTTATTCAAAAAACTGATATGAAAATAAAACAAAAACAGGAATCCATTTACAGCCAAATGAATATATACACTCACACACACACACACACACACACACACACACATATATATATATATATATATATATATATATATATATATATAATAAATGAAGGAAAAAACTTTAAATTTGCTTCATTTACAATAATTTATTTCAACCACATTACTGCGGCATCTTCAGGTAATATTAAGAACATGAATCAGTAAGAACCTGAATCAGTAAGATTCAGATTCTTGCCATTACCTGAAGATGCCACAGTAATGCGGTTGAAATAAACTATTGTAAATGAAGCAAATCTAAAGTGTTTTCCTTCATTTATTGAATATCTTGCTCTGTCCTTCCATTCACTGGCACTAGGCACATTGAGCTCTCATTACGGTCTACCTGCATCAGCTTGGTTAAACCACGCATGGAAAGATCTTAACTACAGGAAATATATATATATTATCAATATGACTTGTAATCTATATAACTTGTAATTTATAACAAATCATTTTTATTAAATATTACTATTATATCATATTGTTCAAAATAAATACATATCATAAATGAATTACAAATAAATACGTGCGCCAAATACGTATTACAGCCAATTTACCATTGTCGTCGTACACGTATTGGTATTATATCATATCACAGAGGCGTTATACATTATTCACCCACTAGGTGTACCAGCAATATTTTCAAAAATTGATGCAATAAAGGAAATATGGCAATATCAGTTAGGATAAACTGCCATTCAGCATTAAGGGCCACCACTCACGGCCAACAGGTAACCCCATTAGGGGGGGGGGTTCTTACAACAGAAGTTCAGTCGGTGTATTATAAAGCCCCAGAACAAAAATATGTTATGGAGTAATAAGAATGAGATAGAGTGGGAGTTACAGACTAATGACAGATATACAGAGTTATTTAATTTTTTATAGAAATATTTATAAGTATTTTTTGTTGTCAATTATCAAAATATCAAATGCAAACCGTTACAATTATCAACTGTTACTATTAAAGATACGTCTATATAACAGAGTTATATAATGACTTAGCGAATGCCACTTGGTGCGGTTCATTTAGGTTCGCACCTGCAAGGAAGTCAGAGAGACAGTAGAGACATTGATTGACTGTGGGGTTACCAAGTGAGTACATATTCTGAGAACTAAACGGTAAAAGGCACGTTTGTACTTAAACACACACACACACACACTCTCTCTCTCTCTCTCTCTCTCTCTCTCTCTCACACACACACACACACACACACACACATGTATACATAGGATTATGGTGTATAAATAAATGACAAATCTTGTTTATATATATATATATATATATATATATATATATTGTGTGTGTGTGTGTGTGTGTGTGAATAAAAAGACCTTAAATACCATGGGTAACGTGATTATGGACCATTTCCACTCGTGGGTATCTGGGGCCCACCGAGCTTCGTCAGACCACGTTTTTATTTTAAACGGGATCTGACGATGCTCGGTGGGCCTCAGATAATCACGAGTGGAAATGGTCCATAATCACGATACCCATGGTATTTAAGGCCTTTTTATTCACAAATAAATTTGCTCTGTTTATAAAAATTATAAAAATTAAACATTGAGCGCTCATACGAAACCTGAACTCTACAACAAGAATAGGACCAGCCTAGAATCACCTTGTATCAAGAAACTTGATACCCCAACAAAGAAAGTATATATATATATATATATGAGGGCGAGTCAAAAAGTAATAGCATTTTTAGGACCCGTACACTTACCAACACAGGAACATGTTACATACATCAAAATGAAGCTGGTCCTCGATGGATTACATCCTTACTTCTCCACATAGTCACCGTTTCTCTCAATACCAATGTTCCACCGCCGAGATAGAGCATGTGTCCCCGCCCCGTAAAATTCTGTTTACTGTTCTTTGAGCCTCTTCTTCACTACAGATTTCACTTCCTCGTCACTAGAATAATGTTTTCCTCTCAAACCCTCTTTCATAGGGCCGAAAAGATGATAGTCTGAAGGCGCTAAATCTGGTGAGTATAGAGGGTGCGGTAAAGTTGTCCGCCCGAATAAGGCGATTTTCTACCTTGTCCTGATGCTTGTGTGTGGTCGAGCATTGTCATGTAGAACGTGGGCAAGTTGGGTCTTACTGTTCAGATTCTTGCTCTGAGCTTAGTTAGAGTCCAAATGTAGGTCTTAATTTTATAAAAAGCTTCACGTGAAATTTAAAAAAATGGGATTACTTTTAGACTCACTCTCGTATATAAGTTAAGGTAGCGAATACATAAAGTAAACGTTGTTCAGAAACTGTCAGTTTCTCGATTAACCCTTTGAAAATTGCATAAGCAAAGCTATGCCAGGGCTGTCCTTGGGGTGGCCTAAAGTCGGTATCAGTCAGACAGTGAGTGAGTATATCCCCTTTTCACTAGCGCTAGACCAAGGATATTGTTTGGGCGTCTGAGATAAAGCTAAACTCTAAATCCTTGTCTGTCATTTTCAATAAAACATACCTATAAGAGAATCTGTTGTTTAGATATACATTATTCATATATATACATATATATATCATTGTCGTCATCAGGGCAGCCTAATGTCAGTGGGAGTCTATCCTCTTTTCACTGGCGCTAGACCAATGAGATTATTTTAGCATCTGAAGTGGAGCGCCACACCTACAATCAGCTCTTCCATTTACAACACACATCCTATGCTACTCATACGCTGAGTTGGCGAGGACCGGTATCGAACCCGGATCCTTGTGGTTTCTAGTCCGACGCTCTAACGACTGAGATATAACCGGGCTGTAATACTTACTTATTCTGCTGATTTCTTCCTTTACTGAAAAGAAACCTTTTTCTCGACTCCTTCCTGGATGAAAAGAGATTTGTCTTATTTAGTTTATATTCAACTGATACAAACGCAAGAAATTACAGCTTCACTGCTATATTTATTTCGTTTTGAGTGACACCCCAAATTATGTCTCCCTGACTACTTGACGATCAAAACTCTCTCTCTCTCTCTCGCTCTCTCTCTGCCACCCTGCCTATGTGGCGCGCATAACCAAGCGCTCCCTCCGGTCGAGACGCGGTCCTTTATATACATCCAAAAATGTCATTAAAAAGTCATTAATCTTAATTTTGTTTGTTTCTATAAAATTCCAAATCTAACAGTTTCTTATTTTAAACTTTTGACCTAAAAATCCTTTGATTTAATTTAATCTGACTGTCCTCATCAACTTCAAAAGGAGCTACTTTAAGAATGGCCGCCACTCTGTCTGAAATTTTAATCATTTACTCCATCATTGTGTGGGAATCATTTATGTATTCATTTCTTGACCCACACTTAAGATTTTCGCTTCATCGGATCTTTCTTTTTTCTTATCTCTTTATAACCTTCTTGTCATAATATAATAGCTATAATTTGTTTTACTACGGGTTAGTATTAGTTACTTAAAACTATATAACTGTATGCAGTTTTTTTTTTAAATCAAGAATTGTTTCTTGAAGCTATAACTGTTTACTAAGGATTAGTATTAGTTTAATTTCATGTCAAATCATTCAGAAAAAAATAAAATTGTCACGCACCCCCTTTCAATTTTTCGGAAATTTTTTTCTGTCAAATGAGTTCTAGCGCTTCCCTACTCCTAAAAATTGGTTTATAGAAGCATTTTTACCCAAGGAATTTAGAAATGCGATTAAAAAAGACTTAAAGTCAACCAATGTTAAGTTATTAATGATTTCTGATTTTTCCTAGCAAGATCAATATCCCGATGTGGCACTGAATCTATGACAAAATTTATTTTCTATTATTATATCATATATATTGAACATCATTTGAACCAAAAAGATACTTTGATATAATCCACACTTGGACAAAAGTTCCGAAAAATTGGATGATTTGACATGGAATTACCCATTAAAAAACTATATAACTTTATGCAGTTTCATTTTTTTTATTAAGAATTGTTACTTGAAGATATAATTGTTTACTAAGTATTAGCATTAGTTACTTTAAATCATATAACAATGGGGAAACGAATGAACATTGGTAAATAGAAATAACAACTTAAAACCATATAATTTATACATATATAATCTATACATATATAAAGGGCAGTTGTATGTATGTATGTATGTATGTATGTATGACCGGAGGAAAATAAAACAATTAACGACATAGTAAATATATCTATACACATTCACTATCACCAGAGCTTGTTTTTTGTCCAAAAATAATGAAAATTTTATTTACATTTGAGAAAAAAATTCTAACATCCCAACAGGTCTTTTTTTACGTCTGGTTGTTTATGAGACATCTAGCGAAGATCATACTCGTAATTAGTAATAATAGATCTGCGAGACTAACTTTTCATCCCTTCCCTCTACCCAGGCGACGCCGGTTATACGCTTCTAGTTGTATATGAATTGCTAGTATTATATAGAAATAGGACCGGTTTAGCTCAGTCGGTAGAGTACTTGACTAGTAATCGCAAGGTTCCTGGTTCGACACCGGTCCTCGCCAAGTCAGCATATAAGTAATACAGGGATCTGTGCGGTAAAGTGAGCGGCTGATGGTAGGTGTGGTGCTCCACCTCATATGCTAAAAACACAATCTACTTGGTCTAGCTCAAGTGAAAAAGGGATAGACTCCTTCGCTGTCTGGTTGACACCGACTCTAGGCCACCCCAATGACTTTTTTGACTTGACTTATATAGGAATACATGAAACTATACAACAGTGAAAATTCTTCGTATGAAAGACGAATACTTGGTATCGTAAAATTGTGGGGAAATTATTTGTATGAAATAGGGAGACTTGACATGCTATAAAAATGTGTGCAAATAAATTCTCAAGGAACAACTACAGAAAAAATGTAAATATATACGTAGGACTGAACGCGATTCCCTAACTTCTACGCATGAAGTAAACCTAAACGCGTTGATATGCCGTTAAAAACAACAAGGTCCCTAGTTCGATACCGGTCCCCGCCAACTCAGCGTATGAGTAGCATATGGATCTGCGCGGTAAAGTAAGGAGCTGTTGGTAGGTGTGGCGCTCCAACTCAGACGGTAAAATAATCTCCTTGGTCTAGCGCTAATGAAAATGGCATAGACTCCCTCGCTGATTGGTTGATACCGACTTTAGGCCACCCTGACGACTTTACTTACTTACTTGGTTACAGAAATTCAATGCTGTAATAATATCCGTTTTGATTGTACAGTAGTAACTTGACTCACGAGTTCAATTCGTTTCCCTTGTAATTCAATTTCCTTGTATATTAAATCAATTTTTCGCATTGAAATAAACGGAAATGCTATTAATATTTTCCAGCCCCCCCGCACAAATCATAATTTTTGTTTCGTCTATCTTATATAAGAAAAATAGCACTTTATTGTATTCGATACCGGCCCTTGCCAACTCAACGTATGAGTAGCATAGGAATCTGTCCGGTAAAGTGATGAGCTGATGGTAGGTGTAGCGCTCCGCCTCAGACACCAAAAC
>CM042166.1:12603494-12613494 GCA_023376005.1 Doryteuthis pealeii | reverse complement strand
AAAAACATTTTAGTAGTTTCTTAGAAACGAATTACAAAGGATAGGTTACAAGGTAGAAGTTAGACGGCTTTAGTTGGGACTCATAGAAATTCCCTGAGACTCATTCAAAGCAAATATGTGCGTCACACGAACTAAATAAAAATTTATCAACATCACTATATATATATATATATATATATATATATATATATAACAAATTATTTTTGTGATGAAACAAAGACAATACAGTGCTCAATCACAAATTGTGAGAGGAACACTGTACAGCAGTTTCGACCTAATTTGGTCTCATCAGCAGTGTATACCTATGGTCTCCCCCCCCCCGACAGAGATCGAACCGGAGAACCTAGGATGCAGAGTCAGAGACTCTACACCTAGGCCAACCGGAGGAACAGCTGTACATTGTTCCTCACGTCGCACATGGTATTCACCGAATTTTCTTGTCATGATTAATCGAATTATATAAATAAAAATTTCTCTCCATAAAAATAAAAAATTAAAATTAAAATTTAAAAAAATAAAATTCCATATATATATATATATATATATATATATATATATATATATATATATAAATATATATAATTTAAAAAATGCCATACCCACTTAAAAATCTAAGTCAATCTGCAATTATTGATAAAGAAAAATAACACTGCACTATTTAGTCTAAATATTTTATTTTATTCTAGTTCATCTATTTAAATTTAAAATGTATCATTCTTAAATTGTTCATCATTTTAAGACTCAGTAAATAATCCATACATTTCTCCAATAGATAATTTTATTTATTTTCTATTTCTACAATTGAAAAAATGTTTTCAAAATATTTCAGTTGATCGTTTTTATCTTAAATTCAAAAGGATACAATTGTTGCAATTTTCAACGGAAATAAGATAGACAACATTAGACAAAAAATTCGAATTATTTCTCAACATAACTTTACAAACTTCACTCCCAACGTAATTTTTCACATTATTTTATCTTCTCCAATATTTTATATAATAATTCAATGCTTCGATAGAGAGTCCCATAGAGTGTGAAAAAGGTTTTTTCTATTAATGACCTCTCTCAAAAGTTGTTTTTCTTTTTTTGGGGGGTAGGTCCCTCGGAAAATGTCTTTTTATTATTCTATTCATTCCATTCATTTTTATGATATTCATTAATTCATTTCTGCATTAATTCCTAACTATATATATATATATATATATATATATATATATATATATATATATATATATATATATATATATAAGAGAGTTTCATAATTTGCTTGAAGCATTGTGTATGTATTGGTTAGGAGGTTGATTTAGAAGGCTATCACAATGCAGTTTGGAATAAATAAAAATAATAATACGGTAACAATGGTGTTGTGTGTTGACCTGTATTTTTTATTATTTCTTGAATTTTCGAGGTAATACCTCTTTATCAAAAGAATTAAACTGAAGCAGTACAGCTATGGCATTTCTTAAAAAAAAAAAATTAATTTGGGAAGAAATGCCATATCTGGACTGCTTCAGTTCAATTCTTTTGATAAAGAGGTATTACCTCGAAAATTCAAGAAATATTAAAAAATACAGGTCAACACACAACACCATTGTTACCGTATTATTATCTTTTATTTATTCCAAACTGCATTGTGATAGCCTTCTAAATCAACCTCCTAACCAATATATATATATATATATATATATATATATATGATCGAGACCCTTTGACAGTCGATGAGTGTGTGTGTGTGTGTGTGTGTGTGGATAAAATAGTCAAACACGGGATATTATACTGGATGGTAGTTTATTACTGGTAGGGATGTCGACGCTATAACATTTCGGTCTTTCAGACCTTCTCCAGGACATTAGCTGATGAGTGTCTTGTGGTGATGATTAGGAGGAGGGTGGGGGTCAACAGCTGATGATAAGAAGTGAATATTTGGGAAGGTAGAAGGGCTTTTGTTTACCTTTCTCCACATCCTGTCGGGTTGATTTCCTCTTTTTAACGCTCTCCTATAAAATGGATGGAGCACTCTATGACGGCCTTTACATACATACAGATGTGTGTATTAAATGCTGATGTTTAAACGATGGGATTTCAATCCCGGTTGTAGGTAGCTTACAAATATCTTGATAAGAGGCTTGATAAGCCGAAACACGTGTCTGTGGATGACTATATAAGCTCCCCATCCCTCTTGGGGGGATTTCGCTGACGACCGTCAACTAAATCGTAAACGCAACGCTCTCCTATTTAAGGGATGGAGCACTCTATGGCGGCCTTTACATATATACAGATGTGTGTATGAAAACAATTAAAATACCCTTTGCATTCTGTAGATGACGATAGCCAAGCGGTTAAGCTCTCCGACTGATGCTCAAACGATCGGATTTCAATCCCGGTTGTAGGTAGCTTACAAATGTCTAGTCACACTGAAGAAACTTGATAAGTCGAAACACGTGTCTGTGGATATATATATATATATATATATATATATATATATATATGAGAATCAAGTTTTTATTGAACTGATGTCGCAATTTTGTGATTCGATTTGATTTTAACTAATTATCCAGATCTTCTCAAATTAAATCTGTCTGACGTTTCTCACTAACAAAAATCGATTCGGAACAGATCGGATTTCGACGGCCAGATCAATATACAAGAGATCGATGATATTACTTCTAGCAAGATCGATAGGTGTAATTAATTTAATGTTGATGTTTCTTCTTCTTCGGAGAACTCAGACATGATTTCTCGTTATTATTGTAAATATTGTTCATTTTATCTTAATAACACTTTTCAGTCTAGTTCTTACTTCCAATCAGTTTATAAACACACGCACACACACACACACACACACACACACACACACACACACACACATATATATATATATATATATATATATATATATATATATATATATATATTTAATTTGTTGAGTTTTTAAGGATAAATGTTTATTATAGACAGCTACCCATTGCTAGGTCGCAATCATCAGGCTGTCAAATTAGATCACATGGTGTTCAATATAAGAATCTTCAATAAACACCATGGATCTAATTTGACAACTTGATGATTGCGACCTAGCAAGAAACCTGGGTAGCTGTCTATAATAAACATTTATCCTTAAAAAACTCAACAAATTAAATATATATATATATATATATATATATATATATATATATATATATATATGTGTGTGTGTGTGTGTGTGTGTGTGTGTTTATAAATAAATTTATTATGGAATAACGGTGTTGAGTTTTTCCTTCCTTTCAAAGATAAATATTGCTCTGTATATAATCTAAAAAGTTTATTATACTTTGAGCTCTCTGTAGTAATTGAAAGATTCACTGTATTTGTACATACTGGATCATACAATAATAATACAGTGTGTCTTAGAAATCACATATAGAATCATCCCTTACTACCAAGTTTTAGATACCTCACATCTATAAATATATATATATATATATGTATGTAGTATATTAAGAAAATTGAAAAAACAGAGGTTTAAATAGGTTGAGTGGTAAATTTATTAGCCGACGACGCAGTGTTTCGATCTATTAATTAGATCTGAAGATGATCTAATTAATAGATCGAAACACTGCAGCGTCGACCAATAAACTTGCCATTCAACTTATTTAAACCTGTGTTTTTTCAATTTTCTTTATATACTACATACCGTCGGATTCACTTCATCTTTTTACACACACACACACACACACACACCACACACACACACCATATATATATATATATATATATATATATATATATATATAATATATATAGAATAGAGATAGATAATAGATAGATAGATAGATAGATAGATACTAGAATCGATAATAATTTTCAAATATTGATAAATCATGCTCACGACTCCTATTTTTCACATTTATTTATCCAAGTAGAAAAATGAGACACTATTATAAACATGTATAAAAATATTCAGGCCCATCCCAAATAATTGGTCGCTAGTTTATATATTTACAAATCGCATGTAGATAAGGATATAAAAGTTTATGTTTTTTAATCTTACATGTTTCGAAGTTCAGATGTTTAGTTCATTATTTTGTTTGGATTTTACAGAAGGATTGGCTTGTACACAATAGGCGAATTTATCTATCGAAATATATTAGAAATAAATGGAAATAAATCCAACAATATATAGAAAATAATAAATAAAATGTGAAAAATAAGTCATGAGAATGATTTATTAATATTTTTAAACTATGTTGACTTTTAAATCATTCCAATTATCAAATATATATTTAATATGTATTTAATAATCGAAACGTTTTAAATGTCGACAATAAATTTCTAATATTAATAAATCATCCTTGCAACTCTTATTTTTCACATTTATTTATCCAAATATGCAAAATAAGGCCTTATTATGAACTTAGAGAAAAATAATTAAGGGTGGTCCGAAATTTTTGATCGTTAGTGTTTATATTTACGAATTGCATGTAGATAAAGTAGCAACAGTGCAAAGAGTTGGAAGTGCTTGGAGTAATGGTTATAGTCGTAGAAAATGGACTCGTCAACCCAAGTTCAAATACTGGACGAAGCTATAGTTCACATAGCGCTAATACCATTGGGAAAGATATAAATCCAACTACTCTCCCTCCAGCTATGGGTAAATAGTAGGGAATACTAGGCTTTTAACGTTGGTTAGGCAACCAGTCTAGAAGAAGGAAAACTCAGAATTCAAACCTGTTAAATCCGCTTGGGGTAGTTACTACTAGAATAGGTTTGTTTTGTTTTGCTTTGTTTTGTTTTACGGCATATCAACCACGGTGGGCCATTTAATGCCGACAAAGTTGTGAAATAAATTAATTCTTAATGCATAATACAATTTTGTTTATAAACTCATGTTTTTCTATTCAACCCATAAATGGGACCCTAACCACTCTGGGTCAGAGTGGACCAGAGAGCAATGGTGATGAAGAGATGCTCTACATTCCCCAAACCTCCAAAACTGGAACCTCACCATCAGAGTTTAACGTCATTCCCAGGACATGTAGATCCTCAGTCACCGCCTTCTAGTAACCATATGATAAAAAGGGGTTGGGGTTTGCCATAAGGGCAATAGGGTTGGGGCAATCATATAGGGGCTAGGGCTTAACGTGACCATCCGATTGATCGGTGTCCTCTCCGACCGTCCGTCTAGCCTAAGATAGGGTCAAAGTAGAGTATTGCAAGTCATGAACTGCTCATCCACCTGGGCTCTATCCTTAAGCATCACGGGTCGCCACCCACGACCAACAGGTGGCCCCATTGGGGGAGTCCTACCCCTCTGCAGAGGTGCAGCCGGTGCATTCTAACGCCCCAGCTGACAGGGCGGACTACTAGAATAGGCACAGGGGTGGTCACTACTAGAATAGGCACAGTCCTAATTAGTGATCTATAAAAAATAAATCAAAAAGAAGGATTTTAATTTTCCGGAGAAAGTAAGGGATAAAAACTTGCCGTTCTTGTAAAACCTGATCTATGCTTGTAAAATCTCTGTACCTTAGGAAGATGAATAAAACCACTGATTGGACAGATTCATAAAAAAAGGTATATCAAGTAAGCTATCTATGCAGAACACGAGATTTCTACTCATGTTCTTTTTGTCGGTTTTTAGTTTTTTTAATCTTCCATGTTTAGAAAGTTCAGCTGTCGGCGCTAATTACAAAATATTAATGTCCAGTGCCTTAACACATCTTGTTTACAAGTGTTTGTTCAAGTTCGCCTTCCAAATGAACAAATTTATAGAAAGGCAAAGAAGAAAATAATGTTGTGCGTAGAATTAAAAAGAATATAAAAAGAAAACTGTTTTGGTGATTTCGCTTGGGCAAATCGTATGAAAGAAGTAATACAACAAAAATAAATGCGATAGAGAGAGTAAAAAAATATGGCATTTCATCGTGACGAATTAGAATCTACTGTGGTAAGTACGAGATCGTTTCTAGGATACCCGACATGTACCTACAACACGTCTTTCTTGTTAAACACTGTTCATATTGACACATTAAACCTCTACCACTGCCCTCGATTACAAATACACACGTAGGTGAGATGATGATGGAATAATAATAATAATAATAATAATAATAATAATATAATAATAAATAATAATAATCTTATTATAATGGAGATTGTGTGTTTTTCTGTCTGTAACCGAAACTATATTACTACTCAAGTCACAATTCCCTTAGTTATTGACATCACATTCTCAATGATTTTATTTTTATCTAAACCTCAATTATTAATAAAATTGTTTTTAAATTATTAATACTGGTAACCATATCTACATACTAATAACATGCAATAATGTTTATATATACAACAAAATAGCGGTTTGCAGTGTGAACCTGTAGGCTAATTTGCATATTGATATTAAAAATTTGATTTTAATAAATATGTGCTCAGTATTATTGATTTCTAACTGTTTGGTTTATTTTAATGAATATAAGCAAAAATCTCTTCAATAAATCTTCAATGAAATCCATTAACAAGAAAAAAATAACTGTCATTTTATTCTTTACTTCCTCATTTAACAAAATAGTTAAATTAGAAAAAATAACAATGAAAGACAAGAGTGATGGAAGAGTAAGATTCAGTTGTTCTATTTTTTGATTATACCCCCTCTATTTCAAATCTTTTTATCTGCATTCTTATTTAGTTTCATTAGCCTTTCTATTTTAATATAATATTTTATTACATTACAACTTAAATACTTGCACCCGGAGGGTGCATATATTTGCTAGTAATAATAATAATAATTATAATAATAATAATAATAATAATAACCAGACCACGTGCTGATTAACAAAAAAGAAAGAACTTGTCAACTGGTGGATTTTGCAGTTCCAGCAGATCACAGGATGAAGCTAAAGGAAAATGAAAAAAAAAATGGACAAATACCTGGACCTTGCCAGAGAACTGAAAAAGTTATGGAATATGAAAGTCAAAATGATACCAATTGTAGTTGGTGCACTTGGAACGGTCCGAAAAGGATTGGAAAAGGGATAGGAAAATCTGGACATCAGAGGAAAAATAGATACCATCCAGAATACTGCACTGTTGCAATCAGCCAGAATACTCAGAAGAATCCTGGAGACCTGAGGAGACTTGCTCTCAGACTCCAGTGAAAGACCATCAGCTTACGCTGATGTGAAAACGCAAAAGGAATGAATAATAATAATAATAATAATAATAATAATAATAATAATAATAATAAAGGATTGGAAAAGGATCTGGAAAGTTTGGAAATCAGAGGAAGAATTGAAACCATTCAGAACACTGCACTGCTGCAATCTGCCAGAATACTCAGAAGATTCCTGGAGACCTGAGAAGACTTGCTGTCAGACTCCAGTGAAAGACCATCAGCTTACGCTGATGTGAAAACGCAAAAGGAGTGAATAATAATAATAATAATAATTATAATAATAATAATAATAATAATAATAATAATAATGGTATGTGTACAAACCAGAATCCGTTCATGAGAAGGAAACCCATAAAATTCTCAGGTACTTTGAGATAAAAGACTGTTCATCTTATACCAGCCAAAAGACCGGACCTAATATTGATTAACAATAAAAAGAAAACTTGCTAACTGGTAGATTTTGCAGTCCCAGCGAATAATCTTTAATATTAACGAATAATCTTTAAAAATATTTTGAAATATTTAATGCTTGATCTTAGAAAAAAAAAATCCTACTAATCAGGATTTGTGAATGTTGATCATCAGGGGCCGCTTATTGGAAACTTAAATGGTGTTTCGACAAATGAAAAACTCAACAGAAAAACTAAGTAGTTCATGATATGCAACCCCCCACTTTTGATCTTACAAAGGCTAGAGGGGCGGTCGGAAAGGCCCCTCCGATCAATAAGAATATTTGAAGTATATTACTCTAGAATAACAGAATATAAAATATTCCATGGTAATCTCTCATCAACCATCCCTATATGTCATCATCTTACGCGTGGTGTAATGCATAAAGTCATGGGAAATGGACTCGTCGCCCCGAGTTCAAATCCTGGACGTGGTAATTGCATTTCACTTAGCGCTAATACCCTTGGGAAAGGTATGAATCCTACTCTCCCTCCAGCTATGGGTAAATAGTAGGGCAGACCGATCTCTTTAACCTTGGTTAGGCAACCGGTCTAGGAGAAAGAAAACTCTCAATTCAAACCTGTTAAACTCCTATTAAGAAATTGACCTTGTGTCGCATCCTGCTCGTGCGGAGGGGTTGGTAAATATATATAAAACAAATTGTGTACCGATCAAGAATGAATAAAACAAAAACGTATTCAGCATAAAAGGACCCAATGTGATGACATGCCTTAAAATCCAACCAACCAACCAACCAACCAACCAGCCAACCTTACTTAGAAAAAGCTTAGCTTTATATTTTTATTACTGTACAGTTGTCGACAAACAGTCGTAGTGCTATAAAACAAATTGTGATACCGATCAAGAATGAAATAAAAGTATTCAGCATAAAATGACCCAATGGGTTGACATGCCGTAAAATCCATCCAACCCACCATTCTCAGAAAAAGCTCAGGATTACATTTTTATCGTACAGTTATCTACAAGACAGTCGTAGCGTTATAAAACAATTTATGTGCCGATGAAGAATGAATAAAACAAAAATGTCTTGGGTATAAAATGACCCAATGGGTTCGACATGCCGTAAAATCCAACCAACCAACCAACCAACCATTCTCTGAAAAAGCTCACCGTCATCTTTTTTACTGAACAGTTCTCAACAAGAAAGTCGTAGTTGAAAAAAAAAGAGTACCCATAAAGAAAGAATAAAATAAACATCTTCAGCATAAAATAATCCAATGGGTTGACATGTCATAAAAGTCAACCAACCAACAATTCTCAGAAAAAAGTTCAGTGTCATCTTTTTTTTTACCGTACAGTTGCCTACAAGAAAGTCGTAGCGTTATAAACCGTTAATCCAAAATGTTTTTTAAAGGATTGAGTTTTGATAAATATAATACCCATCAAGAATCTATAAAATGATGTAGCATAACGATAGTCACGGTACAAGAACGATGTTTGTCGCACAGGCTAACTCAAGTTGTAATAATAGTCGCCGTTAGTAGTAGTAAAGTCGTTAGTTCAGAAACAACATACACGCAAGTTGTATAGTCCCAAGGGGCTGTGTATTTATTTCTAAGCACGTGGGTTCTTTTTCAGAGGGCGAAGGAAAGACAGAGAGAAAGAGGGAGAGCGTATCGTCAAATTATTCTATCTTCTAACATAGTATGATGTTCTGTACTGCTGTCCCACAACCATGTGAGGGGCCGGGACCAACGTCTGACTCCAAATAGAGCCAAGGGTCAAGAGGCAAGTGGCAGATTTTCTCCTCTCCCGTCTCTTGTTCCAGTGTCTCATCCGGAACTTCCGTTTTTATTTTTAAATCTATTTCCGGGGCCATTCTTTGGTCAAATTGCTGACACCCCGCTTAGTGTTTAATCTTCCAAATTTTAACCTTTGTTTGTTCTTATTTCTTCTTCCCCTATTTCTCCTTTCAATCCCCACCATCATCATCATCATGTCGCGCTTTCAGCGCGGATATCCATGACAATCTCTCCCCATCCGTCCTTATCGCTCATCATTCTCGGGAGGTCTTCTATGCAGCATCCTGTATCCGCACAAAGCTGATCAATGTACGTCTTTGCTGGTGGGTCCACACTGGCATGTCCATGTGCTGGCTTCCACAGGAGGACGTCGCTTATGAGTTCGTCCTTGCTTCTCCAGCAGTGTCACGCGTGTCTTGTCCCGTCTTACTCGGATGGTTTGGGTGATATGTGGTAGGTGACCGTACAGCTGTTTTCTCGTAGGGTGCTATTTCCACGTCTTGTTCATGATCACCCGCAGCATTCTTGAGCAGCTCCCATCTAGTTTATTCTCTAGTCGCTTAGTTAGGGTCCTGGTGGTGCAGCCATACAGCAGTACTGACACGACAACGGCCTGGAAAGAAATCCCATAGACCACTATAAT
>CM042166.1:12583117-12600894 GCA_023376005.1 Doryteuthis pealeii | reverse complement strand
AAAAGAGAGAGACCTCATGAGCCTCATGATCCTCATCTCATAACCTCATGAACCTCATGACCTCATTCATCATGATCCTCATGAGGCCTCATGATCCTCATTCTCATGAACCTCATGAACCTTATGAGCCTCAAATCTCATCAATGATCCTCAATGAGATCGTGATCGCTCAATTGTCATAAAAACTCAGAAACCTCATGATCCTCATTCCTCAATAAACCTCATGACCCTCAATGAGCTTCAATCTCATCATGGATCCTCTCAATGAGCCTCATGATCACTCATTCTCATGAGCCTCATAAACCTCATGAGCCTTTATGAGCTCAATCTCATCATGATCCTCATGAGCCTCATGTTCCTCATGTCATAAACCTCATGAAACCTCATAAACCTCATGAACCTCATGAGCCTTAATCACCATTACTCTGACCCGGAGTGGTAGTACATGTTAGAGTCCCATCCATGGGTTAAATAGAAAATTTGTTTAAAAAAAAAAAAATTCTTCCAAATTATCGCTACGAATTTTTCAAAATTTTACCGGCATTAAATTACTCACCGAGGTTTATATGCCGCAAAAGAAAACAAACAATTTTCAAATATCAAAGAACTTAAAACCTAGAAACGTTTATGAAAACTACTTGAATCGGCGTTAAATAACCTTGTAAGGGTTGATATGCCGTAAAACAAAATAGCCAACCAAAATCAGATGTGGCAATTTATAATCAGACTCAGAGAATAAACAAATTGAAGAGGAAGGATGAAAGATGACGTGGAAGTTAAGGTTGAGTTTAAGCAAAAAGAGATAATGCAATACGATAATTCAGCTTATGAAAATAATGAAGATTATGGACGAAAACAATATTTACTTTTGTTCACATGTTCGCACCATTAAATCAACTGATTACCGGTTGTTTTTTTAAACAAATTCTATGAAAAAGGAAACTATGTTTAAAATATTTTTTTTTTTCTTAAAATCTGTTTGGGGAATTATTTTTTACGATTATTATATTTTATGAAATCTGAAAAAAAAAGATAAAAAACGGTTTTTAATTGTTTTTTTCTATAAAGATAATAGTCTGAATAATTATATCAGATTTTTATAAGTTTCTTCACGGGGTTTTGTTTTTAGTAAACAGGATTTCTGAATTCTACTAAAAGAATGTCAATATTATGACATAAAATTGTTTCAAATCACTCAAAAATACAGGATTACAATAAAAAAAATATTTTCAATGTTTTAAAAAAGAATCCCCAAAATAAACACTGTAATACATAAATTTTCGGTGATTTTAAAAATTGTTCCTAAAAATGTTTTCGTCCGGGCATGGACCGGGTACTTTTGCTAGTATATATATATATATATATATATATATATATATATATATATATATATATATATATATATATATATGTGTGTGTGTATGTGTGTGTGTGTGTGTGTGTGTGTCTGGGCAGCATTCTTTCATTTATACATGTGGAATTAAACAAAAGGCAGGTCTCCTGTTTAACGATTTTATTGATGATCTTTTCAAGCTTTCTGGCCAACTTTTTAACATTTGGATGGAATCCGTAGATTAGCCCACCAGCGTTCATACCCCAAGTACTTTCGGCATTTCGAAGTGTCCTTATCAGGGGAGATGTATTTATGTTCCAGTTTTTTTTTTTTGTTTTTTTTTTTCAAGTTAGTATATTCAGGGGTGGAGGCTGGAAGGAGGAGAATTGGTAGGAAAAGTGTTATAGGCATTTTAAAATGTGAGTACTGTATTGAAAATTAATTTTATTTAAGGATGGTTTGTATTGTTTTATGTATAAACCTTTTAGTATTTGGAGTTTTTGTTTGTTTGTTTTTTTTTTTTCTTTGTGCAGAATGTGCGTATTTTCCGTTAGGATATTTCGGTAATATATATAGAAATATAGATATGATAGCATGTTCATTTGTATCTATCTATCTGTCTTGGCTTCTATCTATTTATCTATCTATCCATCTATCTATCTATTTCTCTTAGTTGGTTTATATCTACTAGTACAAAATAAAAACACACTCCGGGCGATGTAAAAATAGATTTTTGAAAATATTGCCTGAGGGTTAGGAATAAAATTTCAATGTCAGCGAGTTTGTAACCTAAGTAAGTTAAATCATCAAATTCATTAGAGGATTAAAAAATAAAACAATTTGAAATGTGAACTTTAAATATGTATTAAAATAAAACAAACTAGATATAGATATATAATACCAGTCATGTATTTGTTGAAACTTGTTTTAAAAAACAATGAGGACTGTCTAATCTTGCATGTTCAATTTTGAGTGTATTTATTCTGTTTTGACGATTTTGGGTAATGTGACGTAGGCAGTGACGTAGTTTTTTTTAAGACAAAAACGGAAGCGAATCTCCATTATTAATAGATATTTACCGTTCAATAATTCATCCGTGGACATTATTGGACATTAATAACCCACTATAAAGTAATTCCGCTTCATTTAAAGTAAATAAAAGTCTCGTTTATACAAAGTCCTAACAGTCATCAAATCGACTATCATTAGTCATAACTCTCGATACATCATCGATATATTTAAAGTTTATTTTTCACCACATTACATTCTAATGTATAAAGACAATGGTTTGTTTAATTTCGCTTACGGTATATCAACCTCAGTGGGTCATTTAATGCCGATAAAGTTTTGAAATAAATTCATTCATAATGAATGCTCAATTTCTTATAAACACATTTTTCTATTTAAACCATATGTGGACCCTAACAGGTACTACTACTTCAGATCCGAGTGGACCAGGGAGCAATGATGATGATGGGGTGCTCCCCATTTCCCAAACCTCCAGAACTGGAACCTCACCATCAGATAGAGTTTAATGTCATTTCCAGGACATGTAGAACCTCAGCCACCGCTTCTAACACCCATATGATAAAAAGGGTTGCAGATTGCCATATGGGCAATACGTTTGGGACAATCATATAGGTGCTAAGGATTGACATGACCAACTGATTGATAGGAGGGGACCTATCCGAGCGCCGGTCTAGCCAAGTAAGGGTCCAAGTGGAGTATTGCTTGTCCTGGACTGCTCAGCCATCTGGGTTCCATCCTTAAGCATCACAGATCGCCACCCAGCTGGTCCCATTTGGGGAGGGGGTCACATCTTTGCCGAGATACAGTAGGTGTATTATAAATCTCCATCCGACAGGGCTATATAAAAACAATGAAAGGAAACAATAGTACGACTGTCCTGTCGACTGGGGTTGTAGAATAGGGTAGGTCGATTTTTCACTTTAAAAAATATCAAATTATCCATCTATGCGAAAGTTGTGTTTAGTATACTGAATACTGATACCAAAATTAGATCTTTTACTTGTATCATTGTTTGAGGAAATAGCATCAAAGATTGTCGGCTAAAATTCATAAAAATCTTGTTTTTACAACATTTGGCCTAGAAATTTGTTAGAAAATTTTTAGAAAATTTCAATATTTAAATCAGAAATGTTATTTTATTTTATCAAAAAAAACGAATTAAATATTATAAATAGAATTCATATTGAAAATGTGTCTCCCCCATCACCACCGACACCTCTGATATGCTGCTTTTTACATCATTAATTTATATATATATATATATATATATATATATATATAAGTGAGGATCTGATGGTAGGTCTCGCCCTCCGCCCCAGACGCTAAAACATATATTTTATATTATCATTCTTGTCATTTTGTATTTAAAATAATAGTAAATAGAATACATTGTGTACAAGAACATGTATTGGTCGAAACACTTGTCGACACTCCAATAAACAAATTTCAATCCATTCAACATTTTCTTTCCTTTTTAATTTTTCAACACACACACACAACACACACAAACAAACAAACACACACACACACACACAACACACACACACACACACACATAATATATATATATATATATATATATATGTGTAAACAATCATTATATCTAATGAAACCAAATATAATTGTCTATTGTGTATGTGAAATAATTCAGGTGAAACATCGCTTAATAACTGACCTTGTGTCGCATCCTGCCCGAGCGGAGGGGTTGGGTAAATGCATACACTCTTCTCTTTCTTTCTTCTCCGCCTGTGCTATCTCTTCGTTAAATATTTCCTTCCACTTCAGAATGTCCAGCAAAGCTTCATAATTCATAGGAATTGATGGATAGCCAGCCTTTCAAGCCAACCGAGTCACTCCACGCAGTCTTCAGTTGCATGCTGGGTAAACTGATTAGGTCGGGACGTAAAGGGGAGATAATTGATGGTTCTTGTGCGAATGACTATCTTCCCAGGACGTTTAGAAGCGTTAAGTATTGTAATGGGGTATGAGATGTTTGGCAACAACAACACCTTATTGAATTAGTAATCAGTTTCGACCAAGTACACAAACAGCTTACTGATCAGAATTGAAGACTAACGTGCCGCAGTTGACTAGAAAGTTCCCAACTGTATTAAACACGTCAACACTTTACAAACAAGTTTTTAAAAATTAATTTAAAATGAACACGCTTCACAGCCGTGGTCGGTGGAGGCGCGCAACTGAGTTCGAATCCCCTACGAAGCTGTTTGCTGTACACTTCGAGATAATACGTTATGAAAAGTCATAAAGCTATCTGTTCTACCTGCAACTATGGATGAATAGTAGGGCGCACAGGTTTCTTTAGTATTTGCGGCGACAACAAGTTTTTCTTATTTGACGCCATTTTTAATAGCTTCAAAACATTTTTTTGTGAAATTAGAATAATTTTTTCGAGAAAGCAATTTTAAAGGATGCAAAGTTTACATTTATAGACAAAAAAAAGAAATCATTTTTATTTTTACAAAAAGATCCCTTGATTCATTGAATGACTCTGGTATATAAGGGATGGATCACTCTATGACGGCTTTTACATACAAAGCAATGTGTGTATTAAAAACAGTTAAAACCCCCTTCCATTCTATAGGTGATGACAGCCTGATGGTTATGGTGACGGACTGACACTGAACCGATCGAATTTCAGTCCCGGTTGTAGGTAGTTTACAAATGTCTAGCCACACTGAAGAGACTTGATAAGTCGAAACACGTGTCTATGTATGACTATATATATATATATATATATATATATATATATTCCTATGTTTCCAATATAAAGAAAACGTTCAGATGTAAATAAATTCATTTATAAAGAAGCATACGTGGACTCAACATCAACAAACAACATCATGAATTATATATATATATATAATATTATATATATATATATATATAAAACGTACACGTACACACACACACACACACACACATATGTATGTATGAGTGGGGGTGTATACTGAGGAGGACGGAGACAGGGAGACTTAAAAAAGCAATAAACCCTGTTTTTAAAGAAAAGTTTAAACTACGAATCGATTATTTATCCTTTTATGTTCCGAGCTATGGGTTAAATAGTACGATTAATTTTCTTCTGCAATTATTGCCCTGGAATTAAATAACCCACGAAAGTTGATATGCCATTAAACGAAGATTTAAAAAAACATCTATGTCTTATGTGTATTTGTTAAAAAATTCTTTCAGCAATATCATGTGTCTCAATAAATCAGAAGAAATAACTTGGTGTGTATTAATAAATTGTTGGTTTACCTCAACCACCGCTTTCTAGAACCTATATGATAAAAAGGCGTGGGCGTTTGTTATATGATCAATATTATGAATTCAGTTGAGACTAGATCAAATAGATGCTAGGGCTAGGGATATATATATATATATATATATATATATATATATATATATATATATCCCTAGCCCTTTTAACACAACAACGGTAAACAAATTTGATATTAAATCTAATAAATACCCACCAAAAATTAAAGAATTAGCCGAATTTGAAATAGACTTAATAGATATTATCCATAATATAAAATTCCGTAGCTTTAAAAATAATTTCCAATATAAATTATTTAAAGATTTAAAAAAATTTAGATCATCTGATAACACTTTCGTATTTTCTGATAAAACTAATAATTTATATGAATTAGATAAAAACAAATACAAACAACTACTATTAAATAGCATAACAAATAAATACCAACAAACTGAAGCCAATGCGTATAACAACATAAATGAAGAGGCTAAAAATTTTAGCAAAAAAACTTAATTTAGAGGATAGAATTAAATGCCTTGCTAAACGAAGCCTTTATTACTTTGAAAGACCATAAATCTGACTTTAGTAACAGACCATCTTGTAGATTAATAAATCCAGCTAAATCAGAACTGGGATTAGTAAGTAAAAATATCATTAATAAAATAAACCTAGAAATCAGAAATAAGACCCAATTATTACAATGGGATAATACATCAGCTGCAATTAACTGTTTCAAAGATATCCCATCAAAAACAAGCCATAAATTTACACAATTTGACATTGTTGATTTTTATCCATCAATCACTAAAAATCTTTTAAGTAAAGCTTTAGAATTCGCCAACGACTTTACCAAAATAAATAGTTTAGAAATTGACACAGTCATGCACGCAAGAAAGACAATCCTTTTCAATGAAGGTAAATCCTGGGTAAAAAAATCAAACCCATCGGATTATTTCGACATCGCTATGGGGGGATACGATAGTGCGGGAATATGTGATTTGGTCGGATTATACATATTAAATTCACTAAAACAGAAATTTCCCGCACACACATTCGCACTCTACCGGGATGACGGAATTTGTATTTCACGGGACTGTTCCGGTAAAACATTAGATAGATTGCGTAAAGATATAATAGCACACCTAGAAAATATGGAACTCAAGATTACTATAGATACTAACTTAACAAATGTCAATTTCCTAGATGTCAATTTAGATCTTAAAAATAATACGTATATATATTACCAACTCTCCGCACGAGCAGGATACGACACAAGGTCAATTTCTTAAGCGGAGTTGAACAGGTTTGAATTCAGAGTTTTCTTCTCCTAGACTGGTTAAAAGAGTCCAGTCTGCCCTGCTATTTACCCATAACTGGAGGGAGAGTAGGATTCATACCTTTCCCAAGGGTATTATATATATATATATAATACGTATAAGCCATATCACAAACAAAATGAGAAACTTAAATACATTAATATGAATTCCGCTGTTTATAATGAACATTGATCTGTGAAAACTTTGTAAAATAAATAAATATTAGCTCTCACAATTTGTGATTGAGCACTGTATTTTCTTTGTTTCATCACACAAAAAAATTGTTTTTATATATACCTATATATATATATATATATATATATATATATGTGTGTGTGTGTGTGTGTGTGTGTGTGTTATCCCTTCGTGATTCTAAACTATTTATTGAGAGTAGTCTAATCTATAAAGAAAAACTTGTTGTTATTAACACATTTTAGCTGTGAATAAGTATTATATTATATTATTAAATACTTATCTGATAGTTATATGTGGATTGCTACACCAATTCTACCCTGACATTAAAAAGATGGACAGAAAATTAGAAAGGATCGAACAAAAACTCGTCCGACACGAATTGTCAGTACAGTTTAACGAAACATGTTTAAAAGAAAAAATGCTGCCAAAATACACTTATTTTAATGATATTATATATATATATATATATATATATATATATATATATATATATATATATGTATGTATTTAACAATAAGGGGGGGTAAAAAGAAAATAAACTGCAACTCGTTTTTATTTTCCTTTTACCCCCTTTTCTATTGTAAAATACAATGAATCTTTTAGGTCTTTTAAAAGAACTAATATATATATATATATATATATATATATATTGGTGGGACAAAACCACCCAGAGTGATACCACCACCTCTACCACCCGGTTAATCAATCCACAGTCATAAAGACCGCTCCATAAGACGATGAGAAGAACTGAAACCGAAACCTTTCAGGATTTTCCAGAAAAATTGTATATAAAGCCTCATGAGTTTTCTGTTTACCATTTTCAATAAAGTTAGCGGTCTGATGAAACTCATATGCATACAGATCTATAATTGCAAAATGACTACTTTTAAGCTCTTTTCTTTACCAAAAACCCATATATATATATATATATATATATATATATATAAATAAGAGAGAGATAGAGAGAGAGAGAGAGTAAACTACAGACACGTATTTCGAGGTTTCACCTCTAATCAGTGCAGTTATACCGTTTTTAGCAGCTACCTCTGGTCGGGTTCGAGACCCGAACGAACTTTCGCTCACCAATCCTCTTACCCATTCGGCCACAGTCAGCTGCCAGGTATAGAAGGCTATTTAATCGCTACATTTCTAAGCGGAAATGAACTCACTTCCCTGCCACGGTTTCAGTATTGTTAGTACACCGTCTTCAGGACTGTCTCCTTTTGATATTTTGAAACCATGGTAAGGAAATGACATATATATATATATTTCACAAGATATATTGAGCCCTTTTGCATTAACTACTTATGCTACTACAATGTTTACATGGTAGTAACCCTTTAATAATATATATATATATATATATGTGTGTGTGTGTGTGTGTGTGTGTGTGTAACGAAGATATGGTAGATATGAAACGATGAGATAGGGTGATGAGTCATTCTTACTTCCTTACAGAACGCTGCACTTAAATAAAAGATGGTTAGTATTCATTTCTAAGTCAGACAAGAACAGGAAACTATATGTCGAAAATGATTGATGCAACAAAAAGCACTGACAATATTTTGCTTAAACTCATGTCACAACAATCCCTAAGGTGATACACGCGAACCTGAAGTCTTGAGGGGAGAATTAAAAAATAGACATCGAGGGAAAAAAAAGGAGTAGAAGCCAAAAATGTAACAGACACCAGAAGAAATGTCTAGTCGATTCTTTTATTGAATATATATATATATATATATATGTGTGTGTGTGTGTATATATATATATATATATATATATATATATTTTTCCCACACACACACACACACACACACACACACACACACACACACATATATATATATATATATATATATATATATATATATATATAAGGAAAGTTCTGGAAAGCAGTGAATCAGGATAATTCTAATTTACCAGAATTATCCAGATAATCCATTAGGAGAAACCTAGGTATATAGTCTCTGACTCATTATGTTTACTATATATATATTATATATAATCAATAGTAATGATATTCTGGATGATTTGGACTCATAACTTAAAGTTTCATGGTTATGCAATCTCCGATGAGTCAACTGGTTGAGATCTTAAAAAACAGCTTTTAAGATCTCAACCATTTGACTCATCTGAGGATTGCATAACCATGAAACTTTAAGTTATGAGTCCAAATCATACAGAATACCATTACTATTGATTATAAATCTGCTCTGCTCTATTAGCATAGAGCACCTCATTTATTCTGTATTCATTCTATATATATATATATATATATATATATATATATATTATAATATGAGGAAAAATTATGGAACGCAGTGAATAACGAACACAGACAATTACATTCAATTAATATTACGCCTCTATTGGTCCTAGAAACTTCATCAGAAATAATTTTATTGTTTTAGAAATGAATGTTACATTGGCGATGAAAAGGTAAAAGGGGAAGGTGGGGGAAATAGAGAGAGAAGGAGGAAACGAAATCAACAAACTGTCTCCACTAAACAACCACACACATAAAACTTTCACTAATCACTTATATATATATATATTATTTATTTATTTATTTTTACTTCTAAATGCTACCGGTATGGAAAAAACCCAGATAACTCAGTTTTTGGTAAGAAAATTATTGATTTTGAATATAAATTAAATATTAATAAACTTACGTAAGGAGCGTGAGGAGAGTATTGTGACGTAAATTCGTGAAGTAGAATCAGTTACTGACAGGCAGACACAGAATCTTCATTATAATAATATAAGACTTAATATCAAAAGTCGTCGGGATGGCCTAAAGTCGGTATCAGCTAGACAGCGAGGGAGTCTATCCCCTTTTCTCTAACGCTAGACCAAGGAGATTGTTGTATTTTGCGTTTGAGATAGAGCGCCACACCTACCATCAACTCTTTACTTTACCGCTCAAATCCCTGTGCTAGTCATACCCTGAGTTGGGGTAGGCCGGTATCGAACCCGGAACCTTGTTGTTCCGAGGCTGACGCTTTACCGACTGAAATAAGCCGACCCTTGTTTTATTATCTATGGAGAAAAGTTGAGGTGAATATTATCGTTGCGTTTCCATTAATGTTGATGTTTCTTACCCGGTCTTTTGTCCCAGGGAATGCCGGGAAAATTCAGTTCATTTAATTCATAATTGATTCTGCGTAATGGCGACCGCTCAAATCTAACAAATTGCAGGACGCTTTTCGATTTTCTTCGAGGCTATGCGCGGGAACTTTGACATTTCTGAAGTTGGTGAAGTATTCAAGGCCACCCATTAGGAGTGTAAGGTCGTTTCTAATAATAACGCTTTCCTACAATTATTTCAATGGTTCGGCCTACGTCAGCATCGGTGAATGGATAATAATGCCCAGTGAGCTAAAACAATTCTTGCCTGATAATATGAATAGAGAAATTAGAAAAATACTGCGATAGATCAATTAGGAAAAAGACTGTGATATATATATATATATATATATATATATATATATAGAGAGAGAGAGAGAGAGAGACAGAGAGAGAGAGAGAGAGGGAGAGACAGACAGAGAGACAGAGAGACAGAGACAGAGAGAAGAGAGAGACAGAGACAGAGATAGGGAGACAGAGACAGAGATAGAGAGAGAGACAGGCAGACAGACAGAGACAGAGATAGAAAGAGAGAGAGAGTGAGAGAGAGAGTGAGAGAGAGAGAGAGAGAGAGAAAAGAGAGAGAGAGAGAGAAGAGAGAGAGAGTTAAATATAGTTTGATATTTCAGAATATAGTGTGATATTTTAATTAGAAAAGGATTGTGATTGATAGATAGATAGATAGATAGATAGATGAGAGAGAGACAGAGATAGAGAGACAGAGACAGAGACAGGCAGACAGACAGAGACAGAGATAGAAAGAGAGAGAGAGAGAGAGAGAGAGAGAGAGAGAGAGGGTTAAATATAGTGTGATATTTCAGAATATATTGTGCTATTTTAATTAGAAAAGGACTGTGATTGATAGATAAATAGATAGATAGATGATAGATAGATAGATAGATAGATAGATAGATAGATGTAAAAACTGATCGATCAATTAGAATTCTGATAGATAAAAAACAGGTTGAAATATTGAGATGAAACAGACTTATTTAGATAGATAGATAGATAGATAGATAGATATTAAAATACTGTGATAGATAAATTAGAGAAAGAATGTGATAGATGTCAAAATATAGTGCGTTTCAAATTATCAACGAATAAAACATTTTCCTTCCCATCCAAAAACTACTGTGATCGATATGAAAAGACGATAATAGATATGAAGGACTGTGATAGAGAGATATTTTAAAAAACTGTTGTAAATGTGAAAAGACTGTGGAAGTGTCATATTGTACCTAAAAGAGGACAATGGAATCGTCTGTTTTCCATAAATGGTGAGATTTCGGGCGAGAAAACGAGCGAGACCTCCCAGACTTGTGAATGTATTCAACCAATTGGTGATTACTCATCCCATTTGTATTTTGTCGAGTAAACCTAAAATATTAGTTGTGTTTCCTTTCTACCTGCTAAGTCTGATAGACAAGTTACAAATCGGAGATAGCAAGGTAGATAATTAGTAATTCCCCTATTCTATTTTCCAAATCCTTGGTATTATTATTATTATTATTATTATTATTATTATTATTATTATTATTATTATTATTATTCACTCCTTTTTGAGTTTTCACATCAGCGTTAGTTGATGGTCTCTCACTGGAGTCTGAGTGACTCTTCTGAGTATTCTGGCAGATTGCAGTAGTGCAGTGTTCTGGATGGTATCAATCCTTCCTCTGATTTCCAGATTTTCCAAACCCTTTTCCAAACCTTTTGGGACCGTTCCAAGTGCACCAACTACAATTGGTATCACTTTCACTTTCATATTCCATAACTTTTTCAGTTCTCTGACAAGGGCCAGGTATTTGTCCATTTTTTAATTTTCCTTTAGCTTCACCCTGTGATCTGCTGGCACTGCAAGATCCACCAGTTGACAAGTTCTTTCTTTTTTGTTTATCAACACTAGATCTGGTCTTCTTGCTGGGATAAGGTGATCCGTTTTTATTTCAAAGTGCCAGAGAATTTTATGCGTTTCGTTCTCAAGAACAGATTCTGGTTTATACATATACCATTTTGTTGTATGGTCAAAATTTAATTTTTTGCATATTATTATTATTATTATTATTATTATTATTATTTGCGAGTTTTTCACAGCAGCGAAAGCTGTTGGATTTTACTGGACTTAGAATTAAAAAGTAAGTCGCCTCAAGTCTTCAGGACGCTCCTGAGTATTCTAGACGATTTAAACAATGCTGTTGTCTTGATGATCTCAATTCTTCCACTGATTTCTAATTTCTCTTGTCTGTTTTCTAAACTATTCGGGATTGTTCTCTATGCATCAACTTGTGGTATAACTTTCACTCCCAGCAAAGTAATGGCATTTTCCATCTCTTCGTTTTATTTAATCTACATCCTGTGATTTGCTTCATGTCATGATCTACTTTTTATCCAAGCGCTTTCGACCATTTCGCTGGTCGTCTTTAGTTTGTTGTAGTGTTTGTAAGAAAGAAAGAAAGAAAGAAAGAAAAAAAAAAAAGGAAAGAAGGAAGATATAATAAACAAGACTGAAAACGAACTTCAAAAAGTTACAGAAAAATAAAAAAAAAAAAGGAGAATGAAAAAAAAAACGAAAACAAAACATGAAAAAAAAAAGATATGTACAGCAGAAAGAAAGAAACAAAAACACAAGCAGAAAAAGTAAAAGAAAGAAAAATGAAAGAATGTTTGGTACATAAAGAAAAAAGGAAAGAAAGAAAGGAACAAAGAAATTTCAGAAAACGAAAAGAGGAAAGAGATAGAAAGAAAGAAAGAAAGAAGAAGAAAGAAAGAAAGAAAGGAGCAAAGAAAGAAAGGAACAAAGAAATTTCTGAAAAAAAAATTGGAAAGAGATAGAAAGAAAGAAAGAAAGAAAGAAAGAAAAAAAGGAACAAAGAAATTTCAGGAAAAGAAAGAGAAAGAAAGAAAGAAAGAAAGAAGAAATTTCAGAAAACGAAAAAGAGGAAAGAGAGAGAAAGAAAGAAAGAAAGAAAGAAAAAAGAAAGAAACAAAGAAAGGAACAAGAAAATTTCAGAAAATGAAGAAGAGGAAAAAGAAAGAAAGAAAGGAAGAAAGAAAGAAAGAAAGGAACAAAGAAAGAAAGGAACAAAGAAATGTCAGAAAACGAAAAAGAGGAAAAAGAAAGAAAGGAACAAAGAAAGAAAGAAAGATTGACAGGAAAAAGTATGTATTTAACCAACCCCTCCGCTACGGAAAGGATGTGACACAAGGTCATTTTTAAAAGAAAAGAAATATAATAAATATATAAATAAAAGCAAACTTTAGAAAGGAAACGGTACTTCGCATGGTATAATAATTGTCACGTTGTGTTAGTAGAGCGTCGTTAGTGAGTTCGATACTCACTGGGTTCCCTATTCTACTGGTGTTGTGACGTAGTTAAATATGCTTAATAAATAAATCCGACCCAAAGAAAAAATACGAAGGTAAGAACGTTAAAAAAGGACATTTTAAAAAAGATTTTAGAAAAAGAATTTCACCTATTTTTTATTTTCTTACCGTCTGTCGGTCCAATTAGAACCATATGTGAGAATGTTGGGTAACATGACTCTTTCTAGCACCGAGACTGAAAAGTCGAACTAGATATAGATATAAAGATATTACTTCAAGCGAGAGAGAGAGAGAGGGGGTGGAGAGAGAGTGAGTGTGTGTGTGTATGTGTGAGTGTATGTGAAAGAAAGAGAGAGAGAGAGAGAGAGAGAGAGAGAGAGAGAGAGAGAGAGAGAGAGAGAGAGTGAACACATCCGGGCATTCGTGTGAGTGTGTGAAATGAATGGGCTCCGATATGAAAAGAAGAAAAGAGAAGAAATAAAGTGTAAATATTAGAATATCGAGAGCCGGAAGAGGGAGAAAGATGTGAATAAAAAAAATTAAATTATCAACCATTTATAGGCCTACTTATCATAAAGTCACAGCAGACTTTAATTGCAGCAAATTAAGTAGCTTTTTGCCTACCGAATTTCCCCCCTTGGCTATATCAAATTTTCTTAGTATCTTTTACCTGTATAATGAGTTATTTCAAAGTTCACTATCTATTCTCTTAAGTAAAGTCTAGGAGAAGTGGTCGAACCGAAATACGCTGAGTTGGCGAGGGCCGGTATCGAACTAGGAACCTTGCGATTACTTGGCAAGTGCTCTAACGACTGAGCTAAACTGACCCTTTATGAAGTAGTCATTTATTAAACCTTGCTTAGTTTGGCATGAGGCCAGAAGAATGAGACACCTAGTGAGAACCAAACTCACTAGGTGTTTTCTGTATGGTTTCATGGTGATAGGTGGCGAGAGTGTGTCATGAGTATCAGTCCTGAGAGCACAACCTGATAATAATGACGATAACAATGATTCTACTTTATGAAATAGTCATTTATTAAGCTTTCCTTAGTTTGGCACAAGACCCATACAACGGCACACCCAGTGAGAACCAAACTCACTAGGAATAGTCTGTATGGTTTCATAGGGACTGGTGGCAAGGGAGAGTCATGGGAATCGATGCTGCTTATCGCTCACGTCTGTACCCAGCAGTTCCAAGCTGAAGAAGAGGAGGATTGTCCTAAATAATTCACCCCGTCCCCTCTCTGACGTCACAACTGACCAACCACGGGCCCTTAAAAAATTAATTCCGCGAATTTCAAACCCTGGAAGGCACCCTGGCCCAAAACAAAATATATATATATTTTTTTACAAAACATCCCCTGTAGGAGGGGCTGAATTGTTGCAGCCATTTCAATGAATTTTCCCCAAAAAAATGTTATACTCTGAATTCAAACCTGTAAAAGTCCGGTTGGAGTGGTCACTACTAGAATAGGCTCGGTCCTAATTAATGATCTGTTTCACTAGTAATAAGTAATTAATTAATAAAAGACAAAGATAAAGAAAGAACTAGGGCGGGGGGAAAGAGAGAAGAAAAAATAACTAAAATAGTTAAGTAGAAAAAATTAAAAATGAAGAAAAAGTGTTAATAAAAAAGAAACAAGAAAAGAAACAAAGTAAAAGAAAAAGGTAACAGCTGAAAAATGATGGAAAAAAAGAAAAGAAACAGCTAACACGGAGAGAAAGGCAAAAAGGAAACAGAAACAATAAACTAACTCGAGAAATACAACAAAATCTTGTGATTAGTATTATCTGCATTATTCGGACTATTGTCCCCATCTTTATTGTTATTTGTACAACGTTTTGGCCGATATGCCTTCCGGCCTTCTTCAGGTTCACAAGTCCGACAAGAAATACCTGAAGAAGGCCGGGGGCATATCGGCCGAAACGTTGTACAAATAACAATAAAGATGGGGACAATAGTCCGAATAACACAGATAATACTAATCATCAAGACTCATCTCAAACATTCAGAGAAATAAAATCTTGTGAGTAATAAATAAAGTCATCGGCGTAGCCTAAAGTCGGTCTCAGCCCCACAGCAAGGGAGTCTATCCCTTTTCACTACCAATATCAAAGAGTTTTTTTTTGGCATATGAGGTGGAGCGCCACACCTACCACCCGCTCCTCAGTTTACCGCACTGATCCCTGTGGTACTCATACTCGTACTCATGCTCAGTTGGCGAGGGCCGGTATCGAACGCGGAACCTTGTGGTTCCTAGTCGGACGCTCTGCCGACTGAGCTAAAACTGGCTCTAAAGCTCTATTTTTTAAAGCCCTGTTATTGTTGTAATCTGAGTCTTTAAGCTCAATCATAATTAGCTAACCATCAGTTTTGTTACTTTTCTTGACAGTGGTGGAAGAGTCGCTGTGAGCGGTCTAAAGTAGGTAAAGAGTTAAGGAGTTATTGTAAGCTATAATTGTATAATAATAATAATGGACGTTATAATTTGGTAAATGTATAAAATGCGGTTGCAAATCTAACCAGTCCTAAACCTACAACCTCCAGTTGATTGTCACTTAGAACTGTTTTAACCCAACACCCTTTTCCGTTTCGCCATGTGCCCTTTTTGTCAATTGTTTCGTAAAATGTGTCCTTAAATAGATGTTATAATTTGGCGAATGCATAAAATGTATAAAATGTATTTGCAATTTTAAAGGTTAATTAAAAAACAAACGGCTGTAGTATTTACGTTTAAGTTAAAAATTGGGGCGTGACTTTGTTTTTTTTAAAGAGACCGACTAATACACGCATAATTACGCGAGGTCATTTGTTTCCTTGTATTTAGGTCTGGTCACGATCAAAGTTGACGGTGCTTAATTTCAATTAAACATCCAAAGCATCACATGTGTAAAACATTGACAGCGAATATTGATTAATTATATTAAACACTTCATTATTTGATAACATCCGGTTCTTCAAAACATACAGAAACAGAAATAAACAAATAACTTTATTGCTTAAGTTTTATATATATTTAAATGGTTACGGGTAATTAAGACAAATTGGATTGGCGCAAATCGTTGAGGACTTCCGGAAAGCCACCATTTTTTTCTTTCTTTCCTTGTTTCCTTCAATATTTCTTTCGTTTTTCTTTCTATATTTCTTTTTTTCTTATTCCTGCTTGCTTCGTTCTTATTTTTTCATTCGTTTTTCTTTCTTTCTTTTTTCTTCTTTCTTATTTTTCTTTCTTTTGCTTTTCTTTCTTTCGTTTTTCTTTCTTTAATTCAATCTTTATATATTTTCTTTCTTTCTTCCTTTCTTTCTTTCTTTTTATCATTTTTTCTTGTTTCCTTCTTTCTTTCTTTCTTTCTTTCTTATTCCTGCTTACTTCATTCATATTTGTTTCATTCGTCTTTCTTTCTTTCATTTTTCTTTCTTTAATTCATTCTTTGTAAATTTTCTTTCTTTTTTCTTTTTGTTTCTGTACTTCTTTCTGTGTTTCCTTTCGTTTGTTTTGTTTTTTCTTTCTTATATTTCTTTCATTTTTCTTTCTGTTTGCTTCTTTCTTTCTTTGTATATCTTTCTTTCTCTTTCTTTTTACTTCCTTTCTATTTACCTACATATTTTTCTTTCTTTCTTTTTCTTTTTCTGTCATTTTTTCTTTCTTTCTTTCTCTTCTTTTTACTTCCTTTCTATTTACCTACATAATTCTTCTTTCTTTCTTTTTCTGTCTTTTTTCTTTCTTTCTTTCTTTCTTTTTACTTCCTTTCTATTTACCTACATAATTCTTCTTTCTTTTTTCTGTCATTTTTTTCTTTCTTTCTTTCTCTTTCTTTTTACTTCCTTTCTATTTACCTACATAATTCTTCTTTCTTTCTTTTTCTGTCATTTTTCTTTCTTTCTTTCTTTCTCTTTCTTTTACTTCCTTTCTATTTACCTACATACTTCTTTCTTTCTTTTTCTGTCATATTTTTCTTTCTTTCTTTTTAAATAAAATTGTTTACACTAACTAAAGGACGATGTCGGATTCCATTAAATTTGATGTCGAATAAAATGTTTATTAGTGAATACGTACTACAATTAATTTCAAACTAACTGAAGAATTCTGTAATTAATATTTAATTGTTCTCTCCCTTGAGAAATCAGAATTAGAGGGTTAAGTAGATAGGCAGACCCCACATTATTAATAAGTTAAAA
>CM042166.1:12575617-12578117 GCA_023376005.1 Doryteuthis pealeii | reverse complement strand
ATTCCAGAAATTGAAGCAAATCCCCTCGCTGATGGGGGTGGGGGTGGGTGAAAGTTGGCCCACCCAATTCTTCGATTGTCCATTATTATTGATGTTAATCATATTTGATGAACATGTCACTAAGACAATCAGCCAATTACCTGACAACGTCCCAAATGTCCACCGTGTCCCCGGGCAGAAAAGGCTTATGGGAAATTTCGCTATTCAGTATTTCGATTGCTGATTTTAAAGGCAGACATACCCTACCCTCTTGAATTATTACCATAATAATGCAAGGCTAGAAAAGAACAAGTCATTGTGTCCCGATTACGCATTGGTCAAACAAGACTAACGCACTCCTGTATACTCAAACAGGGACAACAACCACAGTGTGAAACATGTTAAACACCTTTGACTGTTAAACACTTATTCATGGAATGCAGGTTTTTTGCTCACATCAGAAACCGTAATTTTTAATGCAAACAATATGAAAGATCTATTTGAAAATGTCAACATGGGGGATATTATGTCCTTTTTAGGGAAATAAAAATATACCATATATTATAGACATGAACTTAATCACTACCATACAACATGATCTCCAATGGTGCTAACACACTGTTAAAAGCAATTAGTAAAAAATATAATTACACAACATATATTACTTCCTAACCGTTAGGCATGACATAAACCCGGACGGGTTGATATGCCGTTAAAATCAAAAAGCCCACCAGCCAACCAACTTTGCTTCTAACTGTTTTTTTAATTGTACTTAATGTATATCTGTTTACTTATCTTACTACTTGATCATACTTCTGAAAAGAGATTAAGGAAATAAAAACATTCTTGTTTCAAAATTCAAAGTTTTACATGAAATAAGTTATGTTAAAAACAAACTTAAATTCTGTATCAAAAAATAAATATGATCTCTGAAAACAAAAAGAGGGAGGGGGGATCAAAAGAAAATCAATTCTAAAAAGTTAATGAACTGAAAAAGTTAGCTCAATCTTACTGATCAATTTTTGCTAAAAGAATTTTTTTTTAAGTCACAAATGTTAAAATACCACAATTTGATTTCACACAAATATTGTGTTGGATTTGGAATGTAAATAAAATGTGTCTGTGAATAATGAAAGCAAGGAAAGTCCTGGAACAGTATACAAATATATTCCAGTGGTAAGCTGTTAATTCCCAAACTCTTCTCTGATTTTTTAAAGCCAGCTCTTTAGAGGAATATAAATTTTCAAATATAAAGAAAGTTAAATGTATTTGGAAAAACATAATTGTCTTTATAAGCGATGACAAAGGCACACAATGAAACTAATTATTTTATTATTCGTAGAAAGAATCTGACATTCTTAGCGAAAACAATTCTTAGATTATTGAATTGTTCTATTCTTTAATTCAACGGATTCCTCAGCTAAGAAAATGTAAGTAATGCACTTTTTAAAAGGAATAAAATGCTGTCGACTATAACCGCCGTTCACTGACTATAAATTTCTTCGTGTCAAGGGATGTGCGATAACAAATTTCTCATGCCATGCTATGCCAATAGTTACTATCGTCGAAGTCTTTATGACATACTGTGTCAGCAATATAGAAAAATAACCTAAAATCTAAAAATGTACTTCTGAATAGAGAACAATAATGTTACTGTCAATAAGTTAAACGTCTTTCATGACATTCAGGGCTTAGCTCTGTATATATCTTATTATAATGGAGATTTTGTGTTTTTCTGTCTGTAACCGAAACTATATTACTATTCAAGTAACAATTCCCTTAGTTATTTACGTCACATTCTACAGGATTTTATTTATATTTAAACCTTAATTATTAATAAAATTGTTTTACATTATTAATACTATTGGTAATATCTACATACTAATAACATACAATTGTATTTATATATACAACAAAATAGCAGTTTACAGTGTGAATGGGAAGGTTAATTTGCATATTGATATTAAAAATCTGATTTTAATAAATATGTGCTTAGTATTATTGATTTCTAATTGTTTGGTTTTATCTTATTGAATATGAGCAAAAATCTCGGGGATGAATCTTAAAATAAATCTATTAACAAGAAGAAATAACTGTAATATTATTCTTTACTTCCTATTTGAACTAAATAGGTAAATTAGGAAAATTTACCAATGAAAGACGGGAGTAATGGAAAATGATGGAAGATTTAGTTTCAAAGTTGTTCTATTTTTCAATCATACTCCCTCTGTTCCAAATCTTTTTATCTGCATTCTTATTCCGTTTCATTAGCCTTTCTAATTTAATATGATATTTCATTATATTAAAACTTAAATACTAGCACCCGGAGGGTGCATATATTTGCTAGTTATTAATAATAAAAAATAAGTAAAAAAAAATATTGGTTAATATATAAAATAAGGAACCCTATTCTATTCTCTCCCAAATAAGTCAGACCTATGGAGCGCCCAATGAGAATATAGCCCTCTTTTGAGTATTATAGCCGATTACAACAATGCTGTTGCCCGGAAGGTCTCAGTTC
>CM042166.1:12570617-12573117 GCA_023376005.1 Doryteuthis pealeii | reverse complement strand
AGAGAGAGAGAGAGAGAGAGAGAGAGGAGAGAGAGAGAGAGAGAGAGAGAGGGGGGAGCGGGAGAGAGATTGCTATCTTTGTACAAGAGATAGAAAGAGAGATAAAAAATAAATATATCTAAACAGATAGATAGATAAATAGATAGATAGATAGATTTGGGCATACTGAGATAGAGAGATATATTGCTAGATATATAGATATGAACAGATCGATATATATATATATATATATATATATATATATATATAGGGAGAGACAGAGAGACAGAGACAGAGACAGAGAGAAGAAGAGAGAGAGAGAGAGAGAGACAGAGAGACTGAGACAGAGAAAGACAGAGACAGAGACAGGGACAGGGACAGAGACAGACAGAGACAGAGACAGAGAGACAGAGACAGAGAGAGAGAGAGAGAGAGAGAGAGAGAGAGAGAGAGAGAGAGAGAGAGTTGCACTACGTGTTTATTGCTTATTGAAGCGACTGATAAGAAAAGGAGATATATTAAATCGATGAACAAGGGGACAGTTAGTCGCTAATAAGCCTACATTGTTGGCTACGGCCACGTCAATATAATATTGTTCTCCAATCGATTTCATTGATTTTACCAACTAAATTACGCTGTAAACCTCGATCTGTTTTAATATATGTTTGTAACAGATTTATATTAGTTGCAATCTCTTCATATATATATATATATATATATATATATATATATATATATATATATATATATGCAGTTGTGTGTATCTGTGTGTCCGGAGGAAACTTCGAAAATAAAACAATTAACGACAAAGTAAAAATATTTACACATTAAATATCACCAGGGCTTGATTTTTTAGCAAAAATAATGAAGATTGGATTTATATTTGGGAAAATATTTAAAAATTTCAAATTTGAAAAGTAACAGATGGAAAGTCAGTTGCATGTTATTTTGTTTATCTTTTTTCTTTTTTTTCGTTTTGAAATCTAATATTGATCGATTGAATTAATTGCATCATTTATATCTTATTAAAAACAAAAATTGTAAATCATTGAATGGAAATTTCCTACAATATTGTTACATATTTCCGTGTGGATTTTTATGGGGCAACCAGTGATGATCTCACTCGGGATAAGTAATAATGGATCTGCGAGACTAACCTTTAAAAAATCGCCACTTCTAGTATATATATATATATATATATATATTAAAATAAGTGTATTTTGGCAGCATTTTTTCTTTTATAGAAGTTTTGTTGAACTGTACAGACAATACTTGTCGGACAAGTTTTTGGTTGAAAACGAAACCTTTGGTGGACTGTTACACCAGTTACACACCAACACCCAAAAGATGACCCGAAAATTAGAAAGGATCAACCAAAAACTTGTCCGACAAGAATTGTCTGTACAGTTCAACAAACTTGTATATATATATATATATATATATATATATATATATATATATATTATATATATATATACGAACACTTTAATGCAATGAAAACACACGTGTAATCGACTGCAATTAATCGGTATCTCGATTAATTCAGTGGATTTAACCCTGAAGATCCTCATGGTGAAACTCGAGTAGGTTATCTCTTGTACCGATTTTATACGTATTGAGCACCTTGTATTTGTTATATCGCTGATTTATCCCACTGAATTCTGTCCTACCTAACCATCGTGACCATATTCACCGGTAAGTCGCCTTTTCCTTTATATATATATATATAATCCAAAGTTCACGTGAGGAAATCTTCCTTACGTCGTAGTAGTTTTTTTACAATGTCGTAGTTTGCAGAGCTCAATGTGTGCTCTTATTGTCAAAAGTCACATGACCGACTGTTAAATTACCTTCAGGGGTGGTCTTCTCAGAGGAAAATCGGTTTTCAGCTGACTTAATAATAATAATTTTTTTGCATCTGATGATGGGAGCTACTAGACAATTGCTCTAGGTTCCCCCTGAAATCGTCTATAATGCTAAATATCTGAATATATATATATATATATATATAGTTATTTCTTGTTATTATTATTAGAGAAATGATTATAAAATGCTCAGTTACTTCTGTAAGAGCTTTATTTATTTATTTATTTATAGTCACCAATACAATTAAAAGTTCGTCTTACCAATGGTTTCGGAACGTCACTTTTCGACCTAAAAGTGATGTTCCGAAACCATTGGTAAGACGGACTTTTAATTTTATTGGTTACTATAAATAAATAAATATATACATATATACATATATATATACGTATACACACACACACACACACACATACACACACACACACACACACACACACACACATATATATATATATATATATATAATATAATATAATATAATAAGATAAATATATAGGTTTTACATATCTATTTATTGGGTGACAAAGGAACATTCACAACCATATTGGTTTCATGCGATGCATTCATCAGGTGAAGATGTTTCAAATGTCTTTTTTCTCTTTAGTATTCCGATTTTGATGGTATATGTATGTTCTTGAGGGAATACCCAATGCTT
>CM042166.1:12560617-12565617 GCA_023376005.1 Doryteuthis pealeii | reverse complement strand
ACTTGACAAGTGTAATCCCAGTAAAGGATGGCTCGATGTGTAGAATACCGTACAGACTGTTTCGACTTTATTAAGTCTCATCAGCGGTATATACTAACGATTTCCCTCCGACAGAAATCAAAACCGGGACTTCAGCAGACGCAGTGAAACACTAGTGAAACACTTTTATCGCCTCGGCCACAGTACACAGCTGACCATCCCAAGTCCCGGTTTCGATTTCTGTCGGAGGGAAATCGTTAGTATATACCGCTGATGAGACTTAATAAAGTCGAAACAGTCTGTACGGTATTCTACACATCGAGCCATCCTTTACTGGGATTACACTTGTCAAGTTCATTTTCTATAAGAAAAGTATCGAATTTTATGCGATACATGCGTTGTAAGTGCCTTCAAGTAAAAAATTTAATATAATATATATATATATTATATATATATATATATAATATATATATATATATAAACCACTAGGATTATCTAAAGTTAAAATGTAAAATGTGCTCCATACCTACGCAGAGTAAATAATAAAGTTAAACCTAATGTGTCAGATATACGTACTAATAGTTTCGATTAATAGCTCATCAGGGATAGAATCTGACTATTGCCCTGATCTGCTACTAAGCGAAACTAGTGGTAGGCATATCGGACTCATAAGGTTTAACTTTATATATATATATATATATAATATATATATATATATATATATATATACTAGCAAATATATGCACCCTCCGGGTGCAAGTATTTAAGTTTTGATATAATAAAATATCATATTAAATTAGAAAGGCTAATGAAACTGACTAAGAATGCAGATAAAAAGATCTGCAACAGAGGGGGTATAATCGAAAAATAGAACAACTTTGAAACTAACTATTCCATCATTTTCCATTACTCCCCTCTTTCATTGGTAAATTTTCCTAATTTAACTATTTAGTTAAAATAGGAAGTAAAGGATAATATTACAGTTATTTCTTCTTGTAAATGAATTTCTTTTAAGATTTATCCACGAGATTTGTGTTTATATTTCTTAAGATAAAACCAAACAATTAGAAATCAATAATACCAAGCACATATTTATTAAAATAAAATTTTAAATATCAATATGCAAATTAGGCTTCTCGTTCAAACTGTAAACCGCTATTTTGTTGTATATATAAATACAATTGCATGTTATTAGTACGTAAATATGGTCAACAGTATTAATAATGTAAAACAATTTTTATTAATAACTGAAGGTTTAAAAGAATGAAATCATGGAGAATTTGACGTTAAGGGAATTGTGACTTGAGTAGTAATATAGTTTCGGTTACAGACAGAAAAACACACAATCTCCATTATAATAAGATATATATATATTGTAATAGATAGATAATGCCGACAATGCAGTATTAATTGATATTAATCTTCAAATATTATTGTTCGACAAAGTTTCAATTAAGTCAGTACAGTTTCTCATTTCGAAGGATAGTGTACGTTATAATATATATAAAAATAAATTGTAAATTGATGGAGGCAAAATCGATAGCGCTCGAGAGCAGGAATTTTTCTGAAGATTTCCTCCTCTATTCTGTCAGGATTCACATTCCCTTCTTTGTAATCCAGAATAAAGTTTTTACATTCATGGATTCTTCACACACACACACACACACACACACACACACACACTTGAATATATCATTAAACTTCATTTAGTTAAAATATTATTAGACCACTTGTTAGCTCTCAACAGTAAATCATTTTCTAAATCATTTTTTTTATCAAAATCTTTTAACTTCAAAATAATTTTTACATCACCTCAAAATTAGCTACCATTCTTTCTAAACCGGAAATTCGATTTTAATTGAGTGTTTTCGTAAATCGAACACTTTTTTTTATGTTTGATATCTGGCTTTGATTATCATTACAGTTTTCAGATAGCCTGCACATGGAGTCAACGACTCCTGCTTACTAACAGTTTCTCAAATATGCGATCATCAGAAGATTCCATAGACGAGAAACTGTCAGTAACCAGGCACCGTTGACTCCATGTCAAGGCTGCCTTAACTTACATATAAATGCCGTATCTATAATATTGAGCACTGTTTACTTATAAATATACCACCTATGTATATATATATATATATATATATATATATATATATATATATATATATGTGTGTGTGTGTGTGTGTGTGTGTGTGTTTGGCAACCTTCCGTCTATTTTAGACGATGGCGTAGTTTTTTGTTTATTGTTTATTTGTGTGTTTTTTTTGTTTTGTTGTCTTTTTGTTTTGTTGTTTTTCTGCTTTTTTGTTTTGTTTTTCACTCACCTACAGACCGATCCTCGAATGGCAGTCTCTGGTGCAATGGGTGCAAACAAAAGGTGATGCTTTCTGTAGGTGTTGGGGGTGCTGCTGTTTCTCCTTTCTTTTAGCTCTTTTTTCTGTGCCAGCTCTCTTCCACTCTACTTCACTTCTTTTTGTTCCCTGCCTGACGAGGAGGCGCCAGGTTGCACGGTCTTCTGCACAAGCCTCCCACGTGTCTATGTCGATGCGGCATGTCTTCAGGTCTCTCTTGCAGACATCTTTGAAGCGTAGGCGTGGTCTCCCTGCCGGCCGGGTGCCCTCCACTAGTTCACCGTACAGTAGCTCTTTTGGGATGCGGCCTTTGTTCATCCTCCTGACATAGCCAAGCCAGCGCAGGCGTCTCTCACAGGTGATGGCGGCCATGCTGTTAATGTTGCTCGTTCTAGCACTTCTGTGTTAGGCACTTTGTCCTGCCAGCGGATGCGTAGAATGCGGCGTAGGCATCTGAGGTGAAAGCTGTCCAGTTTTCATATATATATATATATATATATATATATATATATATAAAGGTCCGACTTAGCACAGTCGGTAGAGCATCCGGCTCGGGACCACAAGGTTCCAGGTTCGTTACCGGCCCTCGCCAACTCAGCGTAACACAGGGATCTGTAGGATAAAGTGGGGAACTGATGGTAGGTGTGGCACTCCATCTCAGAAGCAAAAATAATTTCCCTGGTGTAGCCCTAGTGAAAACAGAATAGACTCGCTCGCTGTCTGGCTGATACCGACAATAGACCACTCCGTCGACTTTACTGACTTACTTATATATATAATATATATATATATATATATATATATATATATATATATATGTGTGTGTGTGTGGTGTGTGTGTGTGTGTTGTGTCTGTATGTCTGTGTGTAGCGATTTATTTTTAATTTTTTTAATCCGGGCAATGTCGGGTATCTCTGCTAGTAAATTAAATAATAAAATGGGATGGGCTTAGAAAGAAGGGTCGAGGTGGGCACAGTGAGCGAAATGCAACATCATAACCGAAAAAAGAGTAGTGGTAGTGGCAGTGGGTGATCTCTGAGTAAAGAGCGAAAACAAGTTCATAAATATACAAATAACCTTTGAACTCTCGCCATTTTGTTCTAATGTTCAAAAGCCGCTTCCGTATCGAAGCACAAAAAGAGCGGGAGTTCGAAAACACTGCCGATAATGTATCGGGAGAGTCGGGGTCAGGGAAATAGCCGGCAGGCGCACGCACGCGCGAAAATAAGCTTCTCCACTGTGGCCCGCCCTTTTTTTTCTTTCTTAATGTTGTTTGGACGAGAGCAGGGGCAGAGGTATAAGGCAGGTGAGAATGGAGTCGGGCAGAATCGGAAGGCATTACGAGTCTATCAAATTTTTCGACGTTCCTCGCTCGTCCCTAATCCCTCCAGGTGGCTCTATCTACTTTTACGGCAGCACCTGCCTCTGTACACTCAGCTTAATCGACCCTTGTTTCGGCACGCTACCTTCGCCCCCCTTGCAACTACTGCTGCTGTCGACAAAATAGAATGCTTGAAGGGCTATAAGTTCGAGCAGAGTTCTTTCGCGAAAGAGGGGTCGTCACCGACTTTCTTGAAACACGGAGATTTATCGAACTGTCTGTTTGGCAAACTTCCATGGAACCCTTGCTTGCTTGCTTGTTTGCTAGAAAAGGATTTTTTTCTTTACCTACCATCGACTTGCTTTTAAAATCTATGCCTCGTGGATATCGTAAGTTTTATGTGTTCATAAAATTACAACCAATAGATTTCCTTGCTTTCAAAATGTACATTTCAATCGTATATTTCAAGCTTCTTTTTTCTTTTCTTTCTTTTTTTTTTCCTCGGCTAACCTAATTGTCTTTATTTATTCTTTATAGCAAAAAGAAATGGTCTACTTACCGGTAGGTCCAGTCATGCCAATACATTATTTGATAAAAATGTCTGAGCCACGTGAACCTGTTTCTAATACCTACTCTGAATGCTGATAGGCTTGAGCATTAACTAATTAGATATACAGAAGCCGAGGTCTGTGTTGACAAACACTCTATTTAAGACCAGTATTTTCTGTTAGCGTTGGAGAAGACACGGGTGGCGCATTAGAGTCTGATAATCTCTAATGGGGTCTATCTGGCGAGGGGGGTATTATGTTGAAAGACCCGAAACCTTCCAATGAACCAGTTAATAACATAACTGACGACGCTACCCGGCGCTATTTACTCAGGCGTATCTCAAACATTAACGTTGTATTGACTGATTCTAATAATCCTAATAGTAAATAATAGTAATTATTAATATCAATTATCTATAAAAAAAAGTATGGCTAGTGGCTGTTACGGGATTTATGAGTTCAAAATAATTACATGCGATAGGAAAGACAAAAAAAAACAAAAAAAAACAACAAAAAACAAAAAACAACACTAAACAAACTGTGTCTTTCATCTTCTCAAGATTTTCTTGGTTTCAAAATGAACATTTCAATCTTTTATTGTTGTATTGACTGATTTTAATGGCACGTTAACCTGATTAGGGCTATTTTATGCCTATAGGCTGTGGAATCAAGTATTGTTATCATGCTTGCTTGGAAAAGACTTCTCCTTACCTACATCCTACTTGCATTAAAATTTATGCCTCCTGGGTATCACGAGGTTTGTGTGTTCATAAAATTACAAGCAAATGATTCTTTCAT
>CM042166.1:12553117-12555617 GCA_023376005.1 Doryteuthis pealeii | reverse complement strand
TTTTCCTGATTCTTCTTTCTCTCCCCCTCTCTCTCCCTGACTTCACTCCCTCTCCCTCTCTCTCCCTGTCCTTATTTCCTCTTATAACGTTAGACAAGTGTAATTTTTTCATCTCCATATATTTTTTAACTGCAGGTCTCTTGTTGCCATTTTCCCACTGATCTTATTACGGTTTCGATTCTGCCTGGCGCCAGTTACACGATGTAGTTGGCGTTTCAAGAAATGTCGAGTAATTGGTGCTGCAGGGGCCCCACAGGATAAAGGAAGGAAAGAAGAAAGTAAATAAGGGAGAATATGGGCGGTTGAATAATAATATATATATAATATAATATTATATATATATATTAATATATATAGATAGATAGATAGATAGTAATATAGTAAAGGGATACTCGATTAGAAAAGAAGAGTAGAACCAAATGGAGGCACTGTGGACGCATTGGTTTTATTTTTTGGATTTTACGTCATATCAAACCTTATTGGGTTATTTTATGCCGAAGACGTTTCGTTTCATTCATTCTTGATCAGTATTTAATTGTTTTTAAACTCAATTATTAAACATATTTTAAAACTCATTTTTTCTAGTATTATTTGGATTCCAACTATTCCCAAAATTCCCACTGAATTGTCCAATTGGACACATAGCCTAGTGGATAAAGGAGTTAGGTTAAGAAAGGGTTGGTTGACGTATCAACCCTTTTTGGGTCATTTAATGCTGAATCAAGTAATTTAAAAAAAAATTTTTCTTTTTTAAACAAAGGACCTAGATTGCTTACAGTACCTGCTATTGCTTAAGTAGTCACCCAATTAAGCTCATTGTTGCTTAACTTTGCTGATTAAATGGGAATCAGTGCTCTGGGTCTTTAGTTTTATGAGGATGCTCTGAAAGGGTTGGTTGGTTTTATGGCATATCAACCCTTTCTTGGTCATTTAATACCGAATACAGTACCTGCTAATGCTTAAGTAGTCCTCCAATTAAGCATTGAATGGGCATATCGATGCTTAACTTCAGTAATCTAATGAGAACCAGTGACAGTTATCTCTAGACTGCAGGGGCAACAGTAACATAGAATCATGATCAGTGGCAACAGTAACATATAATAATAATTAACCCAGCTTAACGCCTCTACCCCAGCTATGTTTAGTGGAATGAGAATAGGATACCCCTTGTAGAGGTTAGATACAAAGTTCCGTGATGGTTCCCGAGTTCGAATAGAAGGTTCCCAAGCCCGAGAAAGTTCCCGAGTCCGACAAGAAATACCTGAAGAAGGCCGGAGGGCACATAAGCCGAAACGTTGTACAGATAACAATGAAGATGAGGACAATAGTCCGAATAATCCAAATAATACTAATTATCAAACCTCATCTCATTTTTTCTTTTTAAATAATATATAGGAAGTAACAGGTACTACCACTCCGGGTCAGTGGATCTGGTGATGAAAGTTACTCCACATTCCCCAGAGTTCCGGAATAGGAACTTCAACACTAAGGGTTAGTTGGTTGGTTGGTTGAGTTTTACGGCATGTCAACCCATTGAATCATTTTATGCCGAAGATGATTTTGTTTTATTCATTCATGATGGGTACTGTATTTTTTTTCAAAAAACATTTGTTTCTATCTAACCCATACCCGTACCCCAACAGGTACTGCCACTCCGGATCAGAGTGGACATGGGAGCAATGTTGATAACGGAGTGCTCCACATTCTCCAGACCTCCAGACCTGGAACCTCACCATTAGAGAGAGTTTAAAGTCATACCTATGACATGACATAAAGATCCTCAGCCACCGCCTACTAGCACATGATTAAAAGGGTTGGGCGTTGCCATAAGGGCAATAGAGTTAGGACAACCATGTAGATGCTAGGACTTGACGTGACCAGTTGATTGATCGTAGGGTGTCTCTCCTAACTCTCCTCTAGCCTAAATAAGGACCAAAGTGGAGTATTGCATTTCATGAGCAGTTCAACCACCAGGATTCCGTCCTTAAGCATCACAGGTGACCCTATTGTTTTTTTATTTACCTCTACGTGCAGTCGGCGTATTCTACAGCCCCAGTCGACAGGATGGGTGGAGCGATTGATTTCTCGAAGTTACTGCGGTTCATGATGATATGGGTACTTCTGTTTAAGAAGTGAGTCAAGAATACTAATTAGTATTTCACTGTTATATCTGATATATCTAGAATTTAGTGACGCGTGGTATAATCGTTATCATCATAGAAAATGGTCACGGTGTTCTGAGTTCAAATCCTGGACGAGGTTGTTTTTTTTTTCACATAGCATTAATATCCGTGGAAAATGTATGCATCCAATTTTGTCCCACCAGCCATGGGTAAATAGTTGGACAGAGTGGGCTTTTTAGCCTTGGTTAGGCAACCAATCTAGGAGAAGGAAAGTATCCAATTGACTGGTATGTTGGGGATAATTGTACTTAGGATCCTCAATCCCTGCTATACATCCACAATGCATGCACATGTAGATGCACACTTATACATTTACG
>CM042166.1:12543117-12550617 GCA_023376005.1 Doryteuthis pealeii | reverse complement strand
TTGCCAACATCTCAAAATCCGCTACAATAAAGAGTTGACCGACAAAAAAGTTATAGACATCGTCATGACCGATAAAAATATGGCGGGAATGTCCACATTGGTGAATAATGTAACAACTTTCGTTCTTTTTTGCAAAATTAAGGTTTTTTGTTTTTGAACTGATTTGACTTTTATCTCCGATTACAAAGACCACGGAGTAAATGAGCTCTGATGATGATTTTTGTAAAATCGAAATATTGATCAGTATCAGCTATGATTATATTATAAATTGTTTTCTCTTTAACAGCATTGTGTGATGTTTTCATTCCACCTTTTCATATATATATATATATATATAAGTGTATTTAGGCAGCATTTTTTCTTTTATACAGGTTTCGTTGAATTGAACAGACAATTCCTGTCTGACAAGTCTTTCGTTGATCCGTTCTAATCTTCGGGCCATCCTTCTGGTGTCAGGGTGGAACTGGTATACCAGTCCACCGAATGTTTCAACACTAGCACTTTTGGCAATACACTTTGCCATCCTCAGGTGGGAAACGATGGAATAGTTTTCATGTCTCGTTTTTAACAAGAACGAGTAGAAGCAAGGAATTAGTGGGAGGTAATATCAATTGGTAGTGGGAGGTTTTTGGAATCGTAGTAGTTTGAATATATATATATATATATACCACCAACGACAAAACTATTCGTACACCCATCAATCCCGGACATTTTTACCTATTTCTTAGTTTCTAATGCATGTATGTTGCCAGGTGTTTTATACATTATTAAGCTAAAAAAAGAATATAAAATTCAATTTTCAGAATAATACGTTATATATAACAAATTTAACAGTGAAATAATTCAAGATATGGAAAGACAAAAATATTCGTACAGTATAAAATATACTTTTAAATTCATTGGTTCGTGTAATTATAGGATTTTCATTTTTGCATTTCATCTTTGACGATTTGGACAGTCTCATCAAAGGGTTTTGCAAAATGATAACGGTCAGAAGATTAATGAACTAGAGTATTAATATGTACATTTACTGCTTATTCTATAAAAAAAAATAAGTAAAGTAGTCAGGGCGGCCTAATGTCGGTATCAGCCATGCAGCGAGGGAGTCTATCCCCCTTTTCACTAGCGCTAGACCAAGATTATTTTAGCGTCTGGGGTGGAGCGCCACACCTACCATCAGCTCCTTACTTTACCGCACAGATCCTTGTGCTACTCATACGCTGAGTTGGCGAGCGCGGGTATCGAACTAGGAAACTTGTGGTTTCTAGCCGTCGTTTTATTTGAACAACATGTCTGACCAATTGAAATCTGCGTTCCTCACGAAACGAGACTTTGTCTTTGTTTTAAATGGAGAAAAAGGCGCCAATCTTTAATATTTTTTTTTAGACTCAAGAGGAATTTTTTTCTCATAGATTTGGTTCGGATAATCGTGTTAAGAGATTCTTCACGGCACCTTCCGATTGGATGAACTCCAGTTTTTGACAGTTTTAAAAATCATTGACTCGTAGTTTGAGAGCGAGCTTCCTGTTCCATTAGAATTCAATTTTGATGAATCTGGCATCTCTTAATGTGATGGAGCAATCATGCCCGAAAACTAGGTTACTTGATATGAACCTAAAGATTCAGACCAATAATTCGGGCTGTTTTCCGTTTTGTTTGTAGAAATTCTACGATGGTTTAATGTGTATTCTCAGTAATTACACAGACTCCGTGTTTCGACGTATCATGTCTCTTCAGTTTGTAAGCAGGGTATTATTTGTATTATTCGGACGATTGTCATCATCTTCATTATTATCTTACAATAGTCCGAATAATACAAATAATACTAATTATCAAGCCTCATCTAAAAAAATTAAGAGAAGTTGTAAGCAGGCTTCAGCTTGTTTGAATTCAGAGTTTGCTTCTCCTGTACTGATTGGCGTACAAAACCCAAAGGCCCCAGGGCTAGGGGGTGGTGCTGATGGATTCATGTCTTTCTCAAGCAAATTAGCGAGAAGTTAAACACCAACAGCCCCGTCCAGGATTTGAATTCTGCTCTCCGGTTCCACTTCCTGCGATGATAACCATTACTATAATACTCGTGCTGTAATGGTTAAAGTCTTGGGAAATGGACTCGTCGACCCGAGTTCAAATCCTGGACGTGATAATTGCATTTCACTTAGCGCTAATACCCTTGGGAAAGGTATGAATCCTACTCTCCAATTTCCAGCTATGGGTAAATAGTAGGGCAGACTGGGTTCTTTAACCATGGTTAAGCAACCGGTCTAGTAGAAGGAAAACTCTGAATTCAAACTTCATAAACTCCGCCTAAGAAATTGACCATGTGTCGCATCCTGCTCGTGCGGAGGGGTTGGTAAATATATATAGTACCGTCTCCTGTAGATAATATTATATTCAGAGGTCTATTTTTTTTATTTTCCCAAACCTTTTGGCAACACTCTATATATGCATATAAAATGCTTCATAGGATGAAAATACACATTATACGTTTATATATAATATATATATATATATATATATATATATATATATATATAATACTAGCAAATATATGCACCCTCTGGGTGCAAGTATTTAAGTTTTAATATAATAAAATATCATATTAAATTAGAAAGGCTAATGAAATTGAATAAGAATGTAGATTAAAAGTTTTGGAACGGGGGGGGGTATGATTGAAAAATAGAACAACTTTGAAACTAACTCTTCCATCATTTTCCCTTACTCCCGTCATTGGTAATTTTGCCTAATTTAACTGTTTAGTTAAAAGAGGAAGTAAAGAATAATATTAGTTATTTCTTCTTGTTAAGGGATTTCTTTTAAGATTTATTGAAGAGATTTTTGCTCATATTCATTAAGATAAAACCAAACAATTAGAAATCAATAATACTAAGCATTTATTTATTAAAATCAATTTTTTAAGATCAATATGTAAATTAGCCTTCCCATTCATACTGTAAACTGCTATTTTGTTGTATATATAAATACAATTGCATGTTATTAGTATGTAGATATGGTCAACAGTGTAAGTAATGTAAAACAATTTTATTAATAATTGAGGTTAAAATAAGGATAAATTCATGGTGAATGTGACGTCAATTACTAAGGGAATTGTGACTTGAGTAGTGATTTAGTTTCGGTTACAGACAGAAAAAACACACAATCTCCATTATAATAAGATATATATATATATATATATATATATATATATATATATATATTTGTGAATAAAAAGGCCTTAAATACCATGGGCATCGTGATTATGGACCATTTCCACTCGTGGGTATCTGAGGCCCACCGAGCTTCTTCAGACCACGTTTAAACGTGTTCTGAAGAAGCACGAGTGGAAATGGTCCATAATCACGATGCCCATGGTATTTAAGGCCTTTTTATTCACAAATAAATTTGCTCTGTTCATAAAAATTAAACATTGAGCTCTCATACGGAACCTGAACTCTACAACAAACTACTGGTAGAGAATAGTACCAGCCTTGAATCACCTTGTATCAAGAAACTTGGTACCCCAACAAAGTATATATATATATATATATATATATATATATATATATATATAATATATATATATATATATATATATTGGTACCATGACTTACGAGTTTAATTCAACTAATTTAACTAACTTTCCTCGTATATCAAAATCAATTTTCCACATTGAAATAAACTGAAATTCCATTAATCCGTTCCAGGCCCCTTAAGAACGTTCTTATTTTTGGTTACATTTCTTTAAATTAACAAAATATCAGTGTATTAAATAAAACATAATAGAATAGAATGCAATAAAATATGTACTGCCAAATGTTTTAATGTTTATTTTTATATTTTTCTTTGGCAAAATGAATAAGAAAACCTTTATAACCACACTGTGTTACACTGACTTACGAATTTAAGTTTCACTCGTAACTCAATTTTCTCGAATATCAAATCAATTTTTCTCATGGAAATAAACTAAAATGCTATTAATCCGTTCCAACTCCCATAAAACACTCTAATTTTGGCTATGCTTTTTAAATAAGAAATAACACTGTATTCTATAAAATATAAATAATAAGATACGATGTAATGTATTATGTGCTGTAAAAAAAGTCGTCGGGTTGCCTAATGTCGGTATCCGCAGACTGTGAGGGCGTCTATCCACTTTTCACTCGCTAAACCAAGGAGATTGTTCTTATTGTCTGAGGTGGAGCGCCACACCTACCATTAGCTCCTTACTTTACCGCACAGATCACTGTGCTACTTATATGCGAGGGCCGGCATCGAACCATGAACCTTGTGGTTCCTAGTCAGATGTTTATCTATACATATATAAAGGTCAGTTTGTGTGTATGTATGTCCGGGGTAAACTATGAAAATAAAAGAATTAATGACAAATTAACAAATGCATACACATTCACTATCACCAGGTCTTATTTTTGAGCAAAAATAATTAAGATTTAAAAAAGTCTTTGGGGTGGCCTAAAGTCAGTATCAGCCAATCAGCAAGGGGGTCTATCCCCTTTTCCCTAGCGCTAGGCGAAGGAGATTGTTTTTGCGTCTGAGGTGAAGCGCTACACCTACCATCAGCTCTTTACTTTGCCGCACAGATCCTTGTGTTGGAGAAAGCCGGTATCGAACTAGGAACCTTGTGGTATCTAGTCGAACGCTCTACCGACTGAGCTAACCCGGCTCTAATTTATATTGACTATTAGGTAATTAAAATAAATTAAACGATAACAGCATGGATTTTAAAAAATTTGGTATTCTAAATAGGAGACAATAATTTTTCTTTTCAGAGTGTCTGGGTCAACGCAAAAGTTTTTTTATGTTGGAATTTTAATGGGGCATCAAGCGAGGTTCCAAATCACGATTATTTATAATGGATCTGTGAGACTACATTTTTCTTATCCCCCCTCTACCCAGACGATGCCGGGTAGCCGTTTCTAGTTTTTTATAAATAGTATTTTTCTTTAGCGTAATGAATTTGAAAACTTAGATATTTTTAGTTGACCTATTAACATATGTGTATCTATATGTATTTACCAACCCCTCCGCACGTGCTGGATATGACACAACGTCAATTTCAACAGGTTTGAATTCAGAGTTTTCCTTCTCCTAGACCGGTTGCCTAACCAAGGTTAAAGAGCCCTGTATGCCCTACTATTTACCCATAGTTGGAGGGAGAGTAGGTTTCATACCTTTCCCAAGGGTATTAGCGCTAAGTGAAATGCAACGTCCAGGATTTGAACTCAGGACGACGAGTCCATTTCCCATGATTCTAACCATTACACTACGCGCTTCCTACATAAGTGTATCTAAAGGTTGCCCGTGCTTCAAATACTGACTCATGACACAGAGCAAAAAGCCACTGGATGACAGCTCGTAACTCAGAAAGATCGTAAGTTGAGACACTCGTAAGTTGGGACACTCGTAAGTCAAAGCATCGCTGTATTTCATTTCTGTATTGGCCATATTATTTCTTTTTTGTAGTTTTTTTTCCATGATAATCGGTCAGATTTCTCACATGTCCCTCACTTCCTTCCGTCACTTCCTACAAGAATGGCCTCTCATGTTTCCATAGAATCACGCGTTTGCTCAAAATACAAATAATAACATTAAAAAAAAAGGCTGACAACTGCCCATGCGCATAAAATATGGCGCGAAATGGATACACCGATTTCCGGTTTCTGGGTCCATGGGATGTTCGGGAATCTACTATGCCATACCACGCTACATTTAAAAATCCACAAATATGTTAACAATAGCAAGTAATTACAGTGGTAACTTGACTAACGAGTGCCCCCCCCCCCAACGTACAAGTTTTCTGACATACGAGTTGTCACTCAGTCGATTTATTGTTTTCTGTTAAGAGATGAAACAGCAATACTTTACCGATGTGTATGCTGAAATTGCTTTAAGTAGATGAGATATAGCTACCGAGGTATGTGAAATGGTTTACTAATTTCTGAGATTTTAAAGAAGATGGATTTGTCTTGATTAAAACACACGAACCCTATTCAAACTGAGGTCACATAGAGAACAATGCTTCTAATGTCATCTATAGACTAATCGGTGTATTTGCAAAAAGTGCTAAATCATATGCGTAGTTTGCATTAGTAATAGTTTATGTCACATTCATACCGGAAGCTCCAATACGAAGATTTCCCAGTGTGTGCTTGATTGTCAGTCTGAGGACAAAATAACAGCCATTTGATGTGTTATATACCAAACATCGGTTATATAAACGGTGAGAGTTCATCTCGCATGATGGAGAGTGAGTGAGTGAGTGAGTGAGTAAGAGAGAGAGAGAGAGAGAGAGAGAGAGAGAGAGAGAGAGGGGGGAATTAGAATATATTGGAGATGGTCTTGCTTGGTTGTTTCATTACTCTGGGTAATCTGATGATTACTGCTTTTTTTCTCCTATCTGGTCACAGAAGACTATATACTCAAACAAGAACAACAACCACAGTGTGAAACATGTCAAACACATTTGATTGTTAAACGCTTACTCATAGGATGCAGGGTTTTGCTCACATCAGAAACTGTTATTTTAATGCAAACAATATAAAGAATTATTTGTAAATATCAACATGGAGGACATTCTGTCATTTTTGGGAGAAATAAAATTATACCATAGAATATAGACATGAACTTAATCAATACCATACAACATGATCCCCAATGGTGCTAACACATTGTTAAAACCAATTACTAAAAAGTATAAATATAAATACGCAACATATATTACTTCCTAACCGTTAGAAATGACATAACCCCAGCCGGGTTGATATACCGTTAAAATCAATAAACCAGCCAACCATCTTCTCCTATCTGCTCAAGCTGCCATCTTGTCTTGTCTAGTTGATTTTCTTTCTGGGGGTTAAATTTCTTCTTTACTAATTCTTCTTACTTCTGGGCTAGGCTTTGTTTGCTTTTAACATTTACTAAAATAACAAGACTTTTTGGTTGCTTGATCAAGCTTTTATTATTTATCTAGCCCATGATTTAATTCCGCGCGGATGGGATGACCCGACAGGGAGAGATAAACACGTCTTTCTCCTTCCAAGCTAGGGTCGCACCTGAATTCTAACTAACTAACTAACAGGTGTCTGTCATTACGCGTGACATTCACGCTTCTCAGGGTCAAGGGTTACCAACAGTTCCTTATTCCTTGAGATAATTTGCCATCAACGGGACTCCCTGATTCTAAATCTGACATACCTCAATTTAATTCTAGCTACAGGGTCTGTTCACAATTCATAAACTCTCATGAATTGTAACAGATGTAGTTTTAAAGAAGTTTGAGTTGTATATCTCTATTAATAATGGAGATTGTATTTCTGTCTGTAACAAAAACTACGTCATAGCTCCACGTCACAGCTTACGTCACAATATTCTTATGCTATATACATCCAAAATTTGAGTAAGCAATTAAAAAAATGTTTTTTACTCTCGTCCTTTTTTTTACAGTAACAAGAAGTTAACTAAAAAGTTTACAAATAAATAAAT
>CM042166.1:12528117-12538117 GCA_023376005.1 Doryteuthis pealeii | reverse complement strand
TCTTGAGAATGAAACGCATGAAATTCTCTGAGACTTCGAGATAAAGACGGATCGCCTTATCCCAACCAATAGACCAGACCTAGTATTGATTAACAAAAACCAAAAAGAGAACTTGTCAACTCGTAAACTTTGCAGTTCCAGCAGATCACAGGGTGAAGATGAAGGAAAACTAAAAGATAGACAAATACCTGGACCTTGCTAGAGAATTGAAAAATCTGTGGAATATGTAGGTGAAAGTGATACTAATCGTACTTGATGCACTTGGACCGGTCCTAAAAAGCTTGGGAAATCAGAGAAGGAATTGAGACCATCGAGACAACTGCATTGCTTCAATCGGCCAGAATTCTCAGAAGAGTCCTGGAGACCTGAGGTGGCTTGTTGTCACTCAGACTCCAGCGAAAGACCACCAGTTAACGCTGGTGGGAAAAACTCAACATAATAATAATAATAATAATAATAATAATAATAATAACGACAACGACAACGACAAGAACAACAACTGTCGGGGAGGCTTAGAATATGATGACAGTTTTTCCCGACAGAGAAATGACCACTAACCCTACTAAAAATGGGTGACCTTCATATAACACGAAACGGAAACTGATAGTGAGGCTACAGTTCTGAAAATCTATTAAGTACCCTTTTTGCCATTAATCCCAGTTCCACTCAGACCGGGACCAATAGTATCTTTTAGAGTCACAACTAAGGGGTAAAATGGGATAATGTGCAAAAAAAAAAGCTAATGTTCAGATTACCCAAGAATGAATAAAACAGGAACGTTTTCGGCATGAAATAACGTAACAAGGGATTACATGCAGTAAAAATCTGCACAAAATCAATTTGGCTGGTCACGTCAATTCCTAGCACCTGTATAATTTTCCCAACCCTATTCTCCTTATGACAAACCCCCAACCCTTTTTATTATATATGTGCTAGAAGGCGGTGTCTGAGGGTCCCAGCGTCCTGGGTGTGACGCTAAACTGCATCTAATGGTGATGTTCTAATTTTAGAACTTTTTAAAAAATTGCGAAGCCATCAAGAATGGGTAATCTGAACATTAGCTACATAAATGAGAGTAAGCTCCTCTTGTTTCTTTCACTTTGAGGAAGCCATCTGTTTTGGTTGCCCATTTTCATTTCACCGTAAATCTACACTTCAAATACGAATTTGCTCGAAACAACTGAATGTTTTAACACATAAATAGCATAAAATATGTTCTCAATTGTGCTTGTGCATTATTTGAAATGAACTTAATTGTTATTAAGAACACATTATATGATATTTTCGTGTATGCAGTTGTATTGATTACAGTGAAATGAAAATGGCCAACCAAAACAGACGACTTCCTCAAAGTGAAAGAAACAAGGGGAAGTTACTTTCATTTATGTAGCTAATGTTCGGATTACCCAAGAATGAATAAAACAGGAACGTCTTCGGCATGAAATAACCTAACAAGGGATTACATGCAGTAAAAACCAACCAGCCAGCCTACCATCCAACATCTATTCTTCTGCCTATTCATTTAACTATCTATCTACTAGAAGCGGCTACCCAGTGTTACCTGGGTAGTGGGGGAGGTAAAAAAAAGTTAGTCTCACAGATCCATTATTATTGACTCGTGAGTTCGATCCTCTTAGTATGCCCCATTAAAATTCCTATGTAAAACAGAACTTGCTTTGACCCAGCCATTCTGAAAAGAAAAATTAATGTCTACTATTTAAAATATTAAATGCAAAAAAAAAAAAAATTCTATGCTGTTATCATTCAAATTTTATTTTTTAATTATCTTCACAAATATAGATCAAGCCTTCATTATTTTTGCTCAAAAAGCAAGATCTGGTGATAGTGAATGTGTATATATATTTACTTTGTCTTCTTTTCATAGTTTCCTCCGAACACACATACATACTCAAAACTACCCTTTATATATGTATAGATGAATCTTTTGCCAGGAGATTATATAAATATTTGAGAGCTCGATTGATGGCTTGGCCCCTTGAATGACTCGCTCCAACCTTTTGTTGGATTTGTCATGTCAGCAGAAATGCAATAGGCAGAATAATCTTGAAGCAAATAGCCACCCCCCGGTTTTAGCTACGCCCTTGCCTTTCGATATCTATCACGCCTAATTTTCTACACCACCCTTAATATGGAATGTTGGGTGACCCAGGGAAAGAAGATAAGAAGGCAATGTTTTCCACCCATCTAAATTCCCGCATTCACAAATAACGATACAATTATTTATCCGACTTGTCTATAATAAATCGATGCCTAAAAACTAAAACAGTCATTTTTTTTCATCATTTTCGGGGTTCTTTTCTTCCTCAAACATCCACAATGCCTATTTCCGGTTCCTCTTCGTGCCTCGTTCTCATATTTTAAGGACTTTCCTTGTAAATTTGAAAGCCAAGAAAGACACCAAGACGAATGAGGGCTCCAATTGGCACGCAAACACAGCGACACGGTAGGGCATGTTTGGCGTCTGAGATATGACGCATATATATCAGAACAGGCCAATCACGGAGCGTGTTTGAGGATCACAGCCTAATTTCCGGTTGGGCATGCGCACACAAGCCGGCGTGGGGCGAATCTTTTCTTATTAAACAATTCTTGATTCGGGCCGGTACAAACGAGATATCGAATTACCAATGTTAACCGCACAGGCGAATGTACAATAACGGACGGGAGAGTGACTACGAATGATGAAGCAAACACTCGCTGGCACACAAATATATTCACCCTGGTGAATTACCGAATATATATATATATATATATATATATATATATATATGTGTGTGTGTGTTTGTGTGTGTGAGGTTAAGTAAACAAACAAACGTGTTTATTTTTATATGGCTTTAAGCCGACAATCTTTGGAGGATATGTGCTTAATTGAAGTCATACCTAATTTTGAAAATTAATTAGTTAATAATTGGCCAACTTAGAATCATCCTAATACCAACTTACCTGGTAACCCATCTACGTATATATATATATATATATATATATACGTAGACTTATTAATATTATATATATATATATATATATTAATAAGTCATCTACATATATATATATATATATATATATATATATACGTAGATTACTTATTAATATATATATATATATATATATATATATACGTAGATGACTTATTAATATATATATATATATATATATATTAATAAGTCATCCACAGACACGTGTTTCGGCATATCATGCCTCTTCAGTGTGGCTAGACACAACTATCCTTGGGTAGGGTTCGAACTCAGACTGACCGCATGGTAGTCCGATATCTTATCCCCTCGCCCACTGACAGCTGATGCGGGGACTGGTGTTTTTAAACTATTAAATACATAGGAATGTATGTATCTTTCGGTCACTGAGAGATCAAATTTCCGGAGAAATGATCATTGCTTATTTGCGTAGTAGTGAGAGTTAATTTAAGTTACCAATTAGAGAGCTCATTACCAAATTTATGTGTGTGTGTGTGTGTGTGTGTGTGTGTGTGTGCAGAAAAAGGAACCGAATGAATCATGACAATTAATATTGTAAAGTATTCAATATGCACTTGCAGATTCGGTCCCGTGAAGTCAATCAGTGACAACAGTTAACTAATCAGTTTTAACCGAGAATGATTTTAGCATGTCCTTTTTCTTCCCTTTCTTTCTTCATAATAAAAACGGAATGATCCTAATTTCATTAATTATTAACTAATTAATTTTCAAAATTAGGTATGACTTCAATTAAGCACATATCCTCCAAATATATATATATATATATATATATATATATATATATATATTATATATATAAGGATAATCTACTGAGTCAGACGAACCTACTATTAATTTCGCATAAAGCTCTTCAGGGCTAAAATCTGACTTTTATTTACGTCTGATTTTAGCCCTGAAGAGCTTTATGCGAAACTAATAGTAGGTTCGTCTGACTCAGTAGATTATCCTTATTACTTGGCTCTACTTGGGTATCGAGCACTTTTTACAAATTAGCTTCTCCTAGCGGTTATATGAATATATATATATCTTATATACATATACATACATATAAATTGTTTTTTCTTTTGGCCAAATACTATACCAATAGATTATTTTTTGTTGGTACGAATATCTTGGTCTTTTCTTTTTTTCAAAAATTTTTTTCTTCCTGGTTGATGTTTGGTAGTATATTTTTACAATCAAACTCTCTGCCGGGTTTTTTTTTTCTCCGCAAGGATCTACCAACACGCTTGGTATATTATATATATATATATATATATAATATATATATATATATATATAATAGGGTGTTCGGAAAGTAATGAGGTTTAACTAAGAGGATATAATAAAAAATGTAAGCTTAATCAATTGATATTAAAAAATGCAATCAACTTCCAAATATATCGACCTGAGAGAAGATCTGTTCGCCCGATGTGCCCTATGCCTGGTAGTTGTCACTAACATCTATAAATTAATAATCGTATTCCTTAATTGTATGACCGTTATCATCTTGCCACACCCTCTGGTTAAAAATGAGAACATCCAAATCGTCCAAGATGAAATGCAAAAATGTAAATCCTGATTATCTAGTGTTGCTTATCAGCCAAATTCTGATAGGTGTTGTCACCTCAACTAAATATTGGATCATTCCGTTTTTATTATGAAGAAAGAAAGGTAAGAAAAAGGACATGCTAAAATCACTGATTGAGTTCCCGGGACCGAATCTTATTGAATACTTTACAATATTAATTGTCATGACTCATTCGGTTTCTTTTTCTTTTGCTGCACACACACACACACACACACACACACACACACACACACACACACACACACACACACACACACACACACACACATTATATATATATATATATATAATATATATATATATATCCGTAGATGGGTTACCAGGTAAGTTGGTATTAGAATGATTCTAAGTTGGCCCTTTCTTCCGACGGCGGAATGTTAGAGTTGTTCAGGTCCAAATTGAGAGCTCGATGTTCAATATTATTGAAAATAACAATATTGATAAAGAAAAAGCCTTAAAAATCGGCCATTTTGAAGTTATAGATCTATTTCTGCCCACAGGTATCTGTGTATATCTATGAATTTCATAATACCGCTAATTTTATTGAAAAAAAAAACAAAAAGAAAACAAAGTTAGCGGTCTAATGAAACTCATAGGTGTACAGAGATACCTGTTGGCAGAAATAGATCTATAAACGTAAATTGGCCGATTATTAAGACTTTTTCTTTACCAGATTTCTTTTCTCGGTTTCTTTAAACCTTCATCAGGATGTATCTTGGGGTGAAGAAAATGATGGATGTTTTTATGGATGACAGGAGTTGAAAATGTTTATAAAATCTTTTTTGTTGTGTAACTGTATTTATAGACTTATTTTATGAGAATAAAGGAACAAAGTGGGAATGATAACTAAATAATAATTAAATGAAGCCTGGTATTTTATAGTTATTTAAGACTATTTTAGCTAGAAACGGGGATATATTAAAAAATCCATGTCGATTGTTAAGGGAGGTCAAAAGCGAAATAAGTCTATTAATACTTTTTCTTGTCTTTTGTTGAATGCATTTCTTCGAGTTGCGTCACGCGTCATGACATCTTTGCGTGTGTGGATTGCGACTTGTCTTTCAAAAATCATAACGCTGAACAAATAGTTGCACAACAAAAAAGATTTTATAAACATTTTCACCTATCATCTATAAACATCCATCATTTTCTTCACCCCAAAATACATCCTGATGAAATTTTAAAGAAACCGAAATGTTTAAACATCGATAAATAAATTCATCCTATTTTCGGAACACTTGTTTTTTCAAATTTCTTAATATATATATATATATATATATATATATATATATTGTAAGGATGAAATCACTACCTTATAAAAATACTTTAGTTTGTATATCAGTTCAAATGTCAGTGCGAGACTGACTAAGTGGGATGAACCAATCAACGATCAGAGGTCAGGATTACGCAACATGTGCCTTGTTCTCTACATAAGTAAATCCGGGTATCCACAAGTTAAGGAGTCCACAGTTGATTAACATTTAATGAATAAGAAGACTTGTTGTGGATGTCATACAGATTAATATTTCTCTGTCTTGCACAGCAATCGATCTCAAGATCTTCAAAGATGTCACGATCAGTATACAGCTACTGACGCGGTATCGGCCAAGAGACTCAATCATAAGTTAGAATTACTGAAGAAATTAAATGTCTAACTTAATTTCATTTCTTCCATTCTTCAAGATCATACTATTTCACAACGATAAATATTTCCCTTGGAAAAATTGTCAGTCGAAAGGCGCCAATGACTTTAATTCTAATCGATTCTAATCTTTTATTTATTAAAACCATTTCTTTTTACGTCCATATTTCCTTAGTGTTCTACTACAAACATATATATATATATATATATATATATATATATATATATATATATATCTTATATAATGGAGATTGTGTGTTTTTTTCTGTCTGTAACCGAAACTATATTCCTACTCAAGTCACAATTCTCTTAGTTATTGACATCACATTCTCCATGATTTTATTTTTATCTAAACCTCAATTATTAATAAAATTGTCTTACATTATTAATACTGTTAAGTATGTCTACATACTGACAACATGCAATTGTATTTATATATACAACAAAATAGCGGTTTACAGTGTGAACGGGAAGGCTAATTTGCATATTAATATTAAAAAATCGAATTTAATAAATATGTGCTTAGTATTATTGATTTCTAACTGTTTGGTTTTATTTTTAATGAATATAAGCAAAAATCTCTTCAATGAATCTTAAATGAAATCCATTAACAAGATAAAATAACTGTCATTTTATTCTTTACTTCCTCTTATAACTAAATACTTAAATTAGAAAAAATAACAATGAAAGACGAGAGTGATGGAAGAGTAAGTTTCAGTTGTTCCATTTTTTATTATACTCCCTCTGTTTCAAATCTTTTATTATACTCCTCTGTTTCAAATCTTTTATCTGTATTCTTATTTAGTTTCATTAGCCTTTCTAATTTGATACAATATTTTATTACATTAAAACTTAAATACTCGCACCCGGAGGGTGCATATATTTGCTAGTATATATAAGAGAGTTTCATAATTTGCTTGAAGCATTGTGTATGTATTGGTTAGGAGGTTGATTTAGAAGGCTATCACAATGCAGTTTGGAATAAATAAAAAATAATAATACGGTAACAATGGTGTTGTGTGTTGACCTGTATTTTTTATTATTTCTTGAATTTTCGAGGTAATACCTCTTTATCAAAAGAATTGAACTGAAGCAATGAAGCAATGAAGAAATGCCATAGCTGTACTGCTTCAGTTCAATTCTTTTGTTAAAGAGGTATTACCTCGAAAATTCAAGAAATAATAAAAAAATACAGGTCAACACACAACACCATTGTTACCGTATTATTATTTTTTATTTATTCCAAACTGCATTGTGATAGCCTTCTAAATCAACCTCCTAACAATATATATATATATATATATATATATATATATATATATATATATATATATATGAAAAATAGATGGAAATTAATTCGACAGTATGAAATTTAACATTTTGAAAAAAAATATGATGTTTGTTATGTAATTGCTGACAGATCTGTTTCGACAAATCGATAAGTTGGTCTTCATCAACGAGCGACATAGACGGGAAGAAAGATATCCGTTAAAAGACTGTTTACAAAACGAACGTTGAATTCAACCGCTGAAATTTTGAAAAATGCATGTTCTGTTTTAAAAATAAAATAAATTTTATTTTTAATTTTTAAAAATCAGAAGCATTATAGTTTATAGTAAAACTCAAAAGAGTTTGTTGTAAAAATTATATAAAAAATGTAAAGTGGGTATCAAAATAGTTTAGGATATATTTCAGCTGTTAAAAATATACAGCGTTCGTTTTTGTAAACAGTCTTTTAACGGATATCTTTCTTCCCGTCTATGTCGCTCGTTGATGAAAACCAACTTGTCGATTTGGTCGAAACAGATCTGTCAGCAATTACATAACAAACATCATATTTTTTTTCAAAATGTTAAATTTCATATATATATATATATATATATATATATATATATATATATATATATATATATATATATATATATAAGTGTATTTTGGCAGCATTTTTTCTTTTAAACATGTTTCGTTAAACTGTACTGACGATTCTTGTCACACGCGTTTTTGTTTGATCCTTTCTAATTTTCTGGCCATCTTTTTTAATGTCATGGTGGAACTGGTGTAGCAATCCCCCCAAGGTTTAATTACGAGCACTTATGGGATGTCTATCTGCCATCTTCAGGTATGAAACTGATGGGATGTTTCCGGTGTCTCGTTTTTAAAAACAACGAGCAGTAACGTAGGAATTCGTAGTGGGAGGTAGTAAAAATTGGTAGTGGGAGGTAGTAGGAATTGGTGGTAGATTCAAACGAATGATAACAGATTTTTGTAGGAGGGGGGTCACAAATTTGTGAGAATGAAAGGGGAATAGTGGAAGGAGAATAGGCGGGAAATTATAGGCATTTGAGAACATGTTGACTTGTTACGAAGTTTATTTTGTTTAAGGTTTTTTTTTTGTTTGATATATAGGGCTTCGATTATTTGAAGTTTTTGTTTGTTTTTTTCTTTGTGTAGTATGAGTGTATTTTCTGTTAACATTTTACGGTAGGTAGAGGGGGGCATGAATGTGTTTGAAGGTGTTGATTAATAGAGCTCATATGATATATATATATATATATATAAATATATGTGTGTGTGTGTGTGTGTGTGTGTGTGTGTGTGTGTGTGTGTGTGTGTATTAGGGCAGCATTCTTTCATTTATACATATAGAATTAAACAAAACAGATGTCTCCTGTTTAACAACCTTATTAAAAATCTATTCAAGCTTTCTAGCTAACTGTTTTATATTTGGATGGAATCCGTGGATTTTTGTCCAAAGTACATTTGGCACTCCGAATTGCCATCTTCAGGGAGTCATGTGTTTGTGTGTCAGTTTTTTTTCAAGTTAGTGGTAGTGAGAGTAACTAGGAGAGTAACTCGATGAAATTGTATTAAGGGGTGGGGGGCTGGAAGGAGGAGAATTGTTAGGAAAAGTGTTATAGACATTTTAGAATGTAACTACTGCATTCAAAATTAATCTTATTTGAGGATAGTTTGTATTGTTTGATGTATAGAGCTTCTAGTATTTGCAGTTTTTGTCTATTTTTTTCTTTGTGCAGAATTTGTGTATTTTTCGTTAGGATTTTCCGCTAATTAGAGTGGAGGCATGCATAGAATTTTAAATGTTGTGAAATGGAGCTATCATCTGGCATATGGACAGTCAAACGGTGTGACAAGGTCGTTGAGGTAAGAGAATATTGTCTTTGAGGAAAAATGAGTTTTCGCGATATATTAAGTTTTTATAATAGCTTTTTTGTACTTTTCAGGACATTCGCTATTATAATTAAGAGTACAGGAGTCAATACTTGTGAGCTTTCTTTATGGGTATGTTGTAAAAATGTTATTGTTAGTGTCAATCAAAAAAACAAAAAAAACAGCTTTTATAAAATCGTAAACACGTGTCACACTTTCAAAATATTAGAATTGATAAAGAATTAAAAAAACTTTTGATATTTAGAATATAGAAACAAATACAATTCCACTTTTCATTAATGAAAAACATTTTATATAAAACATTTTTATAATTTTTCAAACAATTTTACAGACCTTGTCATCATTTTTATTATATGCCTAAGAAGTTGGCAACATGAGGCTCAATAAGGATTGGTTTTTTCTTAGAAGACTGTCGAAATAACCTTCTTTATTGACCGCTGCACCCGGAACTTTTTCCTTGGCGGAGAGTAAGTGCCCTTTCACTTCATGGACAATCTCTCCTACTCAGTATCGTAGTGTTAAACCCATGTCTAAACATTTATTTTATTGAACATTGTTTCTTCATACACATCACAAATTCTTCTGTAA
>CM042166.1:12480617-12523117 GCA_023376005.1 Doryteuthis pealeii | reverse complement strand
TATCAACTAGAAGCATACGTGGATCCTCAACAACAACATTAACATCATATGTACTAGCAAATATATGCACCCTCCGGGTGCAAGTATTTAAGTTTTGATATAATAAAATATCATATTAAATTAGAAAGGCTAATGAAACTGACTAAGAATGCAGATAAAAAGATCTGCAACAGAGGGGGTATAATCGAAAAATAGAACAACTTTGAAACTAACTATTCCATTATTTTCCATTACTCACCTCTTTCATTGGTAAATTTTCCTAATTTAACTATTTAGTTAAAATAGGAAGTAAAGGATAATATTACAGTTATTTCTTCTTGTAAATAAATTTTTTTAAAGATTTATCCACGAGATTTTTGTTTATATTTCTTAAGATAAAACCAAAGAATTAGAAATCAATAATACCATGCACATATTTATTAAAATAAAATTTTAAATATCAATATGCAAATTAGGCTTCTCGTTCAAACTGTAAACCGCTATTTTGTTGTATATACAAATACAATTGCATGTTATTAGTACGTAGATATGGTCAACAGTATTAATAATGTAATACAATTTTTATTAATAACTGAAGGTTTAAAAGAATGAAATCATGGAGAATTTGACGTAAATAATTAAGGGAATTGTGACTTGAGTAGTAATATAGTTTCGGTTACAGACAGAAAAACACACAATCTCCATTATAATAAGATATATGTGTGTGTGTGACTGTGGGAGTCCTTTTGGCGTAGTTATGCCAGAGCATAAGGTTGTAGAAGAACTAGTGGTCGAATTTAACTCATTGCTGGGGTGGGGGGATGAGTGGTTTCATAACTTTCACAAGGATATTGGTCTGTAGTAACGCGTGTGGAGTTCGAACACACTTACAAGGATGTCTTAGTTCAGTACGTTAGCCACTACCCTACAGAGACTTTCCTTCCCCATATAACGTTATGAAGAGAGTGAATGAAAACAGTGAATGAAAAGGTGAACGAAAAAGGGGACATGAATGAAAGAGAAGAAATTGAACCGAAGAAGACTAAGAAAAGAATCCAAGACCAAGAAAAATCTCAAAGAGGAAGAGGATAAAAGAAAGGGAAGTGGGGGGTGGGGGTGGAGCGTCACATAAATCTTCTTTCTTTGTTTGTTATAAATGTTCGTACTCGGTACGTAAGTCGATACATGGGGGAGCCTTATCTTGGCCCAACTAAGTTGTATTGACAGGCGAGGAATGCCTGAGGTAATCTTATAGGCCCGGTGTGCAGAAGCTAGGGTTGGAGGTGAAGGGCGCCCCAGCTAAAGACGGCCGGGGCGAATTTTAATGGCGCGCTCTGTTCCTTCTCTTCTCCAATATGAGTGTGTCCAATCTAATCAGCTCCAGCTCAGTCTGGGCAAAAATCCTTTTTGACTGCAAGCATTCTACGCAATATCTCATTTTTCAATACTTCAATAGTTCACATCCCAAATATCAAGGCATCTTGTCCGACTCCGAGGTAAAAATTATATATATATATATTATATATATATATATATATATTGGTGCGGTACCAAGTTTCTTGGTACAAGGTGATTCTAGGCGGGTCCTAATTCTCTAACAGAAGTTTGTTGTAGAATTCAGGTTCCGTTTGAGAGCTCAATGTTTAATTATTGTAAACGGAGCAAAGTTATTTGTGAATAAAAGGCCTTAGATACCATGGGTATCGTGGTTATGGACCATTTCCCCCCGTGAGTATGCCCACGAGCTTCTTCAGACCACTGATATCTTTTATTTAGTTTGGCCATGTGCCTGTCTAAATAAAAGATATCAGTGGTCTGAAGAAGCTCGTGGGCATACTCGCGAGTGGAAATGGTCCATAACCACGATACCCATGGTATTTAAGGCCTTTTATTCCCAAATATATATATATATATATTACAATATAGGTACAAGAGATAACCTACTCGAGTTTCACCATAAGGATCTTCAGGGTTAAGTCCACTGAATTAATCAAGATATTGATTAATTGCAGTCGATTACACACGTGTGTGTCCTTTACGATAAGCGGTTCGCAATTAATCAATATCTTGATTAATTCAGTGGTTTTAACCCAGAAGATCCTTATGGTGAAACTCGAGTAGATTATCTCTTGTACCTATATTGTAATAAATTTGCTATACTAACGTATTGAGTACTTTTCATTTGTTATCTCGCTGTCTTACCTTTCTGAATTTTGCATCAACTAACCATTGTGACCATATTCACTGGTAAGTCACCTTTTCCATAATATATATATATTATATAAATAATATATAATATATATATATATAGTCATCTACAGAAACCGTGTTTCGACTTATCGTCTCTTCAGTGTGGCGAGTCATTTGCAAGCTACCTACAGCCCGGATGGAAACCCGATCGATTCAGCATCAGTCGAACAGATTAACCGGTCGTCGATCGGGGGATTTTAACTGTTTTAATACACACATCTGTATGTATGTAAAGGTCGCCATAGAATGCTCCATCCCTTTATAGGAGAGCGTATATATATATAATCAGATGTAAAAATTGCGAGTTCACCTGACGATCATAGCCGTGAAACTTGAAGTCCTGAGTTTTTACCGAGACTTACTTTTAGATTTTTTTAAATATTTGGTAAAAAATTACAACCTTGCTCTATATTTTTTATATCGTGTACTGTAAATATTTCATACTTTATAGTCGCTTTTAGCGTTAGTATTTAACGATATATATATATATATATATAATATATATATATATATATATATATATAATATATGAGAGTACGTAGATAAACACTGTGTTCATTTGATATGGCTTTTAGCCGACACTTTTTGGAGGATATGTGCTTAATTGAAGTCATACCTAATTTTTGAAAATAAATTAGTTAATAATTAATGAATTTAGGTGGGCATATATGTTCAAATGTAAGGCTAAACAAATTGAGAAAATGTCAATCCCTGAATGTACATTTCGACCTATTAGTTCTCATCAGCAAGGTTATAGACATGGGAGACTGCTCCGTGTGTGACTCGAAACCTCGACTGCCAAGCTGACAGGTGGAGATTCTAACCACTACACCGAACGAACGAACGAAGAATCTGGGATTGGCCAGCTGCTGTAGTGGTTAGAATCTCCGCCTGTCAGCTTGGCAGTCGAGGTTTCGAGTCACACACGGAGCAGTCTCCCATGTCTATAACCTTGCTGATGAGACCTAATAGGTCGAAATGTACATTCAGGGATTGACATTTTCTCGTTTGTTTAGCCTTACATTTGAACATATATGCCCGCCTAAATTCATTAATTATTAACCAATTAATTTTCAAAAATTAGGTATCACTTCAATTAAGCACATATCCTCCAAATATATATATAATATTATATATATATATATATATATATATATATATAATAAGTCATCCACAGACACGTGTTTCGGCATATCATGCCTCTTCAGGTGGCTAGACACAACTATCCTTGGGTAGGGTTCAAAATCAGACTGACCGCATGTAGTCCGATATCTTATCCCCTCGCCCACTGACAGCTGATGCGGGGACTGGTGTTTTTAAACTATTAAATACATAGAATGTATGTATCTTTCGGTCACTGAGAGATCAAATTTCCGGAGAAATGATCATGCTTATTTGCTTAGTAGTGAGAGTTAATTTAAATAAATTAGAGAGCTCATTACCAAATTTATGGGAACATATATTAATAAGTCATCCACAGACACGTGTTTCGGCATATCATGCCTCTTCAGTGTGGCTAGACACAACTATCCTTGGGTAGGGTTGAACTCAGACTGACCGCATAGATCACATGATCTCGCCTAGTCTATAAGTAGGAGCGGAGATCTATCACACACCTTATATCTAAAAAATCTCAACAGATAGCCCCTCGGATCAACGCTGTTAATTATCACTGATAGTCCAATGGCCGAAGCCACCGGACCCCCGCCCCGCTGGACGGGTTATTAATACGTTTAAAATCCTTCAATGTGTCTTATTAAAAAATAAATGTGGTTAGTTTGTATATTGGTTTTAATAAAACTAGGTTTATTAATAATTACTTGGTGTTATTAATCTCTAATATATCTCCACACTTGGCGGTAAGCCTCTTAAGCCAGTAAAACAGTTCACTTACCTAGGTAGTAATATCTCATCCACAGAAAGCGATGTTAATACACGAATAGGAAAGGCATGGACGGTCACAAACAGACTATCAGTAATATGGAGATCCGATCTCACTGACAAGCTAAAGCAACAATTCTTCCAGGCTGTGATTATATCAGTGCTGCTGTATGGCTGCACCACCTGGACCCTGACAAAGCGCCTCGAGAATAAGCTAGATGGTACCTACACAAGAATGCTGCGAGCAGTCCTGAACAAGTCATGAAAGCAGCACCCCACAAAGAAGCAACTATATGGTCACTGCCCCCCCCCCGGACTTGACATGCAGGACACTGCTGGGAAACGGGGATGAGCTCATAAGCGACGTTCTCCTGTGGAAGCCAACACATGGACATGCTAACGTAGGATGCACGCTAAGGACCTATATTGACCAACTATGCGAGGACTCTGTATGCTGCACAGAGGACCTCCCAGGGGCCATGAGTAATAGGGACGGTTGGCGAAATATTGTCATGGATATCCGTGCTGCGCGCGCGACATGATGATGATGATGATGATAATTGGTTTATTTACCAATGTATTAAAATAAATCCTATGAATGATTATATAAAGAAACCAGTTAAAATAAGAATAAAAAAGTAATGCCACTTTCTTTATTTCATGTGAAGTTTATTTTTTAACGCTGATGTCTACATTGAGACCCTAGCGAGGCTTAGAACAAGAATCTGACGAGTAAGATCCAACTTGCCAATCAACAATGTCCTCCTTCTGCATGACAATGCTCGACCACACACAAGCATCAGGACAACGGAGAAAATCGCCTCATTCGGGTGGACAACATTACCGCATCCTCCATACTCACCAGATTTAGTGCCTTCAGACAATCGTCTTTTCAGCCTCATGAAAGAGAGTTTGAGGGGCAAACATTATTCCAGTGATGAGGAAGTGAAATCTGCAGTGAAGAAGTAGCTCAAAGAAGAGTCAGAATTTTACAGGGCAGGAATATATCCTTTCATTCAAAGGTGAAACATTGTTATTGAAAGAAACAGTGACTATGTGGAGAAGTAGGAATATGATCCACAGAAGACCAGCTCCATTTTGATGTATGATATATGTTCTTGTATTGGTAAAGAATGAGGAGGGTCAAATGTATGTAGTCAAACGCAGTAATTCTGTGCGAATATAATTTTCTATCACTGCTACGTCGACTATTATAAGGCTATGAGCCAGTCTATCCTGTAGGGGTGGTAACACCTCTACAACAGTATATCACTGGAATAATGTTTGCGTCAGACTATCATCTGTTCGGCCCCATGAAAAAGGGTTTGAGAGGCAAACATTATTCCAGTGATGAGGAAGTGAAATCTGTAGTGAAGAAGTGGCTCAAAGAAGAGTCAACAGAATTTTACCGAGCAGGGATAAATGTTCTTATTCGAACGTGGAACATTGCTATTGTCAGAAACGCTGACTATATGGAAAAGTAGGGATGTAATCTACAGAGGACCAGCTTCATTTTGATGTATGATACATGTCCCAGTGATGGTTATTATACCTGTCCTAAACAAATTGGCATTACATTTTGAGTCACCCTCGTATAATTAAAATAAGTGTAATCTTTTTATATGCGTTCTTATATAATTTCAATAGTCTTTCTAGATTAATATATTTCATTACATTTAAACTTAAATAATTACGCCCGGATGTCGCAATTTTTGCGAGTTGAAATGAGAGAATTTTACGATTCTTCTGAGAAGTTCATAATTCAAACAAAAATAATTTTTGGTGGCAGTATAACTATTCTCTCTTTAAGTAAAAAAAAACGTAATGTGGGGGGAGTGGCTTATTGTCGATATCAACCGGACATCAAGGGAGTCTACCCCATCATCGATATTGAAATTCATCGCCAGTCAACGGAAGTGTATGGCGAATCATGCATGGATAAAAAACAAACAACTGCAAGTGGAGTAGGTAGTTCTGCAGCGACGACGAGGTTCACCGCTTCTTGAACGACATGGCGTCGAGCTTGTATTACATGGTCATACACAAACTGCTACAGCACCTTACAATAAAAAAAAAAAGTGTCATTGAAATCCGTACTCTCAGCACAACCCGATAGTGGTGGTGCTGTTGCTGCTGCTGTTGCTGCTGCTGTCACTGCTGCTTGCTGCTGCTGCTGATGATGATGATGATGATGATGTCTATTTCGAATGGAGGAAAAACTTGTTTGTTNCGCTGTTGTAAGGTTAAAGCCTCGACCCGCGGGTTCAAATCCTGGACTGATTGGTAACCTTGCATTTCACTTGGTCGCTAACTACCCTTGGATCAAAAGCTTATGAATCCTACTCTCCCCTCCACTGTGGATAAATAGTGGGCCAGACATCGGGCTCTAACCTTATTCTAGGACAACCGGTAAGTAAGGGAAGGAAAACTCTGAATTCAATACCTATTGGAACTCCGCTTTAAGAACACTGACCCTGTCGTCAACATCTCTGCTTCGTGCGGGCAGGTGGCTATATATACATATATAATATATATAATACGAATAATCTGTAACATAATATTTTAATAGAAAGTCTGAAATCGAAATTCTATCAGGGTCGGAGGTTCGGCTTATAAGTTGGTGGGAGGGTGTAGTATCCAAATTGAACACGCAAAGTATTTTAAAAAAATGTCGCAGTGACGGTGCGTATCCCTTACGGCTATGTATATATAATAAAAGCGAGTCATATCTTCCTTCTGACATTCCAGGAAACATTCTTTAGAAGGTCTAAATTTCCGATTTTTAAATTAAGCATCTTACTAAAATTAGAACACATCAATTAAAATTATAAAGATAATTAATAAAAGAATGTAAGTTATCTAAGAATGAAAGAAAAAAGAATCAAATGTTGAAAACTATGTTGACTTTAACGCGTATTAAAGATTAAATTGCCACGACGCTGTAATTGCCGGAGGGTTAGCACATTTCGTGAAAAATTCCTTTCCTTCCATGTAGACATACTTACCCCTCAATTCCAATAAAGGATATTCTTGCTATCTTACTTCTTCTTCTTCTTCTTCTTCTTCTTCTACTTCATTCTTTCTTCTCCTCTTCTTCCATTTAATATTTTCTTCTTTTTTCAGTAGACATTATTCCGTTCTTGCTTTCTTTCATTTCTTTCTTTCTCTTCTTCTTCTTCTTCTTCTCTTTCTTCTTCTTCTTCTCATTCTCTTCTTCTTCTTTTCTTCTTCTTCTTTCCTTTCCATTTAATGTATTTTCTTCTTTTTCATAGACATACTTCCGTTCTTTCCTTTCTCTTCTATCCTTCTTTTCTTCTTCCTCTTCTTTCTCTCTTCTTCTTCTTCTTCTTCTTCTTCTTCCCGTTTGAATTTATTCTCTTTTCTTCTTTTCTTTTCCTTCTTTTTAATTAAGATATGAACCAACACGCAACTCTGGAGCAGTCTACATATAGACATGCAGGTAAATCATCGTTGGTTAACGGCACGGATGTTAATAGGTGGCCAATACGTTAGAATTCGGCAATATACTATTCAATACTTATATCTATTGTATATAATAGATATTGAATATTAGAAAGATTGCATGAATGATTTTAGAAAACTATATTTTATATGTAATTTTTGGAAATTCAAATACATTACATATGCATAAATAAATATTTAAATTAGAAATGACAAAAATCGTTATTTTCCTTATCTTAACAGCATCGAGACTGGACCATAATTCTGAAGGGTATTTACGTTTAAAGGAATTACTATTATATATATATATATATATATACTAATATATATATATATTCATGTACCAAGCCCACCGCCACAAGAGGATGCGACACAAGGCGTCAATATTTCTTAAGGCGGGGTTCAGCAGGTTTAGGAATTCAGATTTTCCTTCTCGATAGACCGGTGCGCCTAACCAAGGTCTAAAGGCCCAGTCCTGCCCTAACATTTATCATAGCTGGAGAGTGGAGTATGTTCATACCCATCCCAAGGATATAGCACAAATGAAAATGCAGTTTACCACGTCCAGGATTTGAACAATATAATTATATATTATTATATATATATAGATATATATAGATAGATAGCATAGGATATTTTTATACTATCATAAATAATATATAAATATGTATATAGTATATGTAATATATATATAGTATCAACTAGTATATATTGTATATATATATATAATATAATATATATTGATATATATAATATTATTATATATATATATTATATATATATGTAGTGTGAGATGGTCACTATTTCAGCTTTGCTGGAATTGTAGTACCAAAGGCAGTATTATCGCTGAGCAGAGTGCTTCAATATAACAATTTAGAGGCTGTTCATAATATAAGATAATATACTAAAGGTTTTACATATCTATTTTTAGGTGACAAGGAAAATTCACAACTCATATTGGTTTCATGCGATGCCCATCATCAGGTGAAATTTTCAAATGTCTTTTTGAAACATTCTTTCACCTGATGATTGCATCGCGATGAACCAATATGTGTCTGTGAATTTGTTTCCTTTGTCACCTAATAAATAGATATTGTTTCAAACCTTATATTATTATCTTATTCACGTATCCTATAACCACTATATATTATACTATATACCTACTATATATATATATAACTATATATATATATATATTATATTCTATAATAGAAAGTGCGTGGAATTGTTAAATGGTAACAGTCATTGGGAAATGAAACACAGAGCTAAAACCCATGTGCAATTACATAATTGAAATAAACATGTTTTTTTTCTCTTCATTATTCACTTATATTGCTCAGATCCGTCCACATACTGGTCTTAGGCAACATTGAAGCCCTCACTAGTAACCGTTATCACTACAGTCTTTCCGAGCTGCCATAATTTCTAATCCCTATTGGATTAGATCCACTCTTCAACACTCTCCTCAGGTTGGCACCCAAACACTCTGAAGTTTCCTATTGGAGCTTCCGGAATGAAGTGTCAATATAAACACATCATATCGTTTCCAAAATGTTTTGGAGGTTTGAATTGTTGTTTATGGGTGTTGCCTTTTTTTTTGTCACAGATAGTGACAAAACCGAAACAAAACAAAAAACAGATGCCTAAGAATTACAAATGACAATGGCTAAAAATCCCATAAACCACAAACACAACACACACACGCGCGTGCGACGCGCACCCACCACACAATCATATGTAATATATAAAAGAAGGAAGAACAGCAGCACCTCACACTAGCAGAAAGCATCACATTTGTTTGCAAGCCACTTGCCACCAGAGACTGCCATTCGAAGGATCGGTCTGCTTCAGACAACTCACGTGAGCGCTGTAAGTGGAGAGAAAAAAAAAAAAAAAAAAAAAAAACAACGCCATTCGTTCTTAAATAAAAGGAAGGTTTGCCAACCAAACCATATATATATATACTATATATATACTATATATAATATAGAATGAAATGGAAAATGCGACATGAGAAAAAGTATTGGCCATAAGAAATGTGCTCAATGCTAAAATACCAGAGTAGATTAACAACAAATATTATGTAATATGACTTTAAATGCCGAAACTCTAAAGTTTCAAATTTTATTGCAATCAACAGATTGGTCAACAAATTTATTATCGATTTTGATATACTCCTTTTTGACCGTCTTGATGATTGCATAATAAGATATTAATCCCAATATATATACCTGATTATATATATAAATAAATAAATAAATAAAAACACATATATATATACTATATATATATAATATTATATATATAATTATATATATATAGTATATATACTGTAGTGTGAGATGGCACTATTTCAGCTTTTGCTGGGAATGGTGACCCAAAGCATATTATTGGTAGATGCTCAATATAAAATAGAGTTTATATAATACAATAAGATAAAATATATAGTTTACATATCTATTTATTGGGTGCAAAAGGAACCATTCTACAACCATATTGGTTCGCTGCGACTGCATTCATCAGGTGAGAATGTTTCAAATGCACAGCTCTATTTTAATATTTGAAGCACTCTACCAATTTAATTTTATATTTGAGCCACTCTACCAACTTAATACTTGCCTTTGCGTACACCATTCAGCAAAAAGCTGAAAAGTGACCATATACAGTTATTTACGCTCCATACCGGTCGAGCACGTCTTGCGTAATTATATGGACGCCATGGAACACATAAGCAATTGGGTCATTCCCTCAAGACATAGCAGATTAATTCAAAATCGCGAATACTAAAGAGAAAAAGGACATTTGAAAATCTTCACCTATGAATGGCATTCGGCATGAAAACCAATTATGGTTGTGAATGTTCCTTTGTCACCCAATAAATAGATATGTTAAAACCCTATATATTTATCTTATATGAATTATATACTATATATATATATACTATATATAATATATACTAATATATATATTATATGTGTGTTGTGTGCTGTGTGTGTGTGTGTAGTGTGTGTGTGTGTTAGCTGTGTGTTTATACGTATATATACTATGTATATACTGTTATATATTTATTATTACCATATATGTAAACCAACTAAAATTAAAAGTCCGTTCTTACCAAATGGTTTCGGAACATCACTTTCTAGTCGAAAAGGACGTTCGAAACCATTGGAACGAACTTTTAATTGTATTTGTGACTATAAATAAATAAAATAAATAAAGCTCTTACAGAAGTAACTGAGCTTAATCCTATTTCTCAATAATATAACAAGAAATTAACGTAATATACTATACAATATATATATACTATATATTAATATATATATATTATTATAAATATTCAGATATTTTGCATTATAGACGATTTCAGGGGGCGACCTAAGAGCAATTGTCTAGTTAAGCCCCATCATCAGATGCAAAAAAATTTATTATTAAGTCAGCCTTGAAAAACCGATTTTCCTCTGAGAAGACCACCCTGAGGTAAATATTTAACAGTCCGGTCATGTGACTTTTGACAATAAGAGCACCACATGAGCTCTGCCAACTACGACATTGTAAAAAAAACTACTACGACGTAAAGGAAGATTTCCTCACGTGAAACTTTGGATTATTACTAATATATATAAAGAAAAGGCGACTTACCGGTGAATATGGTCTCCACGATGGTTGCTAGGACAGAATTCAGTTGGATAATCAAGCGATATAACAAATACAAGGTGCTCAATACGTAAGTTAGGAAGCAATCTATTATTCAAATCGGTTACAAGTAGATAAAATTACTCGAGTGTCACCCATAAGATCTTCCAGGGTTAAATTGACTGCATTAATCGAGATACCGATAATTGCAGTCGATTACACGTGTGTCTTTCTCATTAAAGTGTTCGTATCATATATATAATACTATATACTACTATTATACGTATATACTATATACTATATATAACAAGTTGTTGAACTGTAAGACAATTCTTTGTCGGAACAAGTTTTTGGTTGATCCTTTCTAATTTTTTCGGGTCATCTTTTGGGTGTTTGGTGTGTAATGGTTGCTAACAGCTCCACCAAAAGGTTTGTTTTCCAACCAAAAACTGTTCCGAGCAAGTATTGTCCTGTACAGATTCAACAAAACTTCTATAAAAGAAAAAATGCTGCCAAAATACACTTTATTTTTAATATATAAATATTATGATAATATAAATATAATATATATATATATATATATAATATTATACTAGAAGGTTGGCGATTTTTTAGGAAGTTCAGTCCTACGCAGATCCATTATTACTTTATCCCGAGTTGAGGATTCATCACCTGAGTTGCCCATAAAAAATCCACACGGAAATTACTGTAACAATATGTAGGAAATTCCATCAATGATTTACAATTTTTGTTTTTAATAAAGATATAAATGATGCAATTAATTCAATCGAATCAATATTAGATTTCAAAGCGAAAAAAACAAAACAAAAAAGATAAACAAAATAACAGCAATGACTTTCCCTTCTATGTTATTTTTTCACATTTGAATTTTTATATCATCCATCATCCTCAATGTCGCCGCGCTTCAGCGTGAATATTCATGACAATCTCTCTCCATCCGCTCCCTATCGACTCATCATTTCATCGGGAGGTTCCTCTATGTAGCATCCTGTAAATCCGCACAGAGCTGTCAATGTATCCTTTGTTACTGGTTCGGCCCACCTTGGCGCAGCCCATTGTGTTGACTTATCCCCCCACCTCGCGCAGACAAAGTTAACAGGACAGTTCTTCCAGGCCGTTTGATCGTATCAAGTTGCTGATGTATGGCTGCACCACCTGGACCGTAACTAAGCGACTTAGAGAATAAGCTAGATGGTAGCTTGCACAAGAATCGCTGCGGGTGATCCTGAACAAGACGTTGGGAAACAACACCCTAAAGAGAAAACAGTGTCGGGCCACCTGCCACATATCACCAGGGTCTTGATTTTTTGACAAAAATAATGAGATTTGATTCTATATTTTGGAAGATATTAAAAATTGGCTTCCACAGGAGGGACGTCGCTTATGAGTTCGTCCTTGCTTCTCCGCAGTGTCCCGCCGTGTTTGCATCTTACTCGGATGGTTTTGGGTGATATGTGGAGTGGCCGAACAACTGGTTTTCTCTAGGGTGTTGTGTTCCACGTCTTGTTCCAGGAACTCACCCGCAGCATTCTTGTGCAGCTCATCTAGCTTATTCTCTAGTCGCTTAGTTACGGTCCAGGTGGTGCAGCCATACATCAGCACTGATACGACAACGGCCTGGAAGAACTGTCTCTTTAACTTGTCTGCGAGGTGGAAGTCAACACATGGGCTCGCCAGTGTGGGCCGACCAGCAAAGGCATACATTGATCAGCTCTGTGCGGATACAGGATGCTACATAGAGGACCTCCCGAGAATGATGAGCGATAGGGACGGATGGAGAGAGATTGTCATGATATTCACGCTGACAGCGCGACATGATGATGATGATGATATAAAAATTCAAATGTGAAAAATAACAGAAGGGAAAGTCATTTGCATGTTATTTTGTTTATCTTTTTTTTGTGTTTTTTTTTTCGCTTTGAAATCTAATATTGATCGATTGAATTAATTGCATCATTTATATCTTATTAAAAAACAAAAATTGTAAATCATTGAATGGAAATTTCCTACAATATTGTTACATATTTCCGTGTGGATTTTTATGGGCAACCAGTGATGATCTCACTCGGATAAGTAATAATGGATCTGCGAGACTAAACCTTTAAAAAATCGCCACTCTATATTTATATTATAATATATATATATATATAATATATATATATATATATATATATATAATATAATTAAAATAAGTGTATTTTGGCAGCATTTTTTCTTTATAGAAGTTTTGTTGAACTGTACAGACAATACTTGTCGGACAAGTTTTTTGTTGAAAACGAAAACCTTTGGTGGACTGTTAACACCAGTTACACACCAACACCCAAAAGATGACCCGAAAATTAGAAAGGATCAACCAAAAACTTGTCCGACAAGAATTGTCTGTACAGTTCAACAAAAACTTGTATATATATATAATATATATATATATATAATATATATATATATATATATATTAACGAACACTTTAATGCAATGAAAACACACGTGTAATCGACTGCAATTAATCGGTATCTCGATTAATTCAGTCAATTTAACCCTGAAAGATCCTTATGGTGACACTCGAGTAGTTTATCTCTTGTACCGATTTTATAATAGATTTGCTCTACTTACGTATTGAGCACCTTGTATTTGTTATATCGCTGATTTATCCCACTGAATTCTGTCCTACCTAACCATCGTGACCATATTCACCGGTAAGTCGCCTTTTCCTTTATATATATATATATAATCCAAAGTTCACGTGAGGAAATCTTCCTTACGTCGTAGTAGTTTTTTTTACAATGTCGTAGTTTGCAGAGCTCAATGTGTGCTCTTATTGTCAAAAGTCACATGACCGACTGTTTAAATTACCTTCAGGGGTGGTCTTCTCAGAGGAAAATCGGTTTTCAGCTGACTTAATAATAATAATTTTTTTGCACTGATGATGGGAGCTACTAGACAATTGCTCTAGGTTCCCCCTGAATCGTCTATAATGCTAAATATCTGAATATTATATATATATATTATTATATATATATATATATATATTTATATAATATATATAGTTATTTCTTGTTATTATTATTAGAGAAATGATTATAAAATGCCTCATTAACTTCTGTAAGAGCTTTATTTATTTATTTATTTATAGTCACCAATACAAATTAAAAGTTCGTCTTACAATGGTTCGGAACGTCACTTTTCGACCTAAAAGTGATGTTCCGAACCATTGGTTAAGACGGACTTTTAATTTTATTGGTTACTATAAATAAATAAATATATACATAATAATATATATATTACGTATACACACACACACACACACACACATACACACACACACACACCACACACACCATATAATATATATATATATATATATATAATATATATATCTATACTATAATATAATATAATATAAATAAGAATAATATATAGGTTTTACATATCTATTTATTGGGTGACAAAGGAACATTCACAACCATATTGGTTTCATGCGAATGCATTCATCAGGTGAAGATGTTTCAAATGTCGTTTTTTCTCTTATTAGTATTCCGATTTTGATGGTATATGTATGTTCTTTGAGGATACCAATGCTTATGTGTTCCATGGCGTCCATATATTACCGCAAGAGTGCTCGACCGGTATGGGAGCGTTATAACTGTATATGGTCACTATTTCCAGCTTTGCTTGAATGGTGGTACCAAAAGCAGTATTAATTGGTAGAGTGCTCAATATAAAATTAATTGGTAGAGTGCTCAATATAAAATAGAGCTGTGACATTTGAAACATCTTCACCTGATGAATGCATCGCATGAAAACCAATATGGTTGTGAATGTTCCTTTGTCACCCAATAAATAGATATGTAAAAACCTATATATTTATCTTATTATATTATATAACAGCTCTATTTATATTGAGCACTCTACAAATAATACTGCCTTTGGTACACCATTCCAGCAAAAGCTGAAATAGTGACCATCTCACACTACAGTAATATATATATTATATATATATATATATATATATATATATATATTATATATATATATATTTATTTATTTATTTATTTATATATTATAATCATGTATTATATATTATGGATTTAATATCCCATAACTAAAGTTTCATACTTATTTGCAATCATCAGACGGTCAAAAGGAGTAAATATCAAATCGATAATAATTTTTGACCATCTGTTGATTGCAAGTAAATTTGAAACTTTAGTTTCGGCATATTTAAATCATATTACTAATATTTGATTGTTAATCTACTCTGGTATTTTAGCATTGAGCACATTCTTATGCCATACTTTTCTCATTCATTTTCCATTCATTCTATAATATATATATATATATATATATATATATATATATGGTTTGGTTGGCAACCTTCCGTTTATTTAAGACGATGGCGTTGTTTTTTTTTTTTTTTTTTTTTTTTCTCTCACTTACAGCGCTACGTGAGTGTCTGAACAGACCGATCCTCGAATGGCAGTCTCTGGTGCAATGGCTGCAAACAAAATGTGATGCTTTTCTGTAGGTGTTGAGGTGCTGCTGTTTCTCCTTTCTTTTATATATACATATATTGTGTGTGTGTGCGCGGTGCACGCGCGTGGTGGTGTGTGTGTGTTTGTGGTTTATGGGAAATTTTTTACCATTTCAATTTGTAATTCTAAGCATCTGTTTTGTTTGTTTCGGGGTTTTGTCACTATCTGTGACAAAAAAAGCAACACCATAACACAATTCACACCTCCAAACATTTTGAAACGATATGATGTGTTAATTGACATTCATTCCGGAAGCTCCAATAGGAAGACTTCAGAGTGTTTGGGTGCCAACCTGAGGAGAGTGTTGAAGAAGTGGATTAATCCAATAGGGATTACGAAATGTATGGCGCTCGGAAGACCTGTAGTGATACAGGTTACCCGTAGTGAGGGCTTCATGTGCCTAAGACCAGTATGTGGACGGATCTGAGCAATATAGTGAATAAATGAAAGAAAAAAAACATGTTTATTAATTATGTAATTGCCATGGTTTAGCTCTTGTTCATTTCCCATGACTTAACCATTTACACCACGCACTTCTATATATATATATATATATTATAAATTATATATAATAATATATATATATATATATTATATAATATAATATAATATAATATAATAAGATAAATATATAAAGGTTTTACATATCTATTTATTAGGTGACAAAGGAACAATCACAACCATATTGGTTTTCATGCGATGCAATCATCAGGTGAAGATGTTTCAAAAGACATTTGAAAAACATCTTCACCTGATGATTGCATCGCATGAAACCAATATGGTTGTGATTGTTCCTTTTGTCACCTAATAATATAGATATGTAAAACCTTTTATATATTTTATCTTATATTATATAACAGCTCTATTTTATATTGAGCACTCTCCCATAATACTGCTTTTGGTACAACCATTCCAGCAAAAGCTGAAAATAGTGACCATCTCACACTATATTATATATATATATATATATATATAATATATATATATATATATACAATATATATATATATATATATATATACATATATTATATACATATATATATACATATATATATACATATATATAATTTATTTATTATGTATAAAAATATCTATCTATCTATCTATATATTCTATATTATATATATATATATATATATATATATAGTTTCAAACCTGGACGTGGTAACTGCATTTCATTTAGTGCTAATATCCTTGGGATGGGTATGAATCATACTCACTCTCCAGCTATGGATAAATAGTAGGGCAGACTGGGCCCTTTAACCTTGGTTAGGCGCAACCGGTCTATGAGAAGGAAAACTCTGAATTCAAACCTGCTGAACCCCGCTTAAGAAATTGACCTTGTGTCGCAATCCTGCTTGTGCGGTGGGCTTGGTACATATATATATATATATATATATATATATATATATATATATATAGTTAATTCTTTAAAACGTAATACCTCTCAGAATTATGGTCAGTCTCGAGCTGTTAAGATAAGGAAAATAACATTTTGTCATTTCTAATTTAAATATTTAATTTATCATATGTAATGTATTTGAATTTCAAAAATACATATAAAATATAGTTTTCTAAAATCATTCATCAATCTTTCTAATATCAATATCTATAATATCAATATGTATAAATATTAATATATATTTGCCAAAATTCTAAACGTATTTGCCACCTCATCTAAAATCCGATGCTTTAACCACGATGATTTACCTGCATGTCTATAATGAGAATGCTCCAGAGTTAGCGTGTTGGTTCATATGCTATAAAAAGAAAAAGAAAAGAAAAAGAAAAGAAAAAAGAGAATAAATTAAACGGGAGAAGAAGAAAGAAGAAGAAGAAGAGAAGAGAAAGAAGAAGAAGAAGAGAAGAAGAAGAAGAAAGAAAGAAACGGAAGTAATGTCTATGAAAAAGAAGAAATACATTAAATGGAAAGAAGAAGAAGAAAGAAGAAGAAGAAGAAGAGAAGAAGAAGAAGAAGAAGAAGAAGAAGAAGAAGAAGAGAAGAAGAAGAAAGAAAGAAAGAAAGAAAGAACGGAAGTAATGTCTATGAAAAAAGAAGAAATATATATTAAATGGAAAGAAGAAGAAGAAGAAGAAGAAGAAGAAGAAGAAGAAGAAGAAGAAGAAGAAGAAGAAGAAGAATATCTTTATTGGAATGAGGGGAAGTAATGTCTAACATGGAAGGAAATGAGAATTTTTCACGAAATGTGCTAACACCTCCGGCAATTACAGCTCGTGGCAATTTACTTTAATACGTTAAAGTCAACATAGTTTCAACATTTGATTCTTTTTTTTTCTTCTTTTAAATACTTACATTCTTTATTAACTTATCTTTATTTTTATTATTTTCTATTTTAAGTAAGATGCTTAAATTTAAAAATCGAAATTTAGCAACCTTCTAAAATGTTTCCTGGGAATTCAGAAAAAAATATATCGCTTTTAATTTATATATACATACTAGCCGTAGGATACGCACCTCACTGCGACATTTTTTTAAAAAAGTTTGCGTTTCAATTTGGAAACTACACCCTCCCAACTTATAAGCCGAAACCCCCGACCCTGATAAATTTCGATTTCAGACTTCTCTATTAAAATATTATCTTACAATTATTCGTATATATATATATATATATATATATACCAACCCCTCCGCACGAGCAGGATGTGACACAGGGTCAATTTCTTAAGCGGAGTTCAATAGGTTTGAATTCAGAGTTTCCCTTCTCCTACACCGGTTGCCTAAACAAGGTTAGAGCCCAGTCTGCCCTACTATTTATCCACAGCTGGAGGGAGAGTAGGATTCATAGCTTTCCCAAGGGTATTAGCGCCAAGTGAAATGCAATTACCACATCCAGGATTTGAACCCGGGGCGAGGACTTTAACCATTACAACACGCGCTTCCAACAATTCTTCATATATCAAACACCATATGAGAGTATGAAATAACACCCACACCCACACTATATATATATATATATATATATATATATATTATATAATATTATATATATATATATATATATATATATATATATATATATATATATATATATCTTATTATAATGGAGATTGTGTGCTTGTCTGTCTGTAACCGAAATTAAATCACTACTCAAGTCACAATTCCCTTAGTTATTGACATCACATTCACCATGAATTTATTTTTATTTAAAACTCATTATTGATAAAATTGTTATACCTTATAAAATACTGTTTGGAATCTACATACTAATAACATGCAAGTATATTTATATATCAACAAAAATAGCGGTTTACAGTCTGAACAGGAAGGCTAATTTGCATATTGATATCAAGAATTTGATTTTAATAAATATATGCTTAGTATTATTGATTTCTAAACTGTTTTGGTTTTTCTCTTAACGAATCTGAGCAAAAATCACTGGGATAAAATCTTAAAAGAAATCGATTAAACAAGAAGAAATAACTGTAATATTATTCTTTACTTCCTATTTGAACTAAATAGTTAAATTAGGAAAAAATTAACAATGAAAGCCGGGAGTAATGGAAAGTGATGGAAGAGTTAGTTTCAAAGTTGTTCTATTTTCCGATTATACCCCCTCTGTTCCAAAATATTTTTATCTGAATTCTTATTCAGTTTCATTAGCCTTTCTAATTTAACATGATATTTTATATATTAAAAACTTAAATACTTGCACCCGAAGGGTACATATATTTGCTAGTATATATATATATATATATATATATATATATACTGAACCTATTGGTAAACCCTTGCGGTAAGAAAAAAAAACGGCAAAGAGTTTGATAGTAAAAATATACCACCAAACTTCACCCGGGGAAAAATGAATAAAGGAAAGACCAGGAGGATCGTCCCAACGGGAAATAACTATATAATAATCTAATAATTAATACTATAATACTTGGCAAAGAATGTATATATATATATATATATATATATATATATATATATATATTATATATATATATATATATTTTTTGGATTTTTTTGTTTATTTAGAAACGTTGCTGATAAAGTATATATTAATTTTTTACTTGAAGGCACTTACAACGCATGTATCGCATAAAATTCGATACTTTTCTTATAGAAAATGAACTTGACAAGTGTAATCCCCAGTAAAGGATGGCTCGATGTGTAGAATACCGTACAGACTGTTTCGACTTTATTAAGTCTCATCAGCGGTATATACTAACGATTTCCCTCCGACAGAAATCAAAACCGGGACTTCAGCAGACGCAGTGAAACACTAGTGAAACACTTTTATCGCCTCGGCCACAGTACACAGCTGACCATCCCAAGTCCCGGTTTCGATTTCTTCGGAGGGAAATCGTTAGTATATAACCGCTGATGAGACTTAATAAAGTCGAAACAGTCTGTTACGGTATTCTACACATCGAGCCATCCTTTACTGGATTACACTTGTCAAGTTCATTTTCTATAAGAAAAGTATCGAATTTTATGCGATACATGCGTTGTAAGTGCCTTCAAGTAAAAAATTTAATATAATATATATATATATATATATATATATATATATATATATATATATATATATATATATAAACCACTAGGATTATCTAAAGTTAAAATGTAAAATGTGCTCCATACCTACGCAGAGTAAATAATAAAGTTAAACCTAATGTGTCAGATATACGTACTAAGTTTCGATTAATAGCTCATCAGGGATAGAATCTGACTATTGCCCTGATCTGCTACTAAGCGAAACTAGTGGTAGGCATATCGGACTCATAAGGTTTAACTTATATATATATATATATATATATATATATATATAATACTAGCAAATATATGCACCCTCCGGGTGCAAGTATTTAAGTTTTGATATAATAAAATATCATATTAAATTAGAAAGGCTAATGAAACTGACTAAGAATGCAGATAAAAAGATCTGCAACAGAGGGGGTATAATCGAAAAATAGAACAACTTTGAAACTAACTATTCCATCATTTTCCATTACTCCCTCTTTCATTGGTAAATTTTCCTAATTTAACTATTTAGTTAAAATAGGAAGTAAAGGATAATATTACAGTTATTTCTTCTTGTAAATGAATTTCTTTTAAGATTTATCCACGAGATTTGTGTTTATATTTCTTAAGATAAAACCAAACAATTAGAAATCAATAATACCAAGCACATATTTATTAAAATAAAATTTTAATATCAATATGCAAATTAGGCTTCTCGTTCAAACTGTAAAACCGCTATTTTTGTTGTATATATAAATACAATTGCATGTTATTAGTACGTATATGGTCAACAGTATTAATAATGTAAAACAATTTTTATTAATAACTGAAGGTTTAAAAGAATGAAATCATGGAGAATTTGACGTTAAGGGAATTGTGACTTGAGTAGTAATATAGTTTCGGTTACAGACAGAAAAACACACAATCTCCATTATAATAAGATATATATATATATATATTGTAATAGATAGATAATGCCGACAATGCAGTATTAATTGATATTAATCTTCAAATATTATTGTTCGACAAAGTTTCAATTAAGTCAGTACAGTTTCTAATTTCGAAGGATAGTGTACGTTATAATATATATAAAAATAAATTGTAAATTGATGGAGGCAAAATCGATAGCGCTCGAGAGGAGGAATTTTTCTGGAGATTTCCTCCTCTATTCTGTCAGGATTCACATTCCTTTGTTTGTAATCCAGAATAAAGTTTTTAAATTCATGGATTCTTCACACACACACACACACTTGAATATATCATTAAACTTCATTTAGTTAAAATATTATTAGACCACTTGTTAGCTCTCAACAGTAAATAATTTTCTAAATCATTTTTTTTATCAAAATCTATTAACTTCAAAATAATTTTTACATCACCTCAAAATTAGCTACCATTCTTTCTAAACCGGAAATTCGATTTTAATTGAGTGTTTTCGTAAATCGAACACTTTTTTTTATGTTTGATATCTGGCTTTGATTATCATTACAGTTTTCAGATAACCTGCACATGGAGTCAACGACTCCTGCTTACTAACAGTTTCTCAAATATGCGATCATCAGAAGATTCCATAGACGAGAAACTGTCAGTAACCAGGCACCGTTGACTCCATGTCAAGGCTGCCTTAACTTACATATAAATGCCGTATCTACAATATTGAGCACTGTTTACTTATAAATATACCACCTATATATATATATATATATATATATATATATGTGTGTGTGTGTGTGGTGTGTGTGTTGGCAACCTTCCGTCTATTTTAGACGATGGCGTAGTTTTTTGTTTATTGTTTATTTGTGTGTTTTTTTTTTTGTTTGTTGTCTTTTTTGTTTTGTTGTTTTTTCTGCTTTTTTGTTTTGTTTTTCACTCACTTACAGCCACGTGAGTGGCTGAACAGACCGATCCTCGAATGGCAGTCTCTGGTGCAATGGGTGCAAACAAAAGGTGATGCCTTCTGTAGGTGTTGGGGGTGCTGCTGTTTCTCCTTTCTTTTAGCTCTTTTGTCTGTGGCAGCTCTCTTCCACTCTGCTTCACTTCTTTTTGTTCCCTGCCTGACGAGGAGGCGCCAGGTTGCACGGTCTTCTGCACAAGCCTCCGACGTGTCTATGTCGATGCGGCATGTCTTCAGGTCTCTCTTGCAGACATCTTTGAAGCGTAGGCGTGGTCTCCCTGCCGGCCCGGTGCCCTCCACTAGTTCACCGTACAGTAGCTCTTTTGGGATGCGGCCTTTGTTCATCCTCCTGACATAGCCAAGCCAGCGCAGGCGTCTCTCACATGTGATGGCGGCCATGCTGTTAATGTTTGCTCGTTCTAGCACTTCTGTGTTAAGCACTTTGTCCTGCCAGCGGATGTGTAGAATGCGGCGTAGGCATCTGAGGTGAAAGCTGTCCAGTTTTCATATATATAATATATATATATATATATATATATATATATATTATATATATATAAAGGTCCAGGTTTTGTTACCGGCCCTCGCCAACTCAGCGTAACACAGGGATCTGTACGATAAAGTGGGGAACTGATGGTAGGTGTGGCACTCCATCTCAGAAAGCAAAAATAATCTCCCTGGTGTAGCCCTAGTGAAAACAGGATAGACTCGCTCGCTGTCTGGCTGATACCGACAATAGACCTCCGTCGACTTTACTGACTTACTCATATATATATATATATATATAATATATATATATATATATATATATATGTGTGTGGTGTTGTGGTGTGTCTGTCTGTATGTCTGTATGTCTGTGTGTAGCGATTTATTTTTAATTTTTTTAATCCCGGGCAATGTCGGGTATCTCTGCTAGTAAATTAAATAATAAAATGGGATGGGCTTAGAAAGAAGGGTCGAGGTGGGCCACAGTGAGCGAAAAGCAACATCATAACCGAAAAAAGAGTAGTGGTAGTGGCAGTGGGTGATCTCTGAGTAAAGAGCGAAAACAAGTTCATAAATATACAAATAACCTTTGAACTCTCGCCATTTTGTTCTAATGTTCAAAAGCCGCTTCCGTATCGAAGCACAAAAAGAGCGGGAGTTCGAAAACACTGCCGATAATGTATCGGGAGAGTCGGGGTCAGGGAAATAGCCGGCAGGCGCACGCACGCGCGAAAATAAGCTTCTCCACTGTGGCCCGCCCTTTTTTTTCTTTCTTAATGTTGTTTGGACGAGAGCAGGGGCAGAGGTATAAGGCAGGTGAGAATGGAGTCGGGAAGAATCGGAAGGCATTACGAGTCTATCAAATTTTTCGACGTTCCTCGCTCGTCCCTAATCCCTCCAGGTGGCTCTATCTACTTTTACGGCAGCACCTGCCTCTATACACTCAGCTTAATCGACCCTTGTTTCGGCACGCTACCTTCGCCCCCCTTGCAACTACTGCTGCTGTCGACAAAATAGAATGCTTGAAGGGCTATAAGTTCGAGCAGAGTTCTTTCGCGAAAGAGGGGTCGTCACCGACTTTCTTGAAACACGGAGATTTATCGAACTGTCTGTTTGGCAAACTTCCATGGAACTCTTGCTTGCTTGCTTGTTTGCTAGAAAAGGATTTTTTTCTTTACCCACCATCGACTTGCTTTAAAATCTATGCCTCGTGGATATCGTAAGTTTTATGTGTTCATAAAATTACAAGCAATAGATTTCCTTGCTTTCAAAATGTACATTTCAATCGTATATTTCAATCTTCTTTTTTTTCTTTTGTTTTTTTTTTTCTCGGCTAACCTAATTGTCTTTTTTAATTCTTTATAGTAAAAAGAAATGGTCTACTTACCGGTAGGTCCAGTCAGGCCAATAAATTATTTAATAAAATATCTGAGCCACGTGAACCTGTTTTTAATACCTACTCTGGATGCTGATTGGCTTTAGCATTAACTAATCAGATATACAGAAGCCGAGGTCTGTGTTGGCAAACACTCTATTTAAGGCCAGTTTTTTTCTGTTAGCATTGGAGAAGACACGGGTGGCGCATTAGAGTCTGATAATCTCTAATGGTGTCTATCTGGCGAGGAGGGGGGTATTATGTTGAAAGACCTGAAACCTCCCAATGAACCAGTTAATAATAACATAACTGACGACGCTACCCAGCGCTGTTTACTCAGGCGTATCTCAAACATTAACATCGTATTGACTGATTCTAATAAGTATAATAGTAGATAATAGTAATTATTAATATCAATTATCTAAAAAAAAAAAATATGGCTCGTGGCTGTTACGGGATTATGAGTTCAAAATAATTACATGTGATTGGAAAGACAAAAAAACAAAAAACAAAACAAAAACCAAACAAACTGTGTCTTTCATCTTCTCAAGATTTTCTTGATTTTAAAATGAACATTTCAATCTTTTATTGTTGTATTGACTGATTTTAATAGCACGTCAACCTGATTAGGGCTATTTTATGCCTATAAGCTATGGAATCAAGTATTATTATCTTGCTTGCTTGGAAAAGACTCCTTCTTACCTACATCCTACTTCTATTACAATTTATGCCTCGTGGTTATCACTAGGTTTGTGTGTACATAAAATTACAAGCTAAAGGGTGGGGGAGGGACCACTCCTGATTCTCTCATCTTCTCACGAAAGATTTCCTTGCTTTTAAAATGAAGATTTCAATTGTGTATTGTTGTATTGGGTGATTTCATTTCTCTTAATTTTTGAGATGAGGCTTGATAATTAGTATTATTTGTATTATTCGGACTATTGTCATCATCTTCATTGTTATCTGTACAACGTTTCGGTCGATGTGCACTCCGGCCTTCTTCAGGTATTTCTTGTCGGACTCAGGATATCTCCGTGGACTGAATAAAGGGTTAGGTTCAAAGTTCCGTGATAACTCCCGATTACGACAAGAAGGTTCCCAAGTCCGGGATGGTTCCAAAATCCGACAAGAAATACCTGAAGAAGACCGGAGAGCACCTCGGCTGGAACGTTGTACAGATAACAATGAAGATGAGGACAATAGTCCGAATAATACAAATAATTGAAAAGGCCGTGGAATATGACGGTAAAGTGATACCAATTGTAGTTGGTGCACTTGGAACGGTCCCAAAGAGCTTGGCAAAAAGACAGGAAGAACTGGAAATTAGAGGAAGAATTGGGACCATCCAGATCACTGCATTGCTACAATCGGACAGAATGCTCAGAAGAGTCCTGAGACCTGAGGAGACTTGTTGTCACTCAGACTCCAGTTAAATACCATCAGCTAATGCTGGTGTGAAAAACTCTCTCTTGATAATAATGATAACTCACACGGTGAATTTGAAAAGGGGATAAATAATAAATTTGGATAAAAATAAGGATAGAATATAATCAATAAAATTGAATCTTATTATAATGGAGATTGTATGTTTTTCTGTCTGTAACCAAAACTATATCACTACCCAAGTCATACTTACCTTAATTATTTACTTCACATTCTTCATGCTTTTATTTTTATTTAAACCTCAATTCTTAATAGAATTTCACATTATTATTACTGTTGACCATATCTACATACTAGGATATTTATCACGTACCTATTAATGTGAGACCATCCACGAACCGAAGCTCATGGGTGGCGGGTGCAAAAAAAGAATTGATCCCATCGACATTCCCCCCAAAGGAAGGCACCTCAGGCACTTGGCAATAAACTCAGCACTGTCCCTTTAAATCAAGGGGCAGGGGTTACCTGGGTGGAAGGCCCCCCCGGGATGAACGATGTTATCTTGTAAAGTCCAGGAGGAGCAAGAAGCCTCTGCACTCCCGGTCGAAACCGGAGTGATATGTTGACCATGTCTACATACTAATAACATGCAATTGCATTTATATATACAACAAAATAGCGGTTTACAGTGTAAACTGGAAGGCTCATTTGCATATTGATATTACAAATTTGATTTTGATAAATATGTGCTTAGTATTATTGATTTCTAACTGTTTTGTTTTATCTTACTGATAATGAGCAAAAATCTAGGGGATAAATCTTACAAGAAAATCATTAACAAGAAAAAATAACTGTAATTTTATTCTTTACTTCTATTTTAAACTAAATATTTAAATTATGAAAATTTGGCAATGAAAGACGCGAGTGATGGAAGAGTGAGTTTCAGTTAATCTATTTTTGGATTATACCCTCCTATGTTTCAAATCTTTTTATCTGCCTTCTTATTTAGTTTCATCAGCCTTTCTAATTTAATATTTCATTACATTAAAACTTAAATACTTGCACCCGGCGGGGGGAGGGGTGCATATATCTGCTAGTATAAGATAGTATCTGAAGTGAATGATAATATCTAAAATGAATGATAATATTCAAAATGAATTTGAGCGTTCACTGTCATTACTCCCTGCTCTACTCTGACCCAGAGTGGTATTACATGTTAGGGTACTCTCTATGTGTCAAGTAAAATTGTTTGAAAAAATTCGTATTCGATAGGAGCATGTAAAAAAAACAACATCTACCCTTCCAAACGCAATTCCCTAACCTCACTATCAGTAAAGACCGGTTTAGCTCAGTCGGTAGAGTGTCCGGGTGGGAACCTCAAGGTTCCTCGTTCGATACCGGCCCTCGCCAACTCAGCGTATGAGTAGCACTGAGATCTCTGCGGTAAAGTGAGGAGCTGATGGTAGGTGCGGGGGTCTGTCTCAGACGTTAAAACAATCTCCCTTGTCTATCGCTAGTGAAAAGGGGGTAGACTCCCTCGCTGATTGGCTGATACCGACTTTAGGCCACCACGACAACTTTACTTACTCTGTGTCATACCCAGGAAATTCCTTTTTGAGAGGTTCATACCCCTCAGCATGAGGTAAGTATTTACCCAACCCGTGCGCAACGGGTAGGATGTGACACAAGGTCGCAAGTATGGGGCATCAAACGAGGATCGAACTCCCTTTTCAATAGTAATGGATAAACAAGACTAGCTATTAAACTACAATGGGATGCCTCTCCTCACCAGGAGGTACAGTTAGTGTATTCCAAGCCTCGCCGACAGGGAGGGTTTACCCTAATTCCTTGAAGAAATGAATTTACGCCTTTGCCAACGGCACTTTTGTTTTTCTTGGCATCCTTCCATCTGCTAAAGACGATGGCGTAGTGTACAACTTTTTTTAAACTGCATCTGCGCGAGTGGCTGAACAGGTCAATTTTTGAATGGCAATCTCTGGTGCAGTGACTGCAAACAATGGGATGCTTGCTGGAGTTGATGTTGTCTCCCCTTCCTTCTGGTTCTCTTTTCTGTGGCGGCTTCTTTCCTCTCTTTTTCACTCCTTTTACACGAAGAAAACATAAACTGCCGGTTTCTCAGATTCCAATCTCTGCACCGTAAGACATCCGAACTTTCACATGTTTAACTCCGCACAGCAAAAAGCTCAGAGCGGCTCTTCGGAGCCGTGTGGTTTCGGTCCTAGACCCTAGACCCTAGAAGTAATAAACAGCGTTGATCCGGGGTGGGGCATCCCCTCAGGCAACACCTGCCAGCTTAATTTTAAAAGGACAGGGCTGGGTTTATTGCCCAGTGCCAGAGGCGTCCTCTTGAGGGAGAATGCCGACGGAATCAACGCATTTTTGTATCCACCACTCATGAGCTTCGGTTTGTGGTTTGTCCCACATTAATAGGGCCTTGTAAAAAAAGTTAGCAAAGTCGTCAGGGTGGCCTAAAGTCGGTATCAGCCAATCAGCGAGGGAGTCTACCCCCTTTTCACTAGCGCTAGACCAAGGAGATTGTTTTGGCGTCTGATGTACAGTGCCACACCTACCATCAGCTCCTTACTTTACCGCACAGGTTCTTATGCTACTCATACGCTGAGTTGGCGAGGGTAAGTATCAAACTAGGAATCTTGTGGTTTCTAGCCGAACTTTCTACCGCCTCTGACCCGTACACGTGGGATACGTGGTAAATACCCAGCTAGAGTGCTAACCACTGCTCCAAAGTGTTGAGACCATAAAATGCAAACTATGCTAATCGGGCAACTGGTGTTGTTAAACCCCCCCCCCATCGAATGAAACAATTAATTAATTTGAATTAATTGTTATTTTTTAAATATTATTTATCGTTTTACTTTAATTTGATTACTTTATTTAATTTTTTTTAATTTAAAAAAAAAATTTGCTTTGAAATATTGATTTGAAATTTAGCCAATCGCGTCATTTATATTTCATTTATAAATATAGTTAATCATTGAATTAAAATTTCTTACTCTTTCATGTGATTTCATTTCATCTATTCTGACGAAAAAAATCCCTGGCCTCCCACTGGTTTAAATAAGATCTTTTTTACGTGGTGATTTTTATGGGTCATCCTGCGAAGATCGAACTCGCTATTCAGTAGTAGATCTGCAAACGATTGTTCAACCATGTTTTTTCTCTCCTCTATCCAGGCTTCGCCGAATAGCCGCTTCTAGTTAAATACTAATATATATATTAATATATCCATATACATACTATGATGAATAGATAGATAAATAGATATCAACAAATTCATGTATATACTAATTTAGATTGATAGATATGAACATATTCATCTATCTACTAAGATCGATAGATTAATGCATATTAATATATTCATCTACAAACCAAGGTAGATAGATAGCTATTAAGAAATTCATTCACCCACTAAGATAGATAGATAGATAGATAGATAGATAGATAGATAGCTATTAACAAATGTATTTACCCACTAACATAGATAGATAGATAGATAGATAGATAGATAGATAGCTATAAGAAAATAACTAGATATATTAGATAGATTAGATAGATAGATAGCTATTAAGAATTCATTTACCCACTAAGATAGATAGCTATTAGAAATTCATTTAACTCGAGATAACTGACGTTGTTAGATTCCATACTATAAATTAAAGGTGACTGTACTGATTGGATAACAGGGATGACCAACTGGATGTTGTTCAAGGATTCTAACTGGCCCTTTATTGGTGATTCAGCCTAGCAGTGACCGGCCTGAGACACTGTGGCGTCTTTGGGGGCACCAGAATTACCGGGACGGATTGTGGCGTCTGAGAAAACGTTAACCTTTACAATTGACTCATAAAGACGCCTACTCCGATTTCAAGGGACTGGCAACGGCAAAATACTGTCACAGGCGTTCGTAACGTAACGGTTATCGTCGTAATTAAGCGATCGGTGGCCGAGTTCAAATCCTGCTGATAGAGGTCTGAAACCACCTCTTGTATCGTCCATGACCTCTTGCTTTCTACTGCCAAAAAAGTCGTAAGCGATTGGTGTCCCGAGTTCAAATCCTGCTGATAGAGGTCTGAAACCAGCTCTTGTATCGTCCAAGATCTCTTGCTTTCTACTGCAAAAAAAAAGTGGATGCATGTAGTGTAATGTTTATCGGTGTAGGGAAGGGACACGACATGACGAGTTGAAATCCCGGATGAGGCTCTTTATATTTCCTATAGAGCTAATACCCTTGGGAAAAGTATGAATCCAACTATTCTCCATCCAGCTATGTGTAAATTGTGGGACAGACTGGGTTATTTAACCTTGGTTAGGCAACCAGTTGAGGAGAAGGACAACCCTGAATTAAAACCTGTTAAACTCTGCTTAAGATTGACTATGTAACATCCTTCTCGTACGGAGGGGTTGGCAAATATGTATTGCAAAAGGTACAGACTTAACGACACGTAATTATGTGTACTAGCAAAATAATAAAAAAACGCCCGCCCCCGGACGATGTAAAAATAGATTTTTGAAACATATTGCCTGAGGGGTGGGAGTTAAAAATTCAATGTCATCGAGTTTGTACCCCAAGTAAGTAAAATCATCAAATTCATTAAAGGATTAAAAAATAAAACAATTTGAAATGTAAACTTTAAATATGTATTAAGATAAAACAAACTATATATAAATATATAATACCAGTCATGTATTTATTAAAACTTGTTTAAAAAAAAACCAATGAGGACTGTCTAATGTTGCATGTTCAAATTTTGAGTGTATTTATTCTATGTTATGATGATTTTGGGTAATGCCCCATTACCCAAAATCATCATAAGCAGTGACGTAGTTTTTGTTACAGACAAAAAGCGGAAGCGAATCTCCATTATTAATAGATTTATAAGCTAACTAGAAGCAGCTACCCGGCGTTTCTTGGGTAGAGAATTTACATAATTTATTTACGTTTAAATCACGAACACAACCAATGACTTTAAATTTTCTTACTATTCAAATCCTAATTTTTAAATATGTTCCAAAATATAGATAAAATCTGCATTATTTTTTACACAAAACGCAAGCTCTGGTGATAGTGAATGGGTATATATATATTTACTTTGTCATTAATTGTTTTATTTTCATAGTTTCCTCCGTACCATGATAATATGTTGCCTACCTTTTGAATGTGACCTACGAAATCATGTCTCTTATAGTATGTGACCTACCATAAAAGCATATTATAAGGTTATAACAATAACTGCTAACCCTAACCCTATTTCAATATTTTAGAATTAAATAGATCTCTGATTCATGTAAATTATGGATAAATTCTTTTTTAATTATTCTTAATTACTATATACAGCTTATGACCGAATTACATTTCTTGAATATATGTGAAAAATAATTAGTTTCAATAAATTGCCTTATACTTATATCTATAAATATACTCTGATTGAAGTAGGACACATTCAAACCGGGTAGGCCACATACTATAACAGAATCGAAAAGGTAGGCCACATATATATAACGGCACTTATCTCTCTCTCTCTCTCTCTCTCTCTCTCTCTCTCTCTATATATATATATATATATATATATATATATATATATATATATATATATATGTGTGTTATAGTTATTGCGTTAAGAAATGGAATCGGCGACCCAGGTTCAATCCCGTGGGAACGTCATGAATCCATTTTTTGTATCGTTTCTGATATTTTGCTGAGGCAACAGCATAAACTAACAGTTCGTAACGTAACGGTTATCATCATAGGAAATGGATACGGTGAACCGAGTTCAAATCCAGAACGAGGCTGTTTGTTTTTCACACAGCGTTAATACCCTTAGAAAAGGTATGACTCCAATTATTCTCCCATCTCCAAGCTATAGTTTGATTGTAAAGAATAATGGGCTCTTTAATATTGGTGTGGCAACCGGTCTATGAGAAAGATATCTCCTGGTTCAAACCAATTGAAGTAAGCTAACCTAGGCGGAGTGGCCTATTGTCGTTATCAGCCAGACAACCAAGGAGTCTACCTCTTTTCCCTAGCGCTAGACCAGTGTAAAGCACCTGGGAATAAGAGTATTGTATACAAAGGGGATATTTTGAATTAAAATAAACGCTTCATTCAATGTTTAGTTCTATCTTGGTAAATACAGCTTCAGTCTCAGCCAAGGGGACTATTTTGAAGAAAATGAATGTTTTATTCATTGTCCATTTCTGTCATGGTAAATACAGCTTCAGTCTCGATTCTTTTCAAGACAACCTGTACATATTGACGCTATATATTCGTATGGAAGAAAACATCAAGTATCTTGCGCTCAGTGAGGATTTACCTCACTCCTCAGTAATGGTGATAGACTAGCTGCTTAATAATTACCGACGACAAACTGTCCACAATCTATGTGTTCATATTAATTCGTATCAGGTTACAATATAATTGCCCCCCTCTCTACCTCTCTGTCTTTCTTACCCTCTCACTCTTATTTCCTGTCCCTCCCTCTCCCTCTCACTCTTTTTCTGGTTCTCTCATTCTCATCCCCTCTCTCCCTGACTCACACTCCCCCTCTCTTTCTCTCTCTCTCTCTCACCCCTCCTCTCTTTATCACTCCCCCTCTCTCTCACTCCCCCTCCCCCTCTCTCTCTTTCCTTATTTCCTCTTCTGACGTTAGACAAGTGTAATTTTTTCATCTCCATATATTTTTTAACTGCAGGTCTCTTGTTGCCATTTTCCCACTGATCTTATTACGGTTTCGATTCTGCCTGGCGCCAGTTACACGATGTAGCTGGCGTTTCTAGAAATGTCGAGTAATTGGTGCTGCAGGGGCCCCACCGGATAAAGGAAGGAAATAAAGAAGGGCAGGAAAAAAAGAAAAAAAGTAAAGAAGGGAGAATATGGACGGTTGAATAATATATATATATATATATATATATATATATATATATATATATATATATATGTGTGTGTGTGTGTGTGTGTGTCTGTGTGTGTGTGTTATATATATATATATATATATATATATAATATATATATATATATAGTAAAGGGATACTCGATTAGAAAAAAGAGTAGGAACAAATGGACGCACTAAGGACGCATTGGTTTGATTTTTGGGATTTTACGTCATATCAAACCTTATTGGGTTATTTTATGCCGAAGAGGTTTCGTTTCATCCATTCTTGATGAGTATTCAATTGTTTTTAAACTCAATTTTTGAACACATTTTAAAACTCATTTTTCTAGTATTATTTGGATTCTCACTATTCCCAAAATTCCCACCGAATTGTCCAATTGGACACATAGCCTAGTGGATAAAAGAGTTAATTTATTACAGTTCTTAGTGACAGTTATCTATAGACTGCAGGTTCAATCCTGGCCAGGGGTAGCAGTAACCTAGAATAACAATTAACAAAGATTAACACCTCTACCCCAGCTATGGTTAGCGAAATGAGAACAGGATACCCTCGTGGACTGAATAAAGGGTTAGGTTCAAAGTTCCGTGATGGTTCCTGATTACGACAAGAAGGTTCCCGAGTTCGAATAGAAGGTTTCAGAGTCCGAGAAAGTTCACGAGTCCGACAAAAAATACCTCGACCGAAACGTTGTACAAATAACAATGAAGATGAGGACAATAGTCCGAACAATCCAAATAATATTAATTATCAAGCCTCATCTCCTTTTTTTTTCTATTCAAACAATAGATAGGAACCTAACAGATAGTACCACTCCGGGTCAGTGGATTTGGTGATGAAGGGGTAGTCCACATTCCCCAGAGTTCTGGAATAGGAACTTCACCAATAAATGCAGTTTAACGTCATACCTAGATAAAAGAGTTAGGTAAACACAGTTCTAACTGACAGTTATCTCTAGACTGTAGGTTCAGTCCTGGTCAGGGGCAGCAGTAACATAGAATAATAATTAACATAGCTTAACACCTGTACCCCAGCTATGGTTAGCGGAATGAGAACAGGATGCCCCCGTGGACTGAATAAAGAGTTAGGTTCAAAGTGCCTTCTGGCACATATAAGGATTGTGTTGGTTGGTTGGGTGGGTGGTTGAATTTTACGGCATGTCAACCCATTGGGTCATTTTATGCCGAAGACGATTTTGTTTATTTCATCCATATTGATGGGTAATCAATTTTTTTCAAAAACATTTGTTTCTATCTAACCCATAGATGGACCCCAACAGGTACTGCCACTCCGGGTCGGAGTGAACATGGGAGCAATGGAGGTGAAGGTGTGCTCCACATTCCCCAGACCTCCAGAACTAGAACCTCACCATCAGAGAGAGTTTAAAGTCATACCCATGACATGACATGAAGATCCTCAGCCACCGCCTTCTAGCACATATGATTAAAAAGGTTGGGCGTTGCCATAAGGGCAATAGAGTTGGGACAACCATATAAATGCTAGGGCCTGACATGACCAGCCGATTGATCGTAGGGTGTCTCTCCTAACTCCCCTCTAGCCTAAATAAGGACCAAAGTGGAGTATTGCATTTCATGGGCAGTTCAACCACCAGGATTCCGTCCTTAAGCATCACAGGTGACCCCATTGTTTTTTTTTATTTACCTCTACGTGCAGTCGGCGTATTCTACAGCCCCAGTCGACAGGGTGGGTGGAGCGATTGATTTCTCGAAGTTACAGCGGTTCATGATGATATGGGTACTTCTGTTTAAGAAGAGAGTCAAGAATACTAATTAGTATTTCACTGTTATATCTGTTATATCTAGAATTTAGTGACGTGTGGTATAATCGTTATCATCATAGAAAATGGTCACGGTGTTCTGAGTTCAAATCCTGGACGAGGTTGTTTTCTTTTCACATAGCATTAATATCCGTGGAAAATGTATGCATCCAATTTTGTCCCACCAGCCATGGGTAAATAGTAGGACAGAGTGGGCTCTTTAGCCTTGGTTAGGCAACCAATCTAGGAGAAGGAAAGTTGACTGTTGTACTTAAGATTCTAAATCCCTGCTATACATCCACAATGCATGCACATGTAGATGCACACTTATACATTTACGTTTAGGATACTTTTGCCTTTATAAAAATCCTAATATATATATATAGAGAGAGAGAGTGTCCGGCAGACAGACAAACAGAGCTGAAGACAGAGAATGAACATATATATATATATATATATGTGTGTGTGTGTGTGTGTGTGTGTGTGTGTGTGTGTGAGAAGAGAGAGAGAGACAGAGAGGAGAGAGAGAGGGAGAGAGAGAGGGGGAAGAGAGAGATGGCGAGAGACACGCAGATAGACAGACATACAGAGATGGAGAAAGAGAATTAATATATATATATATATATATATATATATATATATATATAATATATATAGATAGATAGATAGATAGATAGATAGATAGAGACAGACAGACAGACAGACACAGAGATATAAAGACAGAAAAGAGACAGAGTGAGAGAGAGAGAGAGAGAGAAAGCGAGGCAGATCAATAGCTATATATATAGATTGATAGAAAGATATATAGCTAAATAGATACATGCCTGCCTACATACATACATACATACATACATACATACATACATATCTACATAGATGTGCTCCTCATACCTAATTGTCGTCCTAAGCAAATACATTGTTCACTTCTCAATTAGAGTACAAGTGAAATTAACTCAGAAAAATCTCGTTCTTTGTAAGAGCGTATAATTTAAAGCATTAATCTGTCAAGGACAATTCATTATCGGCCACTTTCCTTTTAAGACAACCAATTAACCACTCATTTATACGAGCCTCACAATTTGAACTTTTTTTTTTATTGCAGGAAGAAAAGAAACAAAAAAAATCACTTGCAATTTAAGTGTAATGGTTTTAGATTTACTTTCTACTTACATAGTATAGGTTAAAAGCGTGCTAAGGATAAGAAACATTTTTAAACCTTCTTTTTAAATGCGGGCATCATTGGGGAATGATAAATATTTAGGTTTATGGACTAAAAAAAGGCCTATTTACTAGTATATATATACGGTCTTCTATAAAAGGAGCACTCTCTGGTGGCCTTTACATATATATGTGTGTGTTTATCAGTTAAAATCCTCCTTGTAGGTTACAATGGCCGAATGTGTTAAGCAGCCTGATTGATGATGAATCGCTCGGGTTTCCATCCCGGCTGGAGGTAGACTGTAGATGTCTACCTACACTGAAGACACGTGATACGTCGAAACACGGTGCTTGTGGATTACTATATACATATATATATATATACATATGATATTGAGTACTATTTACTTATTATATATAGCACTCGAACACTACAAAAAAAAAAAAAAAAAAAAAAAAAAGTTACCTACACCACAAACTTTTTGAAATTTTAACATCTTCTTTCAATTGTACTGTGGATATGTAAACAACTTAATGCTGGATCATATTTTGAACATTTTTGATAATCTCTTACACTTTTTTATATATTTACACCAAACTCTTTTTTCAGTTTATTTTTTGAATTAAAAATGCTTCTGATTTTAAAAATAAAATTTATTTTATTTTTGAAACAGTATGCGCATTTGAAAAAATTCAAGCATTCCAGCGTGTGTTTGTACCCCCTATTTTCTTCAAACGGTTTTATCCCGTCTCTTTTTCATATATTTTTTTTTGCTCGTTGAAGATGACCCTTCTATAAGGCGTCGAAACAGATTTCTGTCAGCAGATAATTATCACTAATTGTTTTTTTCAAAATGTTAAATTCATTCTGTCGGATTAATTTCCATTTATTTACATATAGCACTCTATATTATCAATATTAATATGTATATATACATATATATGTGTGTGTGTGTGTGTGCGTGCGTGCGTGCGTATGTATATAGATATATTACTCTATCGGTTATAAGTAAGTACACCCAAAGCCTTTTTTATAAAAAATATTTTTTCTTTCTTAAAATAATAAAATCGTTAAACAGGAGACATCTGTTTTGTTTATATATATATTATATATATATATATATATATAAGTAAAGAAATTAAGAAAATAAAAAAATAAAAAATAAAAATCTGTTTTCAAATGCCGTTAAAGTAATAAAGAATTCATCATACATCAGCATCTGATGAGTCGGGAGAGTTAGACATTTTGTCTAAGCTCCCTGAAATAGACTATAATGCTAAATCTCTAAGTCTTTTGTTATTTCTTTACTTATATAATTGCTCTGTGACTCTAACATTAAGAGTACACATTGAGCTCTCAAACTGCGACAGGTTTTTTAAATAAAACTCTTGTGTCGTAAGGAAGATTTATTCTCTGGACTTTTGGATTATATATATATATATATATATATATATATATATATATATATATATATATACCTTTATATGTAAAACTTTATATAAAAAACTTTATATGTAAAACTTTATATGTAAAAAAACAAAATATAATAAATAATTAAACATTTATGAAGTACAAAATATAAAAAATACATAATCATAAAAATTCCTTTTCTAAAAATCTTTTGAATACCAACCGTCACATTGTTTTAATACCCATTCCCTTTTTGAATAAGTTAATTCGTCTTGTTGCCAACATCTCAAAATCCGCTACAATAAAGTGTTGACCGACAAAAAAGTTACAGACATCGTCATGACCGACAAAAATATGGCGCGAATGTCCACATTGGAGAATAATGTAACAACTTTCGTTCTTTTTTGCAAAATTAAGGTTTTTCACAATCACCACGGAGTGAATGAGCTCTGATGATGATTTTTGTAAAATCGAAATATTGATCAATATCAGCTATGATTATATTATAAATTGTTTTCTCTTTAACAGCATTGTGTGATGTTTTCATTCCACCTTTTCATATATATATAAGTGTATTTAGGCAGCATTTTTTTCTTTTATACAGGTTTCGTTGAATTGAACAGACAATTCCTGTCTGACAAATTTTTCATTGATCCGTTCTAATCTTCGGGCCATTTTTCTGGTGTCAGAGTGGAACTGGTATACCAGTCCACCGAATGTTTCAACACTAGCGCTTTCGGCAATACACTTTGCCGTCCTCAGGTGGGAAACGATGGAATAGTTTTCATGTCTCGTTTTTAGCGAGAACGAGTAAAAGCAAGGAATTAGTGGGAGGTAATATCAATTGGTAGTGGGAGGTTTTTGGAATGGTAGTAGTTTGAACATATATATATTTATATACCACCAACGACAAAACTATTCGTACACCCATCAATCCCGGACATTTTTACCTATTTCTTAGTTTCTAATGCATGTATGTTGCCAGGTGTTTTATACATTATTAAGCTAAAAAAAGAATATAAAATTCAATTTTCAGAATAATACGTTATATATAACAAATTTAACAGTGCAATAATTCAAGATATGGAAAGACAAAAATATTCGTACAGTATAAAATATAGTTTTAAATTCATTGGTTCGTGTAATTATAGGATTTTCATTTTTGCATTTCATCTTTGGCGATTTGGACAGTCTCATCAGAGGGTTTTGCAAGATGATAACGGTCAGAAGATTAATGAACTAGAGTATTAATATGTACATTTACTGCTTATTCTATAAAAAAAATTAAGTAAAGTAGTCAGGGCGGCCTAATGTCGGTATCAGCCATGCAGCGAGGGAGTATATCCCCCTTTTCACTAGCGCTAGACTAAGGAGATTATTTTAGCGTCTGGGGTGGAGCGCCACACCTACCATCAGCTCCTTACTTTACCGCACAGATCCTTATGCTACTCATACGCTGAGTTGGCGAGCGCAGGTATCGAACTAGGAAACTTGTGGTTTCTAGCCGTCGTTTTATTTGAACAACATGTCTGACCAATTGAAATCTGCGTTCCTCACGAAACGAGACTTTGTCTTTGTTTTAAATGGAGAAAAAGGCGCCAATCTTTAATATTTTTTTTTTTTTTTTTAGACTCAAGAGGAATTTTTTTCTCATAGATTTGGTTCGGATAATCGTGTTAAGAGATTCTTCACGGCACCTTCCGATTGGATGAACTCCAGTTTTTGACAGTTTTAAAAATCATTGACTCGTAGTTTGAGAGCGAGCTTCCTGTTCCATTAGAATTCAATTTTGATGAATCTGGCATCTCTTAATGTGATGGAAGCAATCATGCCCGAAAACTAGGTTACTTGATATGAACCTAAAGATTCAGACCAATAATTCGGGCTGTTTTCCGTTTTGTTTGCAGAAACTCTACGATGGTTTAATGTGTATTCTCAGTAATTACACAGACTCCGTGTTTCGACGTATCATGTCTCTTCAGTTTGTAAGCAGGGTATTATTTGTATTATTCGGACTATTGTCCTCATCTTCATTATCATCTTACAATAGTCCGAATAATACAAATAATACTAATTATCAAGCCTCATCTAAAAAATTAAGAGAAGTTGTAAGCTGGCTTCAGCTTGTTTGAATTCAGAGTTTGCTTCTTCTGTACTGATTGGCGTACCAAACCCAAAGGCCCCAGGGCTAGGGGGTGGTGCTGATGGATTCATGTCTTTCTCAAGCAAATTATCGAGAAGTTAAACACCAACAGCCCCGTCCAGGATTTGAATTCTGCTCTCCAGTTCCACTTCCTGCGATGATAACCATTACTATAATACGCGTGCTGTAATGGTTAAAGTCTTGGGAAATGGACTCGTTGACCCGAGTTCAAATCCTGGACGTGGTAATTGCATTTCACTTAGCGCTAATACCCCTGGAAAAGGTATGAATCCTACTCTCCCTACAGCTATGGGTAAATAGTAGGGCAGACTGGGCTCTTTAACCATGGTTAGGCAACCGGTCTAGTAGAAGGAAAACTCTGAATTTAAACTTGATAAACTCCGCCTAAGAAATTGACCATGTGTCGCATCCTGCTCGTGCGGAGGGGTTGGTAAATATATATAGTACCGTCTCCTGTAAAGCATATTATATTCAGAGGTATATCTCTTTCCTTTCCCAAACCTTTTGGCAACACTCTGTATATGCATATAAATGCTTCATAGAATAAAAACACACATTATCCGTTTATATATATATATATATATATATGTATATATAGGGTCATCCACAGACACGTGTTTCGACTTATCAAGTCTCCTCAGTGTGGCTAGACATTTTGTAAGCTACCTACAGCCGGAATTGAAATCCGATCGGTTGGGTGTCAGTCCGGCACCTTAACCATTAGGCTGTCTTCACTTACAGAATGGGAAGGGGATTTTAACTGTTTTAATACACACATCGCTTTGCGTGTAAAGGCCGTCACAGAGTGCTCCATTCCTTAGAAGAGCGTTGTATATATATATATATATATTGTGAATAAAAAGGCCTTAAGTACCATGGGCATCGTGATTATGGACCATTTCCGATCGTGGGTATCTGAGGCCACCGAAGATACCCACGAGTGGAAATGGTTCATAATCACGATGCCCATGGTATTTAAGGCCTTTTTATTCACAAATAGATTTGCTCTGTTCATAAAAATTAAAGATTGAGCTCTCACACGGAACCTGAACTCTACAACAAACTACTGGTAGAAAATAGTACCAGCCTTGAATCACCTTGTATCAAGAAACTTGGTATCTCAACAAAGTATATATATATATATATATATATAATATATATATATATATATATATATATATATATATATATAGTGGTAACATGATTTACGAGTTTAATTCAACTAATTTAACTAACTCTCCTCGTATATCAAACTCAATTTTCCACATTGAAATAAAATGAAATTCCATTAATCCGTTCCAGGTTCCTTAAGAATATCCTTATTTTTGGTTACATTTCTTTAAATAAACAAAATAGCACTGTATTGAATAATAGAATAGAATGCAATAAAATATGTGCTGCCAAATGTTTTAATGTTTATTTTTATAATATTTTTCTTTGGAAAAATGAATAAGAAAACCTTTATAACCATTCTGTGTTACACTGACTTACGAATTTAATTCGTTTCACTCGTAACTCAATTTTCTCGTATATCAAATCAATTTTTCTCATGGAAATAACCTAAAATGCTATTAATCCGTTCCAACTCCCATAAAACACTCTAATTTTGGCTATGCTTTTTAAATAAAAAAAAACACTGTGTTCTATAAAATATAAATAATAAGACACGATGTAATGAATTATGTGCTGAAAAAAAAGTCGTCGGGTTGCCTAATGTCGGTATCCGCAGACTGTGAGGGCGTCTATCCACTTTTCACTCGCTAAACCAAGGAGATTGTTCTTATCATCTGAGGTGGAGCGCCACACCTACCATTAGCTCCTTACTTTACCGCACAGATCACTGTGCTACTTATATGCGAGGGCCGGCATCGAACCATGAACCTTGTGGTTCCTAGTCAGATGTTTATCTATACATATATAAAGGGCAGTTTGTGTGTATGTATGTATGTCGGGAGGAAACTATGAAAATAAAACAATTAATGACAAATTAACAAATACATACACATTCACTATCACCAGGTCTTATTTTTGAGCAAAAATAATCAAGATTTAAAAAAGTCGTCGGGTCGGCCTAAAGTCGGTATCAGCCAATTAGAACGGGAGTCTATCCCCTTTTTACTAGCGCTAGACGAAGGAGATTGTTTTGGCGTCTGAGGTGAAGCGCTTCACCTACCATCTAGTTCTTTACTTTGCCGCACAGATCCTTGTATTACTCATACGCTGAATTGGAGAAAGCCGGTATCGAACTAGGAACCTTGTGGTTTCTAGCCGAACGCTCTAGCGACTGAGCTAATCCGGCCCTAATTTATACTAACTATTAGGTAATTAAAAATAAATTAAATGATAACAACATGGATTTTTTTTTTGCATTTAGTATTCTAAATAGAAGACAATATTTTTTCTTTTCAGAGTGTCTGGGTCAACGCAAGATTTTTTTATGTTGGAATTTTAATGGGGCATCCAGCGATGTTCCAAATCACGATTATTTATAATGGATTTGTGAGACTAGATTTTTCTTATCCTCCCTCTACCCAGGCGATGCCGGGTAGCCGTTTCTAGTTTTTTATAAATAATCTTTTGCGGGGTGTAATGAATTTTAAAACTTAGATATTTTTAGTAGACCTATTAACATATGTGTATCTATATATATATTTACCAACCCCTCCGCACGTGCTGGATATGACACAACGTCAATTTCAACAGGTTTGAATTCAGAGTTTTCTTTCTCCTGGACCGGTTGCCTAACCAAGGTTAAAGAGCCCAGTATGCCCTACTATTTACCCATAGCTGGAGGGAGAGTAGGATTCATACCTTTCCCAAGGGTATTAGCGCAAAGTGAAATGCAACGTCCAGGATTTGAACTCAGGACGACGAGTCCATTTCCCATGACTCTAACCATTACACCACGCGCTTCCTACATAAGTGTATCTAAAGGTTGCTCGTGCTTCAAATACTGACTCATGACACAGAGCAAAAAGCCACTGGGTGACAGCTCGTAACTCAGAAAGCTCGTAAGTTGAGACACTCGTAAGTTGGGACACTCGTATGTCAAAGCATCGCTGTATTTCATTTCTGTATTGGCCATATTATTTCTTTTTTGTAGTTTTTTTTCCATGATAATCGGTCAGATTTCTCACATGTCCCTCACTTCCTTCCGTCACTTCCTACAAGAATGGCCTCTCATGTTTCCATAGAATCACGCGTTTGCTCAAAATACAAATAATAACATTAAAAAAAAAGGCTGACAACTGCCCATGCGCATAAAATATGGCGCGAAATGGATACACCGATTTCCGGTTTCTGGGTCCATGGGATGTTCGGGAATCTACTATGCCATACCACGCTACATTTAAAATCCACAAATATGTTAACAATAGCAAGTAATTACAGTGGTAACTTGACTAACGAATGCCCCCAACGTACGAGTTTTCTGACATACGAGTTGTCACTCAGTCGATTTATTGCTTTCTGTTAAGAGATGAAACATTACTTTACCGATGTGTATGTTGAAATTGTTTTAAGTAGATGAGATATAGCTACCGAGGTATGTGAAATGATTTACTAATTTCTGAGATTTTAAAGAAGATGGATTTGTCTTGATTAAAACACACGAACCCTATTCAAACTGAGGTCACATAGAGAACAATGCTTCTAATACAATCTCTAGACTAATCGGTGTATT
>CM042166.1:12465617-12475617 GCA_023376005.1 Doryteuthis pealeii | reverse complement strand
GAAAATATAAATAAGCGTTCCTCTACTAAAGTTAAGTCCCATTCCAACGGGCATGTTTATAACACCTATGATTAATCGAAAACTCGATTAATTTAAAGTAACCCTGAAGAATCAATCGATGAAACTCGAGTAGGTTACTCCTTTCCATTGTTAAAATATATATATATATATATATATATATATATATATATATATCTGTGTGTGTGTGTGTGAGTGTTTGTGTAAATATATATGTATATAGAGAGAAATTGTGTGAGAAAGAGAAAGTATCAGCATAGGGAAGTCTCAGAGTTAACGGCGTTGGGTGACTGTTAGCTTCTCGCCTATTCTGTCTGTCATCAGACCAGGAGCCGTTGACTCTGTCTACGTTATCCAAATCTAAGTCTGCGTATTGTCTATTATCGATATTGAGCACTCTTTATTCATTAATAGACCAAACTCTATACACACAAACAAGTACACATACACGCACACATATATACTGTGTGTATGTTTGTGTGTATGTGTGTATGTATGTGTGTAAGTGTGCAAGTGCGGGGACATATGTGGATTTACATACATTAAAAAAAAAAAAACGCGTTAGATAGATATATTTCTATATATTGTCTATCATCGATATTGAGCTGTCTTTACTTTTAAATTTAACAAAATTATATATATATATATATATGTGTGTGTGTGTGTGTGTGTGTGTGTGTGTGTGTTTGCAAATGCGAGAATATGTGTAAATTTACACACCTTTAAAAAAAAGAGAAATAACCTGATAGATAGACGGAGAGGATGAGAGTATAAACTCTAGACAGACAGACAGAAAGATAGATAGATAGATAGATAGATAGATAGAGAGAGAGAGAGAGAGAGAGAGTGTGTGTGTGTGTGTGTGTGTGTGTATCGAGAGAGGGGTGGAGTGTGGAGGCGAAGTGGTTGGAAATGAAAGAGACATTCACACAAACCACTTTCATTTTATGACCACAGTTTTTACCGGACAGGACCAAAGGCCGAATTCAAAACATTATGCGCCAAAAAAGCCATTTCTGACCCTATTAACGCAGCATCCGGTTAGCGTCCATAAAATGGCTACTTTCAAACACCGGATCGAATTACAAATTAACAAGTCCCGTGTGACTGCATTTTTTCCGCGAAAAAATCAAAACAAAAAAAAACAAGAAAATAAAGTCGACATTGGACACAGAAAAATACTTCGCTTACTACATTGTTATTTTTATGGTCTCCCTCTGTGTGCATATGTGTATATGTGTATGTGTATGGGTGTATCTATGTGTGCGTGTTTGGTTGGTCTTTGTATGTGTATTTAGACGCAGGTGTGTGCGTGTACGCGTGTACACACGTGGGCCTGTGTCCATCGATATTTAAAACTAGCTGTTTGTTCTGTATTTTCGCGTCACCTCTGTATTTAAAGTGGACCGTGCTGGAATAAGCCGTGTTTCCCGGCAAAAAGCGAAACGAGACGTGCTTGTGCATTGGGCGTTGGCTATAATGCGACTAGATGTGGTATCATGCGGGTAGTAAGCGGGAGTGGTTGTAAGATGATATTGATTCTTCACCCTCCCAATTTGTATGTCTTTATTGAATACCGAATTTCTCGCCATATAACACACACCAACTCTAAAATTCACCTTCACCCTGTCGAGGAGGCTTAGAATACGATGAATGTTTTCCCGGCAAAGAGATAAGACCACCACTGCTACTAAAATAGTTATACAAAATTAGACACAACTGGGTTGTGAATGTGATCCACTGGGAATTATGCATTGACCATACAACAAAATGGTATATGCATAAACCCGAATCTGTTCTTGAGAATGAAACGCATGAAATTCTCGGAGACATCGAGATAAAGACGGATCACCTTATCCCAGCCAGCAGACCAAACCTAGTGTTGATAAACAAAAAAGAAAGAACTTGTCAACTGGTGGATTTTGCAGTGCCAGCAGATCACAGGGTGAAGCTGAAGGAAAATGAAAAAATGGACAAATATCTGGACCTTGCCAGAGAACTGAAAAAGTTATGGAACATGAAAGTGAAAGTGATACCAATCGTGGTTGGTGCACTTGGAACAGTCCCGAAAGGATTGGAAAAGGGTTTGGAAAGTTTGGAAATCAGAGGAAGGATTGAAACGATTCAGAACACTGCACTGCTGCAATCTGCCATAATACTCAGAAGAGTCCTGGAGACCTGGGGAGACATGCTGTCACTCAGACTCCAATGAAAGACCATCAGCTAATGTTGATGTGAAAACTCAAAATAACAAGAACAACGACAACGACAAGAACAACAACTGTCGGGGAGGCTTAGAATATGATGACAGTTTTCCCGACAGAGAGATGATCACTAACCCTACTAAAAATGGGTGACATTGATGTAACACGAAACGGAAACTGATAGTGAGGCTACAGTTCTGGAAATACTTAATAAAGTACTCTTTTTGCCATTAATCCCAGTTCCACTCAAACCGGGACCAGTAGTATCTTTTAGAGTCCCAACTAAGGGGTAAAATGGGGTCATGTGCAAAAAAAAGAAAAAAAAAGCTTTTAAGAATCTGCACAAAATTAATTTGGCTGGTCACGTCAATCCCTAGCACCTACATAATTGTCCTAACCCTGTTGCTCTTATGACAACTCCCCAACCCTTTTTATTATATATGTGCTAGAAGGCGGTGACTATGTGTGACACTAAACTGCATCTAATGGTGATTTTCTAATTTTAGAACTTTTAAAAAAATTGCAAAGCCATCAAGAATGGGTAATCTGAACATTAGCTACATAAATGAGAGTAACCTCCTCTTGTTTCTTTCACTTTGAGGAAGCCATCTGTTTTGGTTGCTTTTTTTCATTTCACCGTAAATCTACACTTTAAATACGAATTTGCTCGAATCAATACAACTGAATGTTTTAACACATAAATAGCATAACATATGTTCTTAATTGTGCTTATGCATTATTTGAAATGAACTTAATTGTTATTAAGAACACATTATATGATATTTTCGTGTATGCAGTTGTATTGATAACGAAATTTTGAAATGAAAATGGCCCACCAAAACAGAAGACTTCCTCAAAGTGAAAGAAACAAGAGGTTACTCTCATTTATGTAGCTAATGTTCATATTACCCAAGAATAAATAAAACAGGAACGTCTTCGGCATGAAATAACCTAACAAGGGATTACATGCAGTAAAAAACAACCAACCAGCCAACCATCCAACATCTATTTTTCTATCTATTCATTTATCTATCTGTCTACTAGAAGCGGCTACCCGGCGTTACCTAGATAGCATGGGGAGGTAAAAAAGTTAGTCTCACAGATCCATTATTATTGAATCGTGAGTTCGATCCTCTTAGTATGCCCCATTAAAATTCCTATGTAAAACAGAAGTTGCTTTGACCCAGCCATTCTGAAAAGAAAAGTTAATGTCTACTATTTAAAATATTAAATGCCCAAAAAAAATTCTATGCTGTTATCATTCAAATTTTATTTTTTAATTATCTTCACTAATATAGATCAAGCCTCCATTATTTTTGCTCAAAAAGCAAGATCTGGTGATAGTGAATGTGTATATATATTTACTTTGTCTTCTTTTCATAGTTTCCTCCGAACACACATACATACACAACCTACCCTTTATATATGTATAGATGAACCTTTTGCCAGGAGATTATATAAATATTTGAGAGCTCGATTGATGGCTTGGCCCCTTGAATGACTCGCTCCAACCTTTTGTTGGATTTGTCATGTCAGCAGAAATGCAATAGGCAGAATAATCTTGAAGCAAATAGCCACCCCCCGGTTTTAGCTACGCCCTTGCCTTTCGATATCTATCACGCCTAATTTTCTACACCACCCTTAATATGAAATGCAGGGTGACCCAGGGAAAGAAGATAAGAAGGCAATGTTTTCCACCCATCTAAATTCCAACATTCACAAATAACGATACAATTATTTATCCGACTTGTCTATAATAAATCGATGCCTAAAAACTAAAACAGTAATTTTTTTTCATCATTTTCGGGGTTCTTTTCCTCCTCAAACATCCACAATGCCTATTTCCGGTTCCTCTTCGTGCCTCGTTCTCATATTTTAAGGACTTTCCTTGTAAATTTGAAAGCCAAGAAAGACACCAAGACGAATGAGGGCTCCAATTGGCACGCAAACACAACGACACGGTAGGGCATGTTTGGCGTCTGAGATATGACGCATATATATCAGAACAGGCCAATCACGGAGCGTGTTTGAGGATCACAGCCTAATTTCCGGTTGGGCATGCGCACACAAGCCGGCGTGGGGCGAATCTTTTCTTATTAAACAATTCTTGATTCGGGCCGGTACAAACGAGATATCGAATTACCAATGTTAACCGCACAGGCGAATGTACAATAACGGACGGGAGAGTGACTACGAATGATGAAGCAAACACTCGCTGGCACACAAATATATTCACCCTGGTGAATTACCGGATATATATATATATATATATATATATATATATATATATATATATGTGTGTGTGTGTGTGTGTGTGAGGTTAAGTAAACAAACAAATGTGTTTATTTTTATATGGCTTTAAGCCGACAATCTTTGGAGGATATGTGCTTAATTGAAGTCATACCTAATTTTGAAAAATTAATTAGTTAATAATGGGCCAACTTAGAATCATCCTAATACCAACTTACCTGGTAACCATCTACGTATATATATATATATATATATATATATATATATATATATATATATATATATATATATACGTAGATGACTTATTAATATATATATATATATATATATTAATAAGTCATCCACAGACACGTGTTTCGGCATATCATGCCTCTTCAGTGTGGCTAGACACAACTATCCTTGGGTAGGGTTCGAACACAGACTGACCACATGGTAGCCCGATATCTTATCCCCTCGCCCACTGACAGCTGATGCGGGGACTGGTGTTTTTAAACTATTAAATACATAAGAATGTATGTATCTTTCGGTCACTGAGAGATCAAATTTCCGGAGAAATGATCATTGCTTATTTGCGTAGTAGTGAGAGTTAATTTAAGTTACCAATTAGAGAGCTCATTACCAAATTTATGTGTGTGTGTGTGTGTGTGTGTGTGTGTGTGTGCAGAAAAAGGGACGGAATGAGTCATGACAATTAATATTGTAAAGTATTCAATATGCACTTGCAGATTCGGTCCCGGGAACTCAATCAGTAACAAGAGTTAACTAATCAGTTTTAACCGAGAATGATTTTAGCATGTCCTTTTTCTTCCCTTTCTTTCTTCATAATAAAAACGGAATGATCCTAATTTCATTAATTATTAACTAATTAATTTTCAAAATTAGGTATGACTTCAATTAAGCACATATCCTCCAATATATATATATATATATATATATATATATATATATATAATAGGGTGTTCGGAAAGTAATGAGGTTTAACTAAGAGGATATAATAAAAAATGTAAGCTTAATCAATTAATATTTTAAAAATGCAATCAACGTCCAAATATATCGACCTGAGAGAAGATGTGTTCGCCCACTGTGCTCTATGCCTGGTAGTTGTCACTAACATCTATAAATTAATAATCGTATTCCTTAATTGTATGACCGTTATCAGCTTACCACACCTTCTGGTTAAAAATGCGAACGTCCAAATCGTCCAAGATGAAATGCAAAAATGTAAATCCTGATTATGTAGTGTTGCTTATCAGCCAAATTCTGATAGGTGTCGTCACCTCAACTAAATATTGGATCATTCCGTTTTTATTATGAAGAAAGAAAGGGAAAAAAAAGGACATGCTAAAATCACTGATTGAGTTCCCGGGACCGAATCTTATTGAATACTTTACAATATTAATTGTCATGACTCATTCGGTTCCTTTTTCTTTTGCTGCACACACACACACACACACACACACATATATTTTGCTGCACACACACACACACACACACACACACACACACACATATATATATATATATATATATATATATATATATATATATACGTAGATGGGTTACCAGGTAAGTTGGTATTAGGATGATTCTAAGTTGGCCCTTTCTTCCGACGGCGGAATGTTAGAGTTGTTCAAGGTCCAAATTGAGAGCTCGATGTTCAATATTATTGAAAATAGCAATATTGATAAAGAAAAAGCCTTAAAAATCGGCCATTTTGAAGTTATATATCTATTTCTGCCCACAGGTATCTGTGTATATCTATGAATTTCATAATACCGCTAATTTTATTGAAAAAAAAAAACAAAAAAACAAAGTTAGCGGTCTAATGAAACTCATAGGTGTACAGAGATACCTGTTGGCAGAAATAGATCTATAAACGTCAATTGGCCGATTGTTAAGACTTTTTCTTTACCAGATATAATATATATATATATATATATATATAATATATATATATATATATATATATATAATCTTATTATAATGGAGATTGTGTGTTTTTATGTCTGTAACCGAAACTATATTACTAATCGAGTTACAATTAACATAGTTATTTACATCACATTCTCCATGATTTTATTTATATTTAAACCTCAATTATTAATAAAATTGCTTCACCTTTTTATTAGTGTTGTCCATATCTACATACAAATAACATGCAATTGTATTTATATATACAAAAAATAGCAGTTTGCAGTGTGAATGGGAAGGCTAATTTGCATATTGATATTAAAAATGTGATTTTATTAAATGTGTGCTTAGTATTATTGATTTCTAATTGTTTGGTTTTATTTTAATGAATATAAGCAAAAATCTCTTCAATGAATCTTAAATGAAATCCATTAATAAGAAAAAATAACTGTCATTTTATTCTTTATTTCCTAATTTAACTAAATTGTTAAATACGTAAAATTCAGCAATGAAAGACGGAGTGATGGAAGAGTAAGTTTCATTTCTATTTTTCTATTATACCCCCACTCTGTTACATATCTTTTTATCTGCCTTCTTATTAGACTTTCTAATTTAATACGATATTTCATTACATTAAAACCTAAATACTTGCACCCGGAGGGTGCATATATTTGCTAGTATATATAAGTAAAAAATAACCTTTGGATTTTATATATATATATATATATATATATATATATATATATATATTGTAAGGATGAAACACTACCTTATAAAAATACTTTAGTTTGTATATCGGTTCAAATGTCAGTGCGAGACTGACTAAGTGGGATGAACCAATCAACGATCAGAGGTCAGGATTACGCAACATGTGCCTTGTTCTCTACATAAGTAAATCCGAGTATCCACAAGTTAAGGAGTCCACAGTTGACTAACATTTAATGAATAAGAAGACTTGTTGTGGATGTCATACAGATTAATATTTCTCTGTCTTGCACAGCAATCGATCTCAAGATCTTCAAAGATGTCACGATCAGTATACAGCAACTGACCCGGTATCGGCAAAGAGGCTCAATCATAAGTTAGAATTACTGAAGAAATTAAATGTCTAACTTAATTTTATTTCTTCCATTCTTCAAGATCATACTATTTCACAACGATAAATATTTCCCTTAGAAAAATTGTCAGTCGAAAGGCGCCAATGGTTTTCATTTTAATCGATTATAATCTTTTATTTATTAAAACCATTTCATTTTACGTCCATATTTCCTTAGTGTTCTACTCCAATCGTTTATATATATATATATATATATATATATATATATATATATCTTATTATAATGGAGATTGTGTGTTTTTCTGTCTGTAACCGAAACTATATCACTAATCAAGTCACAATTCCCTTAGTTATTGACATCACATTCTCCATGATTTTATTTTGATTTTAACCTCAAATATTAATAAAATTGCTTTACATTATTCATACTGTTAACCAGATCTACATACTGTATTTACCGCGTACCCCACTTGTACGGGTCAGGCACAAAGTCCCTATTAACGTGGGACCACCCACAAGCCGAGACTCATGGAGTGGCAGGTGAAAAATTGCGTCGATCCCGTCGGCATTCCCCCTCAAGGGGGCGCCTCAGGCACTGGGCAATAAACCCAGCCCTGCCCCTTTAAATCGAGGGGGCAGGTGTTGCCTGGGGGGAAGGCCCCGTGGGATCGACGCTATTAACTCGTAAAGATCCAGGGCCGAAGCCACTGGACCCCCGGCTTTGGCCAGATCTACATACTGTATTTACCGCGTACCCCACTTGTACGGGTCAGGCACAAAGTCCCTATTAACGTGGGACTACCCACAAGCCGAAGCTCATGGAGTGGCAGGTGAAAAATTGCGTCGATCCCGTCGGCATTCCCCCTCAAGGGGGGCGCCTCAGGCGCTGGGCAATAAACCCAGCCCTGCCCCTTTAAATCGAGGGGGCAGGTGTTGCCTGGGGGGAAGGCCCCCTGGGATCGACGCTATTAACTTGTAAAGATCCAGGGCCGAAGTCACTGGACCCCCGGCTTTGGCCAGATCTACATACTAACAACGTGCAATTATATTTATATATACAACAAAATAGCGTTTTTTCAGTGTGAACAGGAAGGCTAATTTGCATATTGATATTAAAAAATCGAATTTAATAAATATGTGCTTAGTATTATTGATTTCTATCTGTTTGGTTTTATTTTAATGAATATAAGCAAAAATCTCTTCAATGAATCTTAAATGAAATCCATTAATAAGAAAAAATAACTGTCATTTTATTCTTTTCTTCCTATTTTAACTAAATACTTAAATTAGAAAAAATAACATTGAAAGACGAGAGTGATGGAAGAGTAAGTTTCAGTTGTTCTATTTTTCGATTATACCGTCCTCTGTTTCAAATCTTTTTATCTGCATTCTTATTTAGTTTAATTAGCTTTTCTAATTTAATACAATATTTTATTACATTAAAACTTAAATACTTGCACCCGGAGGGTGCATATATTTGCTAGTATATATAATTAATGGTAATATTATGGTTTCACACTCATAACTTAAAGTTCTTGGTAATCCAATCATCAGATGAGATCAATGGTTGAGATGTCAAAAACCAGTCGTGAAATGGTTGAGATGTTAAAAATCAAATTTTTTAGCGTTTATATGAAGCGTTTTTCACGCGATGGGAAATGTAAAGCTAAAAATTGTTTTTTTTAAACTGTGGCTTGTTTAACGTTTATGTGACGTGGATTGTATTCACGTGATGTAATGTCATGACGTTAAATTTGTATTTAAAAAACATTATAATCAAACAAACTTGCATTGGTGTTAATGTACGCGGTGTTCAGATGAATTTTTTTTTTGTTTTTAAATAAATAAAAGGAGAGCGAAAATTCAGGGATCAATTAGGGTCAGGTGGTAAATGACACAGTAAAAATTTGTTCAAATGCCTACATTTCGAAACGAGTTCACTTCTCTTATTTAACAAGTTATTGCTTGCATTTTGTAATATACACAACTTTTCTTCTAAGCAAAGATCGCAACGTTGTCTGCCTTTGTATGCCTGGGCTTTTTTTTAAATTATTTCCCATTTTATTGTAGGTGTTCTGCCCGTTTTTTCTTTGATCTGCCATATATATTTTGATCAAAGAAAAAACGGGCAGAACACCTACAATGAAATGAGAAATAATAAAAAAAAGCCCAGGCATACAAAGGCGGACAATCAAAAAAACAAAAAAAAAAACAGCTTTTATAAAATCGTAAACACGTGTCACACTTTCAAAATATCAGAATTGATAAAGAATTACAAATTTTTTGATATTTAGAATATAGAAACAAATACAATTCCACTTTTCATTAATGAAAAACATTTTATATAAAACATTCTTTTAAAATTCAAACAATTTTACCGACCTTGTCATCATTTTTATTATATGCCTAAGAAGTTGGCAACATGAGGCTCAATAATGATTGGTTTTTTCTTAGAAGACTGTCAAAATACCTTTCTTTATTGACCGCTGCACCTGGAACTTTTTCCTTGGCGGAGAGTAAGTGTCCTTTTACTTCATGGACAATCTCTCCTAATCAGTAT
>CM042166.1:12450617-12460617 GCA_023376005.1 Doryteuthis pealeii | reverse complement strand
ATAAAGTATGTTAATATTTTTTAAACATCAACATGAGAAGCGAAAAAAAAAGGAGGTCACCAACAACGACCGCCCACACACCACCCAACAGATGATACGACTACTATAAAAGACACCGAGGTCAATCTAACCAGTTAAATACCATTCGGATGAATAGAAGCAAGCGCTTTCGAAAATCTAACGAAATGAAACGAAACTTAAAACTAAAAAAAACAGTTTCTGATATTCTATTCCTAATGCTTCACACTAAATCACAAACAGTATATATATATAGATGCTATATAATACACACACACACACACACACACACATAATATATATATATATATATATATATATATATTATATATAACACATATATCAACTAGAAGCATACGTGGATCCCTCAACAACAACATTAAACATCATATGTACTAGCAAATATATGCACCCTCCGGGTGCAAGTATTTAAGTTTTGATATAATAAAATATCATTTAAATTAGAAAGGCTAATGAAACTGACTAAGAATGCAGATAAAAAGATCTGCAACAGAGGGGGTATAATCGAAAAATAGAACAACTTTGAAACTAACTATTCCATCATTTTCCATTACTCCCCTCTTTCATTGGTAAATTTTCCTAATTTAACTATTTAGTTAAAATAGGAAGTAAAGGATAATATTACAGTTATTTCTTCTTATAAATAAATTTTTTTAAAGATTTATCCACGAGATTTTTGTTTATATTACTTAAGATAAAACCAAAGAATTAGAAATCAATAATACCATGCACATATTTACTAAAATAAAATTTTAAATATCAATATGCAAATTAGCCTTCTCATTCAAACTGTAAACCGCTATTTTGTTGTATATACAAATACAATTGCATGTTATTAGTACGTAGATATGGTCAACAGTATTAATAATGTAATACAATTTTTATTAATAACTGAAGGTTTAAAAGAATGAAATCATGGAGAATTTGACGTAAATAATTAAGGGGATTGTGACTTGAGTAGTAATATAGTTTCGGTTACAGACAGAAAAACACACAATATCCATTATAATAAGATATATGTGTGTGTGTGACTGTGGGAGTCCTTTTGGCGTAGTTATGCCAGAGCATAAGGTTATAGAAGAAGTAGCGGTCGAATTTAACTCATTGCTAGGGGGGGGGGGTTGAGTGGTTTCATAACGTTCACAAGGGTGTTGGTCCGCAGTAACGCGTGTGGTGTTCGAACTCGCTAACAGCAATGTCTTAGCTCAGTACGTTAGCCACTACCCTACAGAGACTTTCCTTCCCCATATAACGTTATGAAGAGAGTGAATGAAAACAGTGAATGAAAAGGTGAACGAAAAAGGGGACATGAATGAAAGAGAAGAAATTGAACCGAAGAAGACTAAGAAAAGAATCCAAGACCAAGAAAAATCTAAAAGAGGAAGAGGATAAAAGAAAGGGAAGTGGGGGGGTGGGGGGTGGAGCGTCACATAAATCTTCTTTCTTTGTTTGTTATAAATGTTCGTACCTCGGTACGTAAGTCGATACATGGGGGAGCCTTATATCTTGGCCCAACTAAGTTGTATTGACAGGCGAGGAATGCCTGAGGTAATCTTATAGGCCCGGTGTGCAGAAGCCTAGGGTTGGAGGTGAAGGGCGCCCCAGCTAAAGACGGCCGGGGCGAATTTTAATGGCGCGCTCTGTTCCTTCTCTTCTCCAATATGAGTGTGTCCAATCTAATCAGCTCCAGCTCAGTCTGGGCAAAAATCCTTTTTGACTGCAAGCATTCTACGCAATATCTCATTTTTCAATACTTCAATAGTTCACATCCCAAATATCAAGGCATCTTTGTCCGACTCCAGAGGTATATATATATATATATATTGGTGCGGTACCAAGTTTCTTGGTACAAGGTGATTCTATGTGGGTCCTAATTCTCTACCAGTAGTTTGTTGTAGAGTTCAGGTTCCGTTTGAGAGCTCAATGTTTAATTATTGTAAACGGAGCAATAAAAGGCCTTAAATACCATGGGTATCGTGGTTATGGACCATTTCCACTCGCGAGTATGCCCACGAGCTTCTTCAGACCACTGATATCTTTTATTTAGTTTGGCCATGTGCCTGTCTAAATAAAAGATATCAGTGGTCTGAAGAAGCTCGTGAGCATACTCGCGAGTGGAAATGGTCCATAACCACGATACCCATGGCCTTTTATTCCCAAATATATATATATATATATATATATATATATATATATATATATATATTACAATGTAGGTACAAGAGATAACCTACTCGGGTTTCACCATAAGGATCTTCACTGAATTAATTAAGATATATATTAATTGCAGTCGATTACACGTGTTTGTCCTTCGCGATAAACGGTTCGCAATTAATCAATATCTTGATTAATTCAGTGGATTTAACCCTGAAGATCCTTATGGTGAAACTCGAGTAGGTTATCTCTTGTACCTATATTGTAATAAATTTGCTATACTAACGTATTGAGTACTTTTCATTTGTTATCTCGCTGTCTTACCTTTCTGAATTTTGCATCAACTAACCATTGTGACCATCTTCACAGGTAAGTCACCTTTTCCATAATATATATATATATATATATACATATATATATAAATATATATATATATAGTCATCCACAGAAACCGTGTTTCGACTTATCATCTCTTCAGTGTGGCGAGTCATTTGCAAGCTACCTACAGCCCGGATGGAAACCCGATCGATTTAGCATCAGTCGAACAGATTAACCGGTCGTCGATCGGGGGATTTTAACTGTTTTAATACACACATCTGTATGTATGTAAAGGTCGCCATAGAATGCTCCATCCCTTTATAGGAGAGCGTATATATATATATAATCAGATGTAAAAATTGCGAGTTCACCTGACGATCATAGCCGTGAAACTTGAAGTCCTGAGTTTTTACCGAGACTTACTTTTAGATTTTTAAAATATTTGGTAAAAAATTACAACCTTGCTCTATATTTTTTGTATCGTGTACTGTAAATATTTCATACTTTATAGACGCTTTTAGCGTTAGTATTTAACGATATATATATATATATATATATATATATATATATATATATATATATATGAGAGTACGTAGATAAACACTGTGTTCATTTGATATGGCTTTTAGCCGACACTTTTTGGAGGATATGTGCTTAATTGAAGTCATACCTAATTTTTGAAAATAAATTAGTTAATAATTAATGAATTTAGGCGGGCATATATGTTCAAATGTAAGGCTAAACCAATCGAGAAAATGTCAATCCCTGAATGTGCATTTCGACCTATTAGGTTTCATCAGCAAGGTTATAGACATGGGAGACTGCTCCGTGTGTGACTCGAAACCTCGACTGCCAAGCTGACAGGCAGAGATTCTAACCGTTACACCGAAGGAACGAACGAAGAATCTGGGATTGGCCAGCTGCTGTAGTGGTTAGAATCTCCGCCTGTCAGCTTGGCAGTCGAGGTTTCGATTCACACACGGAGCAGTCTCCCATGTCTATAACCTTGCTGAAGAAACCTAATAGGTCGAAATGTACATTCAGGGATTGACATTTTCTCGGTTTGTTTAGCCTTACAATTGAACATATATGCCCGCCTAAATTCATTAATTATTAACCAATTAATTTTCAAAAATTAGGTATGACTTCAATTAAGCACATATCCTCCAAATATATATATATATATATATATATATATATAAAATAAGTCATCCACAGACACGTGTTTCGGCATATCATGCCTCTTCAGTGTGGCTAGACCCAACTATCCTTGGGTAGGGTTCAAACTCAGACTGACCGCATGGTAGTCCGATATCTTATCCCCTCGCCCACTGACAGCTGATGCGGGGACTGGTGTTTTTAAACTATTAAATACATAGGAATGTATGTATCTTTCGGTCACTGAGAGATCAAATTTCCGGAGAAATGATCATTGCTTATTTGCTTAGTAGTGAGAGTTAATTTAAATTACCAATTAGAGAGCTCATTACCAAATTTATGGGAACATATATTAATAAGTCATCCACAGACACGTGTTTCGGCGTTTCTCGCCTCTTCAGTGTGGCTAGACACAACTATCCTTGGGTAGGGTCGAACTCAGACTGACCGCATAGATCACATGATCTCGCCTAGTCTATAAGTAGGAGCGGAGATCTATCACACACCTTATATCTAAAAAATCTCAACAGATAGCCCCTGGGATCAACGCTGTTAATTATCACTGATAGTCCAATGGCCGAAGCCACCGGACCGCCGCCCCGCTGGACGGGTTATTAATACGTTTAGAATCCTTTAATGTGTCTTATTAAAAAATAAAGGTTTACATAATGTATGATGTGGTTAGTTTGTATATTGGTTTTAATAAAACTAGGTTTATTAATAATTACTTGGTGTTATTAATCTCTAATATATCTCCACACTTGGCGGTAAGCCTCTTAAGCCAGTAGAACAGTTCACTTACCTAGGTAGTAATATCTCATCCACAGAAAGCGATGTTAATACACGAATAGGAAAGGCATGGGCGGCCACAAACAGACTATCAGTAATATGGAGATCCGATCTCACTGACAAGCTAAAGCAACAATTCTTCCAGGCTGTGGTTATGTCAGTGCTGCTGTATGGCTGCACCACCCGGACCCTGACAAAGCGCCTCGAGAATAAGCTAGATGGTACCTGCACAAGAATGCTGCGAGCAGTCCTGAACAAGTCATGGAAGCAGCACCCCACAAAGAAGCAACTATATGGTCACCTGCCCCCCATCTCACAAACCATCAGACTGAGACGGACTAGACATGCAGGACACTGCTGGAGAAGCGGGGACGAGCTCATAAGCGACGTTCACCTGTGGAAGCCAACACATGGATATGCTAACGTAGGACGCCCGCTAAGGACCTATATTGACCAACTATGCGAGGACTCTGTATGCTGCACAGAGGACCTCCCAGGGGCCATGAGTAATAGGGACGGTTGGCGAAATATTGTCATGGATATCCGTGCTGCGCGCGCGACATGATGATGATGATGATGATAATTGGTTTATTCACCAATGTATTAAAATAAATCCTATGAATGATTATTTAAAGAAACCAGTTAAAATAAGAATAAAAAGTAATGGCATTTTCTTTATTTCATGTGAAGTTTTTTTTTAAACTCTGGGGTCTACATTGAGACCCTAACGAGGCTCAGAACAAGAATCTGACGAGTAAGATCCAACTTGCCAATCGACAATGTCCTCCTTCTGCATGACAATGCTCGATCACACTCAAGCATCATGACAAGGGAGCAAATCGCCACATTCGGGTGGATAACATTACCGCATCCTCCATACTCACCAGATTTAGTGCCTTCAGACTATCGTTTCTTCAGCCTCATGAAAGAGAGTTTGAGAGGCAAACATTATCTCAGTGACGAGGAAGTGAAATCTGTAGTGAAGAAGTGGCTCAAAGAAGAGTCAACAGAATTTTACCGAGCAGGGATAAATGTTCTTATTCGAACGTGGAACATTGCTATTGTCAGAAACGCTGACTATATGGAAAAGTAGGGATGTAATCTACAGAGGACCAGCTTCATTTTGATGTATGATACATGTCTCAGTGATGGTTATTATACCTGTCCTAAACAAATTGGCATTACATTTTGAGTCACCCTCGTATAATTAAAATAAGTGTAATCTTTTTATATGCGTTCTTATATAATTTCAATAGTCTTTCTAGATTAATATATTTCATTACATTTAAACTTAAATAATTACGCCCGGATGTCGCAATTTTTGCGAGTTGAAATGATAGAATTTTACGATTCTTCTGAGAAGTTTCATGATTTAAACAAAAATAATTTTTGGTGGCAGTATAACTATTCTACCTTTAAGTAAAAAAATGTAAAGTAGGGGGAGTGGCTTATTGTCGGTATCAACCGGACATCAAGGGAGTCTACCCCATCATCGATATTGAAATTCATCGCTAGTCAACGGAAGTGTATGGCGAGTCATGCATGGATAAAAAAACCCCAAAAAAACAACTGCAAGTGGAGTAGGTAGTTTTACAGCGACGACGAGGTTCACCGCTTCTTGAACGACATGGCGTCGAGCTTGTATGACATGGTCATACACAAACTGCTACAGCACCTACAATAAAAAAAAGTGTCATTGAAATCCGTACTCTCAGCACAACCCAATGGCGGTGGTGCTGTTGCTGCTGCTGTCGCTGCTGCTGCTGCTGCTGCTGTCGCTGTCACTGCTGCTGCTGCTGCTGCTGCTGCTGCTGATGATGATGATGATGATGATGATGATGTCTATTTCGAAAGGAGGAAAAACTTGTTGTTTTTAGAAACTTATTCGAAGAGAGAAAGAAGTGGTACGTGAAGAACCGGGATGGTGAGAAAATTTAGTGTGAAATCTGAAATGTTTGCGGGTAAAATCAACAGTGTTGAGTCAACATTTAACCCAAGCCAGAATCAACATGGCCGTGTCTTTCTGATTTCCAAAGAATTTACACAAGTTTCAGCCGGAAGTGGATCCTTGTCGGCAGATTACCGTCCGTGCCACCAGAAAACGCAGAACGTTAAGGTGCAAGAGCTTTCAAAAACGAATCCTGATATAACTTCTATCGACAAATTCAAACACAGACGAGCACACATCGTAACACGACCCTTAGAATACGGAGCATTTCTATTTGTAAACATCTGCGCATGCGTATGGTTTAAATACTACATTTACACAGGCTCATAGTTTGAAATACTGCATAGACCAGGTGAGGGTCAAAGTTTAGGTCCCGGACATGTATGTCAAGAAGTGAGGGTCCCTTAAAGAAAAATAGGGATATTGTTAAGAGTACCTGTTACTTAAGCATGATATTTATTATATGGGTAATTCCATGCCAAATCATCCAGAAAAAAGTAAAATTGTCACCCACGCGCTTCAGTTTTTCTGAAATTTTGTACACATGTGGACTAGGTTAAAGTTAGACAATTCCCCAGATATTGAGCACAAAATTCAATAAATTGGCCGAATTATGTCGATTTTAAACTCGACAAATTTGAGGGGGGACGAGAAAAATGGTGAAATTTTTTATCTACCTTTGTCTATTAAATGAGTTCTAGAACTTCCTTACTCCTAAAAATTGGTTTACAAAAGCTTTTTGACACGCGGAATTGCCCATATAAATGTAGGTATGATATAATAATTTATTTATATATCTAGATAATAAATTAAAATCATTTATAATAGATTATTTATGGAGGTGCGTAGCGTAGTGGTTAAAGTCGTGGAAAATGGACTCGTCAACATCCTGGACGGAGGCTGATTGCATTTTACAGCGCTAATACCATTGGGAAAGGTACGAATCCAACTACTCTCCCTCCAGCTATGCGTAAATAGTATTGTTGTCTGGGCTCTTTAACCTTGGCTCGGTAACCAGTCTAAGAAAAGGAAAACTCTGAATTCAAACCTGTTAAACTTCACAAATTGAACTTGTGTTGCACCCTACTCGTGCGGAGGGTTTGGTATATATATATATATATTATATATATATATATATATATACTAAAATTATTGGTAAACCCTTGCGGTAAGAAAAAAAAAGCCAAATAGTTTGATAGTAAAAATATACTACCAAACTCACGTGGGGATAAAAAGAAAAAAAAAGAAAGAAAAGACCAAGAGTGTCGTACCAACCGAAAATAATCGATTAATACTATAACACTTGGCCAAAAGATATATATATATATATATATATATATATATATATTATATATATATATATATATAAGGAAAAAGATGGTGGGAATGAATCCGACAGAATGAAGTCAAATATAAGGAATGAAAGAACAAAACCTCAGACAAAAATGTGTAGTATATTTCACTGGGTTTGAACCCGACTTCATCAGCTTTTATTGAATTATTCAGATCATACAATTGTTTTATAGAAGGGGGAAGTAGGTAGGTGGGTAAGTTTTGTGGTGAGGGGGAAGATTTGATTATTATATATATAAGCCGCTAGCAATGTTTAAAGCGAAAATGTAAAAAGTGCCAATACCTAAATAGAGCAAATGATAAATTATATAATTATATATATATATATATAATATATATATATATGTGTGTGTGTGTGTTATATATATATATATAACGTGATTTTTAAAAATGTATGTCATCATGTCCTTTTTTAACCTAATTAATTAATTTAAGAATTTAATAAAGATATACAGCTCATTCATCTGTGGAGTATGGAAATCTAATTGATTGCTATGGAGTTATGAGAATAATAATTAATTAGAATAATTTTATCTATTTTGTTGTTATCTAAAAGAACTACAATGGCTAAATTAATCAAAAATATTAATATTATTAGTTACTTTCTTGATCAATTCATTTTAGGAATGCACCCCTTTAGAAGTATCGTGTACGTTTGACAAGATCACAATTTTCCTTAAGGGACCTCCAACTCTTTTCGGTATACATGTCTGGGTGTTGCATAGGACAAAGTTCAAGTTATATAGTAGAAGTCGTATAGTCACAGGGAGATGTTTATCTATTTCTAGGCTCGTGGGTTAATTTCAGAGAGAAGAAGAAGAGAGAGAGAGAGTGAAAGAGAGAGAGAGAGAGAGAGAGAGAGAGAGAGAGAGAGTATGGTCAAACTTTTCTATCGTAAATCATGTTTTGTATCACTATGCAAAACTCATAGGGGTACCGGGAGGCCACGTCTGCCTCCCATCAAAGCCCAGCCAATAAAAGCGGATTTTCCTCTTCTTCCGTTTCTCGTCCCGGTGTGGGAGGGTCATCCAACTTCTGCTTCCGGTCAAAACCCGGAACTTACGTTTTTATTTTCAAATCTAATTTCGGGGTCATTCGTCGTTTAGTTGAGTTACAAACTTTAACCTCTCTTTGTTCTTTATTTTTTTTCCCTCTCTTTCTCCAGAAATCCGAATACCGTTTTATTTTTAATCCCGAATTCCCCGTATACCATGATAATTACTCTACACCGGAACCTAAACTTTGACCCCCGCTCCTGCATAGATTCAAACGTTCTATTCTTATTGTCAGATATCAAGTATTAATTTTGCCATATGTTATATACCTCTTTACATGGGTGTATATAATCGGCGAGAGAGAGAGAGACAGACAGACAGAAAAACAGAGACAGAGACAGACAGACAGACAGACAGTAGATAGTAGAGATGGGATGATAGATAATGTTCTTTACGTGTTTATTTCTGCTTATTGGAAACCTTGTCTAACTCGACCGCCATCTTCGCTTGTTGATCTGATGGGCTTCTTGTTAAAGGTTGGTTCTTCTTTCTTGTTGATTTCTTCTTGTTTTAATTACTTTCTTTCAGCGCGTACAAAGACCCGACAAAATGATCATTTACTTCATTTTCTAAGTCGAAGTATTATAAATGTATTGCTATGATAATAATAATAAAAATCTCACTACTAATTGTTTTTGTTTTTTTCTGAATTATGCTTACGTACATACATGCATACATACATATGTAAAGTGAAATGGAAGTGAATCCGATGGTATGTTGAAAAGAGAAAGAAAGGAAAGAAAGTATAGAATGGATAAAATAGGATATTTTAATTAATTTTACTTACACGTGTTTCGGTCAGGAGTTTATCCATGTGTACATTATTCAATCTATTATTATTTTTAAACACAAAATGAAATGAAATAATAATAATAGAAAAAATGTAAAAATGTTCCGCACACAAAGAAATATCGACCATCTAAAAAGTTCTTTTTTCGAACATTTCAAAAATTCTTCGCGTTCCAACGAATTTTATTTAAAGAAATAAGGATTTATTCTGAGGAAGGTCAATATTTCTTTGTGTGCGGAACATTTCTACATTTTTTCTATTATTATTATTATTTCATTTCATTTTGTTATTTAAAAATAATAATAGATTGAATAATGTAGATATGGATAAACTCCTGACCGAAACACGTGTAAGTTAAATTAATTAAAATATCCTATTTTATCCATTCTATACTTT
>CM042166.1:12435617-12445617 GCA_023376005.1 Doryteuthis pealeii | reverse complement strand
TTTATTTTAACCTCAATTATTAATAAAATTACTTTACATTATCAATACTGTTAACCATATTTACATACTAACAACATGCAATTGTATTTATATATACAACAAAATAGCGGTTTACAGTGTGAACGGGAAGGCTAATTTGCATATTGATATTAAAAATTCAATTTTAATAAATATGTGCTTAGTATTATTGATTTCTAACTGTTTGGTTTTATTTTAATGAATATAAGCAAAAATCTCTTCAATGAATCTTAAATGAAATCCATTAACAAGATAAAATAACTGTAATTTCATTCTTTACTTCCTATTTTAACTAAATACTTAAATTAGAAAAAAGAACAATGAAAGACGAGAGTGATGGAAGAGTAAGTTTTGGTAGTTCTATTTTTTGATTATACCCCCTCTGTTTCAAATCTTTTTATCTGCATTCTTATTTAGTTTCATTAGCCTTCCTAATTTAATACGATATTTTATTACATTAAAACTTAAATACTTGCACCCGGAGGGTGCATATATTTGCTAGTATATATAATTCTTATTCGACAGATACTTGTACAAAATAAACTTAAGAAACAAATAAATGTAAATATAAATGTAAACTGAATGCGATTCCCTAACCTCTCAGCATAAACTAATCCTAGATGGGTTGACATGTTAAAAAATCAATCAGATAAAAAGTGCTTTGATAAAAAATATTCTCTTTATTATGATGTTGTGCTAACAACATGGATTTCTATGACACTCTCTCGCCACTCGTCCCTATCGGTCAACGCGCAACGGCAAGTCCTCCTCACAACATCCAGTATTCACACTGAGCTGATCGAATCCCACCAACAGAATCAACAAGGAACACAAATAAGATTACAAGGGAAAGGCACGCATACAAATAATTCGCATACGTTATAACAAAATACAAAGCTGTTATTAGTCTCCTTCACTGAGGGGGTTCCCTAAATGTTCTTAGGTGGTAATGCTCCTTCATTTTATGATCCCTTAATGGATGACATCAGGGGTCAAAAGCTAGGAGATCCTTTCGGTCTAATTGTCCAAATTATAATGGACGAATTTTCACAGCCTGGTAAAGGGGTTAATCTTATCCCAACCTAATACTATGCGATCCATGCGTAGGAGAACGTCACTTATGAGTTCGCGCTTAATCCTCTGGCATTGTTCAACATGCTTTCTGGATGTATTCAGAACAGCACGCAGCATCCTTGGGTGGTTCCCATCTTTTTTAATCGTTTCTTTAGAGTCCAAGTAGTGCAGGCATATGGTTGCACTGACACGGTTACAGCTTAGAAGAATTCTCGCTTTTTCTTATCAGAGAGGTGAGATTTTCATATGATTGATAATCTGTCTATTGCAGTCTATTCCTTTCCTGTGCATTTATCGACATCGACATCGATATATAATATAGATGAGATATTACTACCTAACTAAGTGAACCAGTCTGCTAATTTCAGGTCTTGCCATTTAATATTGTTTAAATCATATACACTCCGTTGTATCTAAGTTGACAGAAAGTCCAATGGCACTTGCTGCCTTCTCTATGTTATGCAGAAGTGATTTGGATTGTTCAGATGTATTTGCAAGAAGCGCTAGATCATCTGCATAATCCGCATCTGTAATAGTTTCGGTCGGATATTTCCTGCTTCTTGCCATATTTCCTCTGGGTATGGTGTCAAAGGCCTTGATGAAATTTACAAACATAAGTGTTGCTTCGAGATTTTTTTCTTGAACTTCTTCAACAATTCAACGAATAGTCAGAATCTGAGAATTCATGTATCGGTTTCCACGAAAACCGTTTTGATTTTTCCTAACAATATTTTCGACTTCAGATCGTATAGCATCTATGACAATAAGATATATCTCTACAGTTCTTCGAGATTCCGCGGTCGCCTTTCTTCGAGATTGGGAGGATGCAGCCTTTCGTCCATGTCTATTTATTTTGTTTATACACTGCATTGAATAATCGACTATGCAGACAAATTTGTCTTCCATATTTCTTCAATTCTGCAGTCTCATTATATATGTGATAGGATATCAGTGTGGCTAGACTGAACAGCTACTTCTAACCGTGAAAAAACCTGAATTTTCCTCAGTCCGACTCCTTACCGTCTCGACCATCGGTGGCTGTCAGTAAGAGGCGAACATTTAACAGATAAAGATATACATCCGTAGATGTATGTTTACGATCACAAGATAAATTATATATATATATATATATATATATATATATATATATATATATATATATATATAATATTATATATATATATATATATATATATGTGGTTCTGGTTCCAACGGGAGAAAATTTAGTATTTTATAAAAAAGAAAGTCCGCAAAATGGATTATGTTTTTAGAAAATTTTTTTTATTATTATGTAAGATAAAAATAATTTTTTTTTCTAAAAACATAATTCTTCCACACATATATATATATATATATATATATATATATATATATATATTCAGGAAAAAAGTTCTAGTGTTTGTTTTTTTGTGTTTGTTTGTTTTTCGCACCATACGCTCCTGTTAACCTTGATTATAACAATACCCGCAATAAAATAAGGATGCTTGGAGTTTAGGGTAGGTAATAGTACTGAGTGTAAGTTGGGTTAGTGAGCATCATAGAGAAGATTAGCCTAGGCCTACGGAAGGTCTCAAACTTCACCTACAATATATAAGATGCAGGGCAATTTTCTGAGCCAACATTTTGGAGAAAAAAGTGCGTCCTATATGCCATCAAATACGGTATATATATGCACACAGATATTGGGCAATGCCCATTTATTATGTAACAAATCTACTACAACGATACTCAAATTACGGTCTTCGAATGGACACGGAATGATATTATAACAACTGTATTAGTAATAGGTGAATAGTGATTAGACAACAACATCTATGCCTCCAGTTAAAGCTCCAATTGCAGGAGTGCTAGCCCTTCCCTTAGTATAGCCTTGTTTTCGATTTTTACAGTCAACAACAACAAGAAATATCCGGTAATTAAAAAAAAAACGTATTTTTAATTTAAAAAAAAACATATCTAGCAATCAAAGACAACTATCAAGGGGAGATTACTCTAGTTGATTAAATACAAAGAGGTTCCAACAAACACACACACCACACACACACACACACACAGGGATGGGCAAAAGTAACAAAGGGAGATAATACTTTTAAAAAAATTTTAATACAAAAGGGCAGGGGTGATATCAAAGTCACAGTACGGGTGTCTTTATTCAACAATCCCATATTTGAATAGATTACAAATCAGTCAACATTCGTTTGGTTGTTGTTGTTGTTGTTAGTTAGTTATGTTTTTTTTTTCCATCTCAGCCATCAAATATCGCTGATTCACTTAATGCAAATTATGTTAATCATAATTTTTAATTGTCTTCCTTCTCTCAGTTTTGGCTCTGAGCCACTCGCGGTCGTCTCAATTCAGAGAAGAAGATGAAAAAACAAAACAAAAAAAAAATGATTGAAAATTTATTAAAACGTTTTTAGATCATTAGCGAAAATTGAATTTGTAATTATTAATTTGGAATAATAAATTTCCCCTGAATTTGAATTGGAAATCAGCCAGCGTTGCCTTTGTCTAAATAAAACGCATAGTTTTTCATTTGGTGTGAGCTTGCTTCTTAATTAGATTAGACTAGCAATAATACCTGACATTGCCCAAGGTCTGTATGCATAATATATATATATATATATATATATATATATATATATATTATATATATATATATATATAAGATATATCCAAAACTTGGTAGTAAGGGATGATTCTATATGTGATTTCTAAGACACACTGTATTAATATTGTATGATCCAGTATGTATAAATAGCCAATCTTTAAATCCCAAAAGAGAGCTCAATGTATAATAAACTTTTTAGATTATATACAGAGCAATATTTATCATAGAAAGGAAGGAAGAACTCAACATCGTAATTCCATAATAAATTTATTTCGACCAAAATTGGGGCCTATATAAATCTAAGTTGATTTAATATAGCTCCCCAAAATCCAGTCTCATCAGATGGGTATCAATGCCACTTTTGAAATTGCACTTCACAAAAAACAAAAAGTAGAATTTAAAAAAATTAAATTTTTCAAACAAAAACAAAAAATATAAAAACATTTTTTAACAGTATAAGATTGTCACTATGGTGACAGAAAGTAAAATGAGAAAAAAGAGATATATCTCACGTTTGGCTTCTTAGGGTATGGTAGTCAGACAGACAAAAAAGGACAGGACAGACAAAAACAGAATATTATATTGAAATATAATAGTATATAAACAGTATAAAAGGGAATAAAGATAAAACTTTATCTTTATTCCCTTTTATTTCCATTTTTATCTATAGTTTTTTTATACACCATTATATTATCTATTATATTCTAATGTTTAAATATTACATTTTTTATTTACTTCTCAATTTATATTTTGATATAATATTCTGTTTTTTTTTCTGTCCTGTCCTTTTTTGACCTTGTGTCACATCCTGCTCGTGCGGAGGGTTGGGAAATATATATATGGCTTATGTACTATTGTGGTAGGACGGTCAGCTAATAGGCCATAAGCAGCAACATTCAACTTAGTTGGTTTCCAAAAATAAACATACGAAAGAATAATGGGTTGCTGATAGGAATAAGGGCTTATATAGAAAGGGAAGAAGAATAGTGGGTTGCAGATAGGTCTAAGGGGTTCTTTATTTCTTGCTCGCTCAGTGTGGTCTTTTCCGTGAAAGAAAGGAAGAATATGTTAATCTTTTCTATCATAACTTCCATTCATTACCACTATCTTGCAACTCACGAGGCTAGTTAAAATATCCCCATAACGGAGAACGAAGAATCGACGTGCGTCTCCCAGTGAGCAACCCAGCGAAAAGAGAATGAGTTCCCTTACTTCTGCTTGTGGTCTCGGGGTAAGGGAAGGGACATGTCCGTCTCCATTCTACTGCAGAAAATTTGAGACGTCCGTTGATTTTTTATCTAGTTCAGGGGTCATTTATTGGTTACATACATTAAGTGCTTTTAGAATCTGTGTTTGCTAGAATCTTTCTTTTCTTTTTTGTCTTATTTTTTCTCTTTCTCTTTATCCAGAAATTATTACCGTTTTTTTTTTTTTTCAATTTAAAATTTCTCTTGGGCTTTTAAATAAGTTACACTTAAAGTTTGTAGTATCAACTGAGGGTGGGTTTAATATTTGCGAAAGGGGACATTTAGACAAATTAGCGAACACCTTCCGAGAAATAGTTTCAGGTTTTCATGTCTATCAGGCAATTGATATTATGAAAAAATCTATGCAAATAATTACAATAATATTAATTATATGAAAAAAGAAATACAATTTTGTTTTTCTGTTTTCCAGGTTATTAAAAAACGCGGTGAAAAATCGATAAACTGCTAAAGTATATTATGTAATTTATTATTACATAATATCATAAAAAATAATTAATTCCTATTTTTTCCACATTTTCACTGCTTCAGTGACTGCCAGGTCTGAATTTTGCAGAATTAATTAATTAATTAATCTTTCTCTCTCACACTCCATTCGTCTCTCTCCCTCTCTCTACAATCAGACACACACATAAGCACACACACATATATATGTAAATGTGTGCGTGCGTGCGTATATGTGTGCTTATGTGATATATATATATATATATATATATATATATATATATATGATGCTAAAATGTTAGCTCATATTCACAATAATGTTTGAGACATACATATGTATATTGATATATAAACACAGACACACACATAAGTATATGTATGTTTCTTCTCTCTCTCTCTCTCTCTCTATATATATATATACAAAGATATAGGGTCATCCACAGACACGTGTTTCGAATTATAAAGTCTCTTCAGCGTGGCTAGACATTTTGTAAGCTACCTACAGCCGGAATTGAAATCTGATCGGTTGGATCCGGCACCTTAACCATTAGGCTGTCTTCACTTACAGAATGGGAATGGGATTTTAACTCTTTTTAATACACGCATCGCTTTGTGTGTAGATAGATAGAGAGATAGAAAGAAAGTTAGAGAGAGAGAGAGAGAGAGAGAGAGAGAGAGAGAGAGAGAGAGAAACACATACACATATCTATGTGTGTGTCTGTTTTTATATATCAATATACATCTTAGCATCATATATATATATATATATATATATATATATATATATATACGTTAGGGTAGCGAAGATATAACGCTCTTGATATATGCTACTCTAACCCTATATATATATATATATATATATAATATATATATTATATAATAATATATATAAATGAATAGTGAATGAAAAAATAAGAAAGTATTTGCATGGAAAGTGCTCAATGCTAATAAAGCAGAGAATTTATATCAATGGTAATATTTATGGGTTTCACACTCATAATTAAAGTTTCATGGTAATCCTCATCATTTTAGCTTACATTTTCATCGCGTGAAAAAACGCTTATAATAAACGCTAAAAAATTGATTTTTAACATCTCACCATTTCACGACTAGTTGTTGACATCTTAACACTGATCTCATCTGATGATTGGATTAATGAAACTTTAATTATGAGTGTGAAACATAAATATTACATTGATTTATATAATAATATTTATATTATATATATAATATATATATATTATATATAATGATGTTAAGATGTTAGCTCATATCCACAACAAAAGATTGAGAGAAGTTTTTGAAGCCGGTGCCATTTCGCTTGTGTTCTCCATTAACCAACGACCGATATTTTTCAACCTATCACATTTCTTGGCTAGACTTGTTATATGTAGCTATGACATATAAGCTTTTACTTACTCTTTTCTGCGTGTAAAATCATACACTATTTTTATTCTTGTCAATCAAATTTCTTCCAATTCTCACACTTATTTCATTTATATACATACAACCATACTTTATAAAAAAATGTAGATTGTAATAATAAACATCCTGCAACAATTATGTTTTAAATCTAACTTAATTACGTATGGATTAAAGATTAGTGTAGGTCGATTTTTCACTTTTTAAAAATATCAAATTATCCATCTATGCGAAAGTTGTGTGTTAGTATACTGAATACTGATACCAAAAATTAGATCGTTTACTTGCACCATTGTTTGGGGAAATAGCATCAAAGATCGCCTACTAAAATGCACTAAAAATCCTCGTTTTCGCAAAATTCAGCCTAGAAATTGGTTAGAAAATTTAACCGTTTTCAGTATTTAAATCAGAAATGTTATTTTATTTCATTAAAATGAAACGAATTAAATATTATAAATAGAATTCAAATTGAAAATGTAAATCCCTCCATCACCACCGACACCTCTGATATGCTGCTTTTTACCTCATCAATTAAGCTGTAACCGACAATCTTTGATGCTATATCCTCAAACAATGGTACAAGAAGGTTCCCAATTACGAAAAGAAGGTTCCCGAGTCTGACATGGTTCCCGAGTCCGAGAAGGTTCCCGAGACCAACAAGAAATACCTGAAGAAGGTCGGAAGGCACATCGACCGAAACGTTGTTCAGATGAAGATGAGGACAATGAAGATGAGGACAATAGTCCGAATGATGCAAATTATACAGAAATGCATTCTTATTCAATATTTGAATTTGGATCGCTGATTCCATTTTCTGAGTATACGGAACACGTAGCACAGGGATATGTCCGGTAGATGATGGTGGGTGTATCGCTCCACCTCAGACGCAAAAACAATCTCCTTGGTCAAGCGCTAGTGAAAAGGAGATAGACTGCCTCGCTGATTGGCTGATACAGACTTTAGGCCACCCCGACGACTTTATTTTTACTTTTTAGTCAGTTTTTGATGGAAGTTTATTTGGTCAGATCTTGACGAAAAGGATGCGTTTTGTTTGTTTCTTTTTTGTTTTTTGTTTTTGTTTTAGAAATGTCCTCAGTTTTTTGTTGTTTTTGAAAAGGGCCTTTAAGTTGCTTGTCTGGTTGTATTTGGAACGAGTTGGTCCGAAACTGTCACAGTTTAAGACGGGGTGTTTGACAGTGAAGGTATTTTGCATATTGAACATATTGAAGCATCTTTCCTTTTTTAATAAGTGTGAATGGGTGATATCCAAATGCGAAGTATTTTTATTAGTTTTGAGTTTTAAGGTTTTACGGTAATATTTGGTAGTATTTAGTTAGTTTCTGAAGGAAAGATTGATTTAGTCAGATCTTAATGAAAAGGTTGCGTATTTTTTTTTTTGTTTTTTTAGAAATGTCCTCTGTGTTTGGGGTTTTTGAAAAGATCATTGAAGTTGCTTGTCTGGTTGTATTTGGAACGAGTTTGTCCGAAACCTCTCACAGTTTAAGAGGGGTTGTTTGACAGTGAACGGAACTCTGCATATTAAACATATTGGAGCGTCTTCGCTTTTTTAATCGGAATGAATGGGCGAAATCTAAATACGAAGTCGGGAGAGTGTCACTTCTTTTCTGTTTCTTCTGTAACTTGTCAAAAAGGGTTAAATTGATTTTGTCTTCCATATGGATTCCGGGCTTTAGGGTATGGGTTTTATGGTTGTAGTTTTGTTATGCTTGCTCAGTTTTGGATGAAAAGGTAAATTTGGTCAGATCTTGTGGAATTGTTGTTTTTGTTTTTTATAGAAAATTCAAGATGTCCTCTGGTTTTGTGTTTTAGAAAACCTTTAAGGTTGCTAAACTGGTTGTATTTGAAAGGAGTTTGTCTGAAACTGCCACAGTTTAAGAGGATGTGCTTGACAGTGAACGGAACTCTGCATATCAAACATATTGGATCGTCTTTGCTTTTTAGTAAGTGTGAATGGGTAATGTGAGTGTCGCCCATACGAATTGAAGTTTGAGTGTGGCCCATACGAATTGAAAAATCTCACACTCATACACTTATTACATACATGCTTGTTTCTTTGTTAAAATGTTTTGAAATCCCCACCCACCACTTAATTGACAAATAACATTTGGATAATTATAGAATTTTATCTAACAAGTTTAACAATATGAAATTATATTTTTACTATATCATTGGAATAGCCCACAATCAATCTATTTTTATGTAGTGTGAGTGTATATATATATATATATATCTTGATAAATGGTTAATATGCTGCTTTGTAACCAATAGTAAGAGTATCATATCTTCCGTTCTGTTTCTTCTATAACCTGCAGTTACTGAGCTAGAAAGAAAAGGAAACAGAAGAATGATTTGTATTATTCAGATTTTCCGGACTGTTGTCCTCGTCTTTATTGTTATATCCCAACGTTTCGGCCTTCTTTAAGTGTTTCTTGTCGAAATCAGAAAACATCTCATCAAACTCGGGAGCCTTTATTTCATAATCGGGAGCTATAATCATAATCACAGAACTTCGAACCGAACCCTTTAATCAATCCACCGGAGTAGACTGTTCTCTTCCCGTTAAACATTATCAAGACAAATAAATAAGAATGAGTTTATTAGTCGTATACCTTTAACTACTTTTCTCAAATTTTCAGAAGGCACTAATGCTTCCGTCTTGATTTGAACCCGTGTAAATTTTAACGAGTTCATTTTAAAGCATCATTCGCATAAAATATCCCGATACTAAAAGCATTTTTACTGTTTGTACATACACATAGCATCCCCTCCCTCTCCACACCAACAACAAACGCATATAACGCTTATATGCAAAACCGTATAGAAGTTGTAGTCCAATGAGCGTATTTCAGTAGAACTCCAAATTTCTGCATTCCATTAGACCATTTTCAATAAAACAAATATTGGATTTTTCTGAGCAAATATCCCAGTAAAAACGGCTGTGTTCATTTACACATAAATTCATAATATGTGGTGTCTATTTCAAGCCGAAATGACCGCTCCTCTTGTGTAGATAATGAATCTTCTTAAAACCAGACTCCAAATAGGAATTAATAGTTAAAGGGACATTCGACTTGGGGAAAATCTTTCGGGTTTTAAAGTGTCCAGTTTTGACCCTAAGACAAAAAGCAAATAAAAAGTCTATATT
>CM042166.1:12425617-12430617 GCA_023376005.1 Doryteuthis pealeii | reverse complement strand
TAGACTCGACACTTAACCCATGGTAGGACAACCGAGAAGGAAAACTCTGAATTCAATCCTGTTAAAATCCACATTTGGAATTATATATTTATATATTTATATATCTATATCTATCTATATATATATATATATATATATATATATAGAATGAATAGAGAATAAATGAGAAAAGTATTGGCATAAAAAGGTGCTCAATGCTAATAGAGCAGAGCAGTTTAAAATCAATAGTAATGGTATTATGGATGATTTGCACTCATAACTTTAAGTTTCATGTTTGTGCAATCCTCAGATGAGTCAAATGGTTGAGATCTTAAAAACCAGTATTTTTTTGCTGCATTCGCTTGTTATGTGATTAACTACTGGTTTTTAAGATCTCAACCATTTGACTCATCTGAGGATTGCACAAGCTTGAAACTTAAAGTTATGAGATTAAATCATCCATAATACCATTACTATTGATTATATATATATATATATATATATATATATATATATATATATATATATATATATATATATTACCAGTGTATGGTTAACACTATCTCACTTGATGAGATAATAGTAAGCCACTATATCCAGTATTATTAGGAGAGTGCTCAATATCTGTGATAGAGCAATATTACTAATAATAAATAAATCTATATATTTTTTATATATCTAGTTGAAATATGTAAATTAATTAAAAAGACCATGTAACCAATATCTAATTTATGGCACACACACACACACACACACACACACACACACACATACCTCCATTCCCCATATATATATATATATAATATATATATATATATATATTATTGTCGGCTAAAAAAGCCATATCATAAACACATCGCTTGTGTATTTACTTCTCATATATATATTAGTAAACAGCAGACAAAAATGATTATAACATTTAATGTTCGAGTCATTTTTTTTATTTGTACTTGAAGGCTATAAACTAATAATAAAAACCGGGCATGATAATATTGAAGTCCTATTTAAAATAATGGCCAAAACAAAATATTAAAAAAACACCAAGATTCTAGAATATCTGCCCGGACGTCGTGCGATATTGGCCTCGTTCCCACGCAGGACAACATTGAGATTGTCTCACGTTCTCTCCAGGGTACCATGACTATAAAAGTGAAACGGCCATAGATATTGTCTCTTCACCAACAGTGAGTAAATAAAGTCAGATTTAAAAAAAAAAAAGGTACCATTGGCTCTTTTGATGAGATTGTTTGGACTATTCTCTGGCTTGGTAGGTCGAACTGATGACCTTTGATACAAGTTATTATTGTTAATATTAGAATGGAAAGTAATCACGGTAAGTTTATTGCTTTTTACTTTAATTGCTTTTCTTTAATAACGCAATACGGATTTTGTTCCTAGATAGCATGTGTTATTTCTTAATTGCTTAAGCTGTAAAGGTTAAAGAAAAAAGAGGCCATTATTTTCTTCAAACTTTGCTTTTACGCCCTGGATAACACTATTGTATGACAAAATATGTTCCTGGTGTTATTTCTTAACAGCTTATATTGTAAAGGTTTACAAAACGGTCATGAGTAATTGGTGAAAGGACATGTGTGGCATCACCTGTTGTAATAGGGTTGAGTCTCTGGGGCGTAGTGGCTAACGTGCAGAACGGTACCATCGTAGTAAGCAAGTTCGAACACCAGTCGCTCTATTATGTAAACATTTTGTACTAATACAAATGGGAAAGATATGAACGCCCACATCCTCCAGCTATTGGTTAAAGTTAAATTTGAATTTGAATCACATTTTATAATAGAGTCGAAACAGGCGCTTGTTAGCACAATATATACTATTGTATTTCTTTGTATATCTATGCATCTACCTACCTACACACACACACACACACACACACACACACACACACACATATATATATATATATATATTATATATTTATTTATATATATATATGGTTGTATGGTTGGAACTATTATACTTGAAAAAAGCCGTAGTAATCTAATGTACAGTGTTATTAGAAGAGTGCTCAATATCTGTAATAGAACGTTAATAGATAAATAAATAAATAAAAAGTTTAGCTTTTTTCAGGTTTTTTCTTTCTTCTAATGCTAATAAAAAAGCTAAACCTTTTATTTATTCATTTAATCATTTATCTATCAATCTATCTATTTATCTATCTATATAATATATGTGTGTATGTGTGTGTGTGTTTATATATATATATAATATATATATATATATATATATATATATATATATATATATATATATATATAATAGATTTATATATATATAATATATATATATTATATATATATATATATATATATATATGCATAATAATAGATAGGATAAACTCCTGACCGAAACACGTGTAAGTTAAATTAATTAAAATATCCTATTTTATTCATTCAGTACTTATCTTTCTTTCTCTTTTCCAGATACTGTCGGATTCCCTTCCATTTTCATTTTACATATATGCATATGTGCATGCGTGCCTCTGTGTTTGTGTGTGTGACAGTCATTTTTATAGAAGTGTTTCAGTACGTGAACAGAGTGCTGTACGAATTTGAGGAAATAAGCAGTTGCTTCTCAAAATCAGGCCAAACATTTACATTTCGCCACAATACAAAGTTTGTTTTTTTCTTTTTTGTCATCCCGAAAAACAAAAGAAAGAAATGGCGTCTATGGAAGAATTTGCCAGATGTTAGTAATATTTCAGTTCACAGGCCACAAAGGTTTAATAATTCAGCATGGACGATGAGCACAAACAGATGGGGGGAAATGACGTCACCGGATGTTGAGTTCTATGCGTAAAGTTGACGCGTGGGCAGCTTAAGTTAGATTTTATTGTTTTAGGATATCTCTAGTATTAACAGGCAAGGTTGACGCCCATCTCCTTGAAATTCTTAAAACTTTTGTTGTTCAACATGTGTCCAATAAATTCAGGTTAAATGTTTCTGTTTCTTTGTTATCATCAATTGATACAATTGTCTTTCATCTTTTAAATTCAACTTAAAAAATATAATTCTGTGAATTCTATGATAGCCTATTGCAAGAATAATAAAACAGTCCCTCACTGATTCTGTATTTGCCACGATTGTTAATATCAATTAATACAATTGTCTTTTATGTTTTAAATTCAACTTTAAAAAAATATTTCTGTTATTTCTCTGATAGCTTATTGCACGAATAAAAAACAGCCCTGTCCACTGAGTAAGTATTTGCCACGATTGTTAATATCAATTAATACAATTTTCTTTTATCTTTTAAATTCAACTTAAAAAAAAAACTAGAATAATAATTACTACAGCTTAACACCTGTATCCCAGCTATGGTTAGCGGAATGAGAACAGGATACCTCTGTGGACTAAATAAAGGTTAGGCTCAAAGTTCCGTGATAGCTCCCGATTATGACAAGAAGGTTCCAGAGTCCGAGTTGGTTCCAGAGTCCCACAACATTATTGTTCAGTATCATTTTATCTTCTAAAAATAATTCAAGTGTAATATGAACAGAGTTTTTTATTTTATTTTGTGATATCAAAGAAAGGAACCAGAACGAGACCGGAGAATTTGACAACAAGGTTCCCGAGTTCGAAAAGAAGGTTCCCGAGTCCGTGAAGGTTCCCGAGTCCGACAACAAAAGGATGAAGAAGGCCGGAGGGCACATCGGCCGAAAAATTGTTCAGATAACAATGAAGATGAGGACAGTATTCCGAACAATACAAATAATACTAATTATCAAGCCTTATCTAAAAAAATTCATAGAAATAGTAAAAAAAAAACTAATTTTGTGAATTCTATGATAGCTTGTCGTTTTATAATTAAAGAAACCACAGCCCCCACCCCCACATTGAGTCTGCATTTGCCCCGATGTATCTGTTTGTTAGTACTAGTGGGTCTACCAACAACACCACGTCCACTCTGAACCGGAGTGGTAGTACCTGTTAGAGTCCCATCTATTGGTTAAATAGAGAAAAAAAACGTTTATAAAAATTCTTAAAAAAACTTTCTACCAAACTATCGCTTATAATAAATTTGAACTTTAACCTATAAACTTATCCCTTAAACTAATTTCCAATCCACTTAGTAACAAACAACTGCAAACAATCTACTCTCAAAATCAATAAAAATCCTTGAAAACGACATCACAATAAATTTGACCATCCCTCACAACCTACTGCTTGGCATAAAATAATCCTGGATGGGTTGACATGCCGTTAAAATCAATCAATCACTCAATCAAAACCACGGGAGCAATTGCCATAGCAGTAGCTTGTATCACACCTATAACTTATCCTTGACCCGTGTCTTACTTCACATTCTGCCTGTCACTTTGAACTTCTACTAAACTTCTAAGAAAACAAACTGAACTATATAGACAATTCCAGCCCTGTAAGCTTGGGATTTAGAATACACCGACTGCACCTCTGTAGACGAAAGAAAAAAACCCAATAGGGTCACCTGGTGGTCGTTACTGGTAAATCGTGATGCTTGATCCTGGTGGTTGAGCAGTCCATGACATGCAACACTCCACTTTTGCCCTTACTTGGGTCAGACGAGTGGCCGGAGAGGTCCCCTCCGATCAATCGGCTAGTCACCTCAAGTCTTAATACCTACATGATTTTCCCAACCCTATTACCCTTATGGCAACCCACAGTCTTTTTAAACATATATGTGCTAGAAGGCGGTGGGCGAGGGTCTTATTGTCTTGGGTATGACGTTAAACTGCATCTAATAATGAGGTTCAAATTTCGGAGCTCCGGAGAGAGTGGAGTACCCCTTCAACGCCATTACTCCCAGGTTGACTCAAACCCGGTGTGGTACCTATTAGCCAATCTATGGGTTAAATAGTAAAAAATGAGTTTTAAAAAATATGTTTTAAAACAAAAATTGATTATTAAAAAATTTGAATACCCATCAATAATGAATAAAAGAAAACGTTTTCAGAATAAAATAAACCAACAAGGGTTGACATGCCGTAAAATCCAACCAAGCAACTGTATAAGTACAATTGAGTA
>CM042166.1:12370617-12403117 GCA_023376005.1 Doryteuthis pealeii | reverse complement strand
AAGAAGAAGAAGAGAAAGAAGAAGAAGAAGAAGAAGAAGAAGAAGAAGAAAAGAAGAAGAAGAAGAGAAGAAGAAGAAGAAGAAGAAGCTGAAGAAGAAGAAGAAGAAGAAGAAGAGAAGAAAGAAAGAAGAAGAAGAAGAAGGACTGAAAGAAGAAGAAGAAGAAGAAGAGAGAAGAAGAGAGAAGAAGAAGAAGAAGAAGAAGACTGAAAGAGAGAAGAGAAGAAGAAGAAGAAGAAGAAGAAGAAACTGAAAGAAGAAGAAAGAAGAAAAGAAGAAGAAGAAAGAAGAAGAAGAAAGAAGAGAAGAGAAGAAGAAAGAAGAAGAAGAAGAAGAAGAAGAAGAAGAAGAAGAGAAGAAGAAGAAAGATAGAAGAAGAAGAAGAGAGAAGAAGAAAGAAGAAGAAGAAGAAGAAGAAGAAAAGAAGAAGAGAAGAGAGAAGAAGAAGAGAAAGAAGAAGAAGAAGAAGAGAAGAAGAGAAGAAGAGAGAAGAAGAAGAGAAAGAAGAGAAAGAAGAAGAAGAAGAAGAAGAAGAAGAAGAAGACTGAAAGAAGAAGAAGAAGAAGACTGAAGGAAGAAGAAGAAGAAGAGAACTGAAAGAAGAAGAAGATGACTGAAAGAAGAAGAAGAAGAAGAAGAAGAAGAAGAAGAAGAAGAAGAGAAGACTGAAAGAAGAAGAAGAAGAGAAGAAGAAGAAGAAGAAGAAGAAGAAGAAGAAGAGAAGAAGACTGAAAGAAGAAGAAGAAGAGAAGAAAGAAGAAGAAGAGAAGAAGAAGAAGAAGAAGAAGAAGAAGAAGAAAGAAGAGAAGAGAAGAAGAAGACTGAAGAAGAAGAAGAAGAAGAAGAAGAAGAAGAAGAAGAAGAAAACTGAAGAAGAAGAATGACTGAAGAAGAAGAAGAAGAAGAAGAAGAAGAAGAAGAAGAAGAAGAAGAAGAAGACTGAAAGAGGAAACAGTAAAGATAAGAATATCGAAAGAAAAAAGAAAAGAAAAGAAAAGGATGAAAAGTAATAAAAAACAAGAAAATATTTAAGACGAAAGAAAGAAAGAAAGAAAGGAAACAAAAGAAAGAAGGAAAAATTCAATCAAGAAAGAGTTATGAAAACAAAAACAAAGACAAGTACATATTTATGAAAGAATAAAGAAAGAAAGAAAGAAAGAAAGAAAGAAAGAAAGGAGAAAGAAAGAAAAGAGAAAGAGACAAAGACAGAAAGAAAATTAAAAGAACAGAGAAGGAAAAGCAGCGGTGAAAGAGTTTTTAAATGAACCCCAAAAACCAAGAAAAACATATTTAAGAAAGAAAAAAAAGAAAGAAAGAAAGAAAGGAAGAAAGAATGAAAGAAAATCAAAGAAGAACGAGTATAAAACCAAAGAAACAAGTAATATTATGAAAAAGAGAAAGAAAGGAAAGAAGAAGAAAGAAGAAAGAAAGAAGAAAGAAGAAGCGAGAGAAAGAGAGAGAGAGAGAGAGAGAGAGAGAGAGAGAGAAAGAAAAAAAGAAATGAAGAAAGAAAGAAAACGAAAGGATCAGAATAGGAAAAGCAAACGAGAAATAGTTAAGAAAAATAACATCTTTAAGAAAGAAAGAAAGAAAGAAAGAAAGAAGAAAGAAGAAAGAAAAAAGAAGGGAGAAAGAAAGAAAGAAAAATCATAACTAAGAATAAAAAAAAGAGGTGAATAGAAGAAAGAAGAAACAAAGAAGAAAGGGAGAAAGAAAGAAAAGGAGAAAGAAAGAAAGAAAAATCATAACTAAGAAATAAAAAAGAAGGTGAATAAGAAGAAAGAAAAGAAGAAAGAAAGAAAGAAAGAAAGAAAGAAAGAAATCATAACTAAGAAATAAAAAAAGAAGGTGAATAGAAGAAAGAAAGAAAGAAAGAAGAAAGAAAGAAAGAAGGAGAAAGAAAAGAAAGAAAAAATCATAACTAAGAAAAAAAGAAGGTGAATAGAAAGAAGAAACAAAGAGAAAGGAGAAAGAAAGAAAAGGAGAAGAAGAAAGAAAAATCATAACTAAGAAATAAAAAAGAAGGTGAAGAAAGAAAGAAAGAAAGAAAGAGAAGAAGAAGGGAGAAAGAAAGAAAGAAAATCATAACTAAGAATAAAGAAGGTGAATAGAAGAAAGAAAGAAACAAAGAAACAAAGGGAGAAAGAAAGAAAAGGAAAGAAAGAAAGAAAAATCATAACTAAGAAAAAAAAAGAAAAGAAGAAAGAAAGAAAGAAAAGAAAGAAAGAAAATCATAAACTAAGAAATAAAAAAAGAAGTGAATAGAAGAAAGAAAGAAAGAAAGAAAGAAAGAAAGAAAGGGAGAAAGAAAAAAGAAAAATCATAACTAAGAAATAAAAAAAAAGGTGAATAGAAGAAAAAAGAAACAAAGAAACAAAGAAAGGAGAAAGAAAGAAGGGAGAATGAAAGACAGAAAAGAAAAAGAGGAAAACAAAGGAGAAAAAAAAACAAGAACATATTTAAAAAGAAAAAAGGAAGAAAGGAAGAAATGACAAAAGAAAGAATGAATCAAAGGAAAGAAGGGAGAAAGAAAGGAAGGAAGGAAGAAAAGGCGAAAAAAAAATCTGACATAGCAATGAATCATATGTTAACGCCTTGTGTTAGATCAACAAAAGCAAAAACGGGATTCGAAGATTTCCTCGAATTGACTCCCGTTGAGCGAAAGTTTCAAGAAAACCATTTTTGTTTCCTTTTTTGATGGCTGCAGCTGTTTTGTATTTTTCTACACACGTTAAAACCTCATTTGGTATGTCACAAGTGTTTATTTCATTCAAAATGTTCAAGTCTGGCAGAGGACAAAACAGAGTTAAGCCGACAGGAGATGTCACGGTATTACCTTTCGCAAGATTATCTCATCAAATGTCTCTAATTGTAATCTAGCACAGATTTTTTAAAAAATAAATAAATGAGCGCTCGGTAAGAATCAAGCTCCTCATGCCTGACTACCTGCATACGGCGTAAGAGTATATATGGACCTAACCCCTCCATGGGTAATTCCATGTCAAATCGTCCAGGATATGTCACCCGACCCCTTTTTCTGAAATTTTGTACAGGTATGGATTATGTTAAAGTTAGACAATACTCAAAATTTTAGCTTCCAATTCCAAAAATTGGCGGAGTTATATCGACTATTAGCTCTACAAATTCGGGGGTGGACGCGAAAATGATGACGATTTGTAACCTATTTTTGTCTGTAAAACTCATTTTACAGACTAAAATATAGTAGAAAAAAGTCGCCATTTTTCGCGAACCCACCAAATTCACTTTATCTCCCGCTACATGTATGTCTATATTTGTTTGTAAACAACGAACGAACGCAGGTCCTTTCAAAGGAAAATAGGTGGAGACAGCAAAGACGGAAGTTCAATAAAACTCACTCCTTATTTTTGACCGAAAAACTTTTTCGTATGTATTTTCCATTAAAAGCTAAATAAAAATATTACAAGGGTATAAATCAATGATATATTTGAAAATTCATTAAAAAAAAAAACTGATAAAAATAAAACAAATTAATAAATTATTTTTCTGAATTTTTTTTAGATGAGGCTATTATTTGTATTATTCGAACTATTATCTCAATTATTATCAATATTATTATAATCAATATACAATATACAATATATAATATATACAATATACAATATACAATACAATATACAATACACAATATATTACTATCAATATACAAAATACAATATGCAATTAATTATTATCAATATACAATTGGGCACATGGGGGTATTATTTGTATTATTCGAACTATTATCCTCAATCATTATCTACAATTGGGCAGATGGCGCAAAGGATATAGGTGTTATAGACATCTCTGGGCTGCATGTTCAATCCTGGCCTAGGGTGAAAGTAAATGGAATAATTAACACAGCTTAACACTTGTACCCGATCACGGTTAACGGAATGAGAATAGTTTACCCCAGTGGATTGAATAAAGGGTTCAATTCGAAGTTCCGTGAAGGCTCCCGGGTTCGACGAGAAGTTCGAGATTGTTCCGAGAATCCCGTCCTCGAACTTGAGAAACTTCACTTCAAACTCGGGAACCTTTTTGTCGAACTCGGAAGCCTTCATTTCGTAATCGCGAGCCTTCATGTAACTTCAAACCTAATCCTTTATTCAATCCACGATTACAACATAAAGGCTACCAAGTTTATCAAGAAGGTTGGAAAGAGAAGGTTTCCAAATTCGAGGAGGGGATTCCCGAGTTCGAGAAGGTTCCTGGGTCCAACAAAAAATACCTGAAGGAGGCCGGAGGGTACATCTGTCGAAACATTGTGAAGATAACAATAAAGATGAGGATAATAATCCGAATTATCTAAATAATACAAACTATCAAGCCTCATATAAAAAAAATTCAGAGAAATACTACTTAGATTGATTTGCGAGATTTTTTTTGCTCGCTACCGATGTATGGCAAGTGATCGGCTGTTAAACAATTTATATTTAACGACCGAACAGTGAAGTCTGTGTGTTTGAAACAAACAAACAAAATCATTCAAGATAGAAAGAGAAATTTAAAACAAACAAAAGAAAAGAAAAAATTAAATAATGGAAATGACGTTCATGTCGTCGCTATTGGCCTCTTTTTTTTTTTCTTTTTTTTTTTTTTTTTTTTTTTCAGACGATCTGATTTTCCCGCCTCCGACATTCCCGCCAAACTTCATAATGGCGGCTATTTTCGGCTGGAGATTTTTGTTTAATTTAATTTCTGCTTGATATTTCCAGTTGTTCAAACAAATAAATTAAAATTTGTTTAAAAATGTTGCTTTGCCTTTTTTAATACAGGGGAAAAAAATTGGTTTAATTTTCGGCAAATATTAGAGTCTGACACTCAACAACACTCGTCGTTGATTGGAAACAATTTTGAAATCAACGATTCCTCGGTAAATAAAGAAATAAAAAGTTTTACGTCATTTGCAAAAAATGGACGAAGTTATTTGTCTTCTTTTTTAATTCTCTTTTATTTTTGATGATCAAATTATGTTACATTTACTGGCAAAAAATGCGCACTCGGGGCACAAGTATTCCAGTTTTAATATAATTAAATATTATATTGAACTAGAATCGGCTACCCGGCGTTGCCTGGGTAAAAGGGTATAATAAAAAATTAATCTCGTAGATTCATTGTATAATACTTTGCACTGGGTCACGGTCTCAATGTACGTATGGGAACGATGCTCCGGCTAAGTACTTGTGTTGGATGATGCAATACTATAGGGCCCTGACAAAGCTGTTTTTTGTCCCTGTTCCAACTCGGCTGAAATACGATACCCAAAAGCTGTCAACGGGATCAAACAAAACAAATAGGAACGTCTTCTGATAATTATACACAACATATATACATTTATTTTTTATATACAATGATTAATATTCTTGTATAATGTCAGAAGAGCGAGGTGATTTTCTTTGTTAGTTGACTGGCGATCTACAGCTAATGGATAACTTATTAACTTGGTTTGTTACCGGGTGGCAGGACGTCAGAGATTAGTATGGACGGCGACAAGGGATCAGACGTATAGCGACGTGTAGCGAGTCTTCTGGTTGCGGCGTGTCAGACTCTGGCGGACGTCCTCCGCTTCTCTTCTCGGTCTGTTTCGGTCTGTTTCGGTCTCTCCTCTTTGGTCTCTATCTGGTCTGTTATTTATGGGATTCAGATCTCCCCACCCCTAACATATGTCTCTGATTGGCCAGCCACTCGATACTATTGCCTACGTGTCTAAATGGCCTTGTGCCAGCCTAGATTGTATCTTTCCATCTGGGTTTTTCCAATTCCAACGAGTCAAGGCCAACCATTATTTTATTTATGTAAGAATTTAAAATTCTTATCATCTAAGTCAAATTCCATAATTTAAGGAATTTCTTTACCTACGTGAGAATTCTTTGTTTAGATAAATTTATATTTTTAATATGAACATTATTATTATTATTATTATTATTATTATTATTATTATTATTATTATTATTGTTTTTCTTTTCTTACAGTAACTTTAAACAAACTAATAATTAGGGTAGTTTTAATTAATTAGTAAATAATTAACAGATCGCCAATCAACCCATAACACTTTAATAGTGTTACAATTGATTATTTTTGGTCTTTATTTATTTGTTTTAATCACGAACGCAACCAATGGCTTCCCCTTTTTTTACTATTCAAATCTTAATTCTTAAATATCTTTCCTGATATGAATAAAATCTTCATCATTTTTGCACAAAAAGCAAGCTCTGGTTGATAGTGAATGTGTATATATAATTACATTCTCGTTAATTGATTTATTTTTGTAGCTTCCTACGGACATATAATCATTTATTAAACACGGTTTTATTAAAACTGGTATGCAAATTATTCACACCAAATACTATGTAATTATTGTCAGAGTCAGACGTGCTTCTTGCTCTCGGCAGTTGTGACATGAGGGAAAATAAAAATCTTATGCAAAAAGAAGTGTGTTATTACTAAAAACTCTAAATGGCACAAGGCAAGATGTCCCCCAGGACCCCAAGTTGGTTTCCAGACTCCAAACATCAAGGAATTGTCAACCAACTGAATATCAGCCCAGCAACACGATTCGAGCCTCTCCACGTAGCAGAGAATACAACTATTATTTTACTATCAACACGCCATCACTCCATTTCGACATAAGAGCTATAACATTACATTACGGTCAGGTAAAAACGGTACATCAAACCGGGATTTATATATATATTTTAATGTTAATTTTTTTATAAATGAATTTTTCCTTTGGTCTTATGAATTTGGAACCTTAAATGTTTTAGTGAAATTATTAACATAAGCGTATCTGAAGCTCGCTAGTACCTCAAATTTTAGCTCTCAACACAAAGCAAAAAATCTACCAAGTGACAGCTCGTCACTCGGAAAACTCGTAAGATGGGATACTCGTAAGTCACGGTACCACTGTTTTCCCTTTCTCGCTTAACCTTATCCAAGTCATCTCGTTTGTGAAATGTCTTTAGTTTGTCGCTTGAAATATTCATACAGTTATTTTTCTTCCAATTCTTCTTCTTCTTCTTCTTCTTCTTCTTCTTCTTCTTCTTATTATTATTATTATTATTATTATTATTATTATTATTATTATTATTATTATTATTATTTACTCCTTTTGAGTTTTCACATCAGCATTAGCTGATGGTCTTTCACTGGAGTCTGAGTGACAGCAAGTCTCCTCAGGTCTCCAGGACTCTTCTGAGTATTCTGGCAGATTGCAGCAGTGCAGTGTTCTGAATGGTTTCAGTCCTTCCTCTGATATCCAAACTTTCCAAACCCTTTTCTAATCCTTTTGGTACTGTTCCAAGTGCACCAACTACAATTGGTATAACTTTCACTTTCATATTCCATAACTTTTTCACTTCTCTGGCAAGGTCCAGATATTTGTCAATTTTTTCATTTTCCTTTAACTTCACCCTGTGATCTGCTGGCACTGCAAAATCCACCAGTTGACAAGTTCTTTCTTTTTTGTTAATCAACACTAGGTCTGGCCTTCTCACTGGGATAAGGTGATCCGTTTTAATTTCAAAGTCCCAGAGAATTTTGTGCGTTTCGTTATTATTATTATTATTATTATTATTATTATTATTATTATTATTATTATTATATTATGTGAGTTTTTCACTGCAGCGTTAGATGGTGGTATTTCACTGGAGTCTGCGTGACAACAAGTCTCCTCAGGTATGCAGGACTCTTCTGAGTATTCAGGCCTATTGTATCAATGCAGTGGTCTGGATGGTCTCAATTCTTCAGTCTTTTTTCCAATCTTTTGGGGACCATTCCAAGTGCACCACCTACAATTGGTATCACTTCCACCCTTATATTTCTCAGCTTTTTCAATTCTCTGACAAGGTTCAGGTATTTATCTATCTTTTCGTTTTCCTTCATCTTCACCCTGTGATCTGGGGGAACTGCAAAATCTACCAGTTGACAAGTTCTCTTTTTTTGTTTATCAATACTAGGTATTATTATTATTATTATTTTGAATTTTCACACCAGTGTTAGCTGATGGTCTTTCACTGGAGTCTGAGTGACAGCAAGTCTCCTCAGGTCTCCAGGACTCTTCTGAGTATTCTGGCAGATTGCAGCAGTGCAGTGTTCTGAATGGTTTCAATCCTTCCTCTAATTCCCAAACTTTCCAGACCCTTTTCCAATCCTTTTGGTACTGTTCCAAGTGCACCAACTACAATTGGTATCACTTTCACTTTCATATTCCATAACTTTTTTAGTTCTCTGGCAAGGTCCAGATATTTGTCTATTTTTTCATTTTCCTTTAGCTTCACCCTGTGATCTGCTGGCACTGCAAAATCCACCAGTTGACAAGTTCTTTATTATTATTATTATTATTATTATTATTATTATTATTATTATTATTACACCTTATGAGTTTTTCACATCAGCGTTAGCTGATGGTATTTCTCAGGAGTCTGAGTGACAACAAGCCTCCTCAGGTCTCCAGGACTCTTCTGGGTATTCTAGCAGATTACAACAATGCAGTAGTCTAGATGGTCTCAATTTTACCTCTGATTTTCAGATCCTCCAGTCTTTTTTCCATGTGTATTGAAACCGTTCTAAGTGCACCAACTATAATTGGTATCACTTTCACTCTCATATTCCACAGCTTTTTCAATTCTCTGGCAAGGTCCAGGTATTTATCCATCTTTTCATTTTTCTTCAGCTTCACCCTGTGATCTGCTGGAACCTCAAAGTCCACCAGTTGACACGTTCTCTTTTTTTTTTCTTTTTCTTTTTTTTTTTCTTTTTCTTTTGTTAATCAGCACTAGGTCTGGGCTCCTGGCTGAAATAGGGTGATCTGTCTTTATCTCAAAATCCCAGAGAATTTTATGCGCTTCATTCTCAAGAACTGATTTATTATTATTATCAAAAACACCCTAATTTTTTGTTACGTTTGAAAAATAGGCCAGTATTTATAAAAATAAAACACACCATGAAATAGAATGTAATGAATTATGTGCTGTAATATGATTTAATGCTTATTTTTTTTATAAATTATATTTTTATTTGGACTAATGACTTTGGAAACTTAAATATTTTTATTGAATAGAAACTAGTAAATTGTGACACTTGTAAATCAAGCTACCATTAGATTTCGGAGTACATAATTATAAATAGTAATTTTCTTTGGCGTTATATATTTGGAACCTTAGATGTTTTAGTGAACTTATTAACATAGGCGTATCTGAAGCTCGGTCGTACCTCAAATTTTAGCACTCAACAAAAAACTTAACATTGACCGTGTGACATCTCGTAACTTCGAAAACTTGGAAGTTGGGACGCTCGTAAGTCAAGATAGCCCTCTATTATAATTATCATCATTATAAAAATTCTTATTGTGCTTTACTGTTGATGTTGTTTCCTTTTAAATGTTCGTCTGTTTTTTTCTCTTTTGGGCTCAGAGGCAAATTTTGAAAGCGTTTTCTATCTTCTCTAGAACCACCGCCATAGTTCTTTTATTATTTATCGGAGAGAGAGAGAGAGAGAGAGAGAGGAGAGAAAGAGAGAGGGGAGAGAGAGAGTGAGAGAGAGAGAGGGGGGAGGGAAGAGAGAGGGGGGGAGAGAGAGAAAGGGGGAGAGAGGGAGAGAAAGAGAGAGGGAGAGAGAGAGGGAGAGAGAAAGAGAGAGAGAGAGAGAGAGAGAGAGAGAGAGAGAGAGAGAGAGAGAGAGAGAGAGATAAAAAATATTAAAAAAAAAGAAAGATGCGAAAGGCGGAAGCGAGATTGTGAATAATAACGAGAACAAGAGCGAGATTTACGGATGAGCCATGTCGAGGCTGGAAGATGAGTCTTGCGAAATCACCGGGAATTAAAAAAAAGAAGATTAAATTGGGGGGGGGGGCAGTGCGGTGAAAGAAGAAATAGGATAAAAGTGTAGAGGGGTTCAGCTAGAAGGGGGGGGTGTGCTCTTGCGAGGAATAACAATGGCTACAAAGAACAAAACGCAAAAAAGGGGGGGGGGTACAAACAAAAAAGCGGAGGAGGGGAGGGGGAGTCAAGCAAAGGGAAAGACAGACATCCGATGCTCGAAGATAATAAATTACGTTCATAGATGAATGCACACAAGTATAGAGAACGGTGAAGCTGGAGAAGCTCTGGATTAAAATAGGAAAAGAATGAGAAAGAATTATTATTATTATTATTATCATTATTATTATTATTATTATTATTATTATTATTATTATTATTATTATTATTATTATTTTTTTATTATTATAATTATCCTTATCCTTATTTTTTATTATTATTATCCTTATTATTATTATTATTATTATTATCATTATTATCAATAATAATAATAATAATAATAATAATAATAATAATAAGAAGAAGAAGAAGAAGAAGAAGAAGAAGAAGAAGAAGAAGAAGAAAGTCGCCTTTGTAAATAGCGGGACGGGGCGAGAGATGGGATATCTGGGGATAAGTGTTAAAGACTCCAGAAGGAATTGTTTAAGGTGTGGGGGGGGAGGTTAGAGAAATCGGAATGAGGATTAAGGTAGGAGTACAAGAAGAATGTGTTTCGTCAAGAAAGAAAAATGTGATTAATCATTATCATTTAAAAGAATGAGAACACAATGCACCTTAACAAATGGAGAGAATAATACAAATAAAGAAAAAAGTAGAAGAATACCCTCAGGGTTTTTTTTGAGGGGGGGGGCAGTCAAAGGTGTTGGAAAAAAACAAGGTTTAGGCAGAAAAGAGAAATTGTCCGACATTCCATACTTATCATTAAGCTAAGCAATGATCTTCGTGGTCAGTTTAAAATGAGTGACCAATTAATGAATCAATTCTTTTAATTACTGTATGCGATTGATTTTGGAAGTTGGGCAATGAAAAAAAGAGAGTGTATTTTCTCATATTTAATGCGCATATTTAATCTGAACATTGCATTCTTTTTCAAATATATGAAACGCATCATCAATGTGACTGACAAGACGAGGGGACTATATATATATATATGTATATATATATATATATATATATATATATATATATATGGTATTTGTGGAAAAAGTGACTTACCGGTGAAAATGGTCACAGTGGTTAGTTGATTTAAGTTTCACAATGATAAGACAGCGATATAACAAATATAAAGTGTCCAATACGTTAGTAGGGCAAATTTATTATCATAGAGGTACACGGTATTAACCTACTCAAGTTTCACCCTAAGGACCTTCAGGGTTAAATCCACTGGATTAATCAAGATATTGATTAATTGCAGTCGATTTCACGTGAGTGTTTTTTCGCGATACACGGTTGCGGTCCTATAATCAACCGTTTATCGCGAAAAAATACACACGTGAAATCGACTGCAATTAATCAATATCTTGATTAATCCTGTGGATTTAACCCTGAAGATCCTTAGAGTGAATCTCGAGTAGGTTAATACCGTGTACCTCTATGATAATATATATATATATATATATATATATATATATATTCCTATCATAACAGGTGATTGACTCTTTCAATCATGTACCACACAAAGAAAACCTGCATTCCCATCATATCCTTGAAAAAAGACATTACAATAAATTTGATCATCCCTCTCAACTTACCATTTGGTATAAAATAACCCTGGATTGATTGACACGCCGTTAAAATCAATCAATCAATCAATCTACCTTGTTAGTCTGTATTGGCACAATACGAGTTAATAACAGAAAAGTCTATCAGCAAAGATTATCAACTGTTGGTTGAGAGAATTAAGAAAATCAAAAATATGATGAAATGTAATCTCAACTAAGATTTGGCACAACGCAACCAAATTATAGCAAGATCTGTTTGATAAAATAAAAGCAAAAGTCGATGGAGCAATATATTAATCAAAAATACTTTTTGCATTTTTTATGAATATTTAAATGAAAGAACGAAACTGGTTATATTGGTTAATATATGATTAAATAGATTCGATTTCTCTGAAGTTTTGAGATGAGGCTTGATAATTAGTATTATTTGTATTATTCAGACTATTGTCCTCATCTTTATTGTTATCTGTACAACGTTTCGGCCAATGTGTCCTCAGGCTTTTTTCGGGTATTTCTTGTCGGACTGAGGAACCATCTTGAACTCGGCTTCTTTCGGAACTCGGGAATCTTCTTGTCGTAATCGGGAACCATCACAGAACTTAGAACCCAGTCCTTTATTCAATCTATGGGGGTATCTTGTTCTCATTCCGCTAACCATGGCTGGGGTACAGGTATTAAGCTGTGTTAATTATTATTCTATGTTACTGCTGCTCCTGGCCAGGATTGAACCTGCAGCCTAGAGATAACTGTCACTTAGAACTGTCTTAACCCAATGCCTTTAACCACTATGTTATGTGTCCAATTGAATTATTCAGTGTGAATTTTGGGAACTTATAAACCTAATGTCTTGTTTTACTTAGAATATCTATCTTTTTACTTCGGTATGATTTTTTTACCTTGACTCATATTGCATTTTTCTTTTTTTTCCAGCGTTCGAAAGGAAGGTTCGCGAGTCCGACAAGAAATACCTGAAGAAATCCGGAGGGCAAATCAGCGGAAACGTTGTACACATAACAATAAAGATAAGTACAATAGTCCGAATAATCTAAATACTACTAAATAGATTCGAGGCAATTCCATGTCAATTCATCCAGAAAAAGTAAAATAGTTACCACCTTCAATTTTTCTGAAATTTTATACAGGTGTTGACTATGTTAAAGTTAGACAGTCCCCAAAATGTGAGCTCCCAATTCCAAAAATTGGTGGAGTTATGTCGATTTTTATCTCTTCAAATTTAGTGGGGTTGGCGAAAAATGGCGACCTTTTGTAATCTTTTTTTTTTTTTTTTTGTCTGTAAAATGAGTTCCAGTGCTTCCCTACTCCTAAAAATTGGTTTATAAAAGCATTTTTGCCCACGGAATCCAAAATTGCTATCGAAAAAGTCTGACATTTAACCAATTTTAAGTTATTGATAATTTTTACTCCTTTGTTTTGTCTAACTTTACATAGTCTATACTTGTACAACATTTCAGAAAAATTGAAGGGATGAGTGACATGGCCTGGATGATTTGACATGGAATTACCCTTCGAGTTTTAACTTTTTTGACTGTACCAATGGCTTTTTTGATAAATTTCTTTGGTATCATTTTGTTTTAGAGCGTCCTACACTGACCATTTAAGGTTTCTTATTAAAATGGTAGAGAATGTATTAGTGAATTTAATCTTATTTTCCCAAATAAAATATAAGGATTCTTATATAGTAATTTACCAAAATAAAGCATGCATCTATCTCAGTTTGTTTATTTATGTTGATTTATCTGTCTGTCTGTCTATGTGTCGAATTGAGCGTCTGTCTATTGTCTGTCAGACTGTCTGTATCTCACACTGTCTCCCCGTCTCTCTCTCTCTAAGCTCCCCCCCCACACACATGCACACACACACACACGTATCTATACATTTATACATACTTGTTGTTTAAGTATCTTTATATATATATATATATATATATATATATATATATATAGTGAGAAATTTGAAAAACACAGGTTTAAATAAAATGAGTGTTTTTAAAATTTCTCACTATACTAAATATCGTCGGATTCACTTCCATTTCTCTTCACACACACACACACACACACACACACACACACACACACACACACACACACACATATATATATATATATATATATATATATATATATGGAAAAATGTAGAACAAACATGGATGTTAGAATGAATGGAAATATATTCCATTGTTCTGACGGTTTCGCTTAGAATGCTCTGACTAAATCCCTAAGAGAGCGATAAGTTCCCAATCCGAAAAATGTTGACTGAGGTATGGCACTAAACTGCAGATAGATGATTCACAATTAGATAGATAGATAGATAGATAGATAGATAAACAGAGAGATATCGAAAGACACTTATATATGAGTATATATATATACTTATATATATTTATATAAGTGTATGTGTATGCATGTATGTATATATATGTCTCTGTTTGTGTGGAGAGAAAGAGAGAGTAGAGAGAAGGAATGAGAGTAGTAGTGAGTGGGAGACTGAAAGACACTGACAGACAGACAGACAGACAGACAGACAACAAACACATTTGCAGGTAAGTTGATTGGATACGCAGATAGATATATAGATAGATAGACAGAACCGCCTGACAAACACACACATATACACAGAGAGAGAGAGAGAGAGAGAGACAGACAGACAGCCAGACAGACAGAGAGAAAGAGGGAGATTAGAAATTAACAGAGATAAAAAGATAGATATGAATAGCCTAAGATAGATAGATAGATAGATAGATATGAATAGCCCGAGCTAGCTAGATAGATAGATAGAAAGATAGATAGATAGATAGATAGATAGATTGATTGATAAGTAGATAGAAATTACTATCCTGGGATAGATAAAAAGAATAAACTGACTGAGATAGATCGATCAATCGATAGATAGATAGATAGATATGAATAGCCCGAGCTAGCTAGCTGGATAGATAGATAGATAGATAGATAGATAGATAGATAGATTGATAAGTAGATAGAAATGACTATCCTGAAATAGATAAAAAAGAAATAAACAGACTGAGATAAATCGATCGATCGATCAATAGATAGATAGATATGAATAGCCTGAGATAGATAAATTGAACAGACTGAGATCGATAGATAGATAGATAGATAGAAAGAAAGATTGATGGTTTGGGTGGGTGGTTGATTGTATGTTTAGGTGAATCAAGTGCAAAGTACGAAATGACAGACGTTAATTATGACAAAGGAAGAAGTGAAATAACGAAACGATTAGCAATTGGTAGGTGAGACTGAAACTCTTGACAGAATGACCGACTAGCAGAGACAAAAGACACAAATGAACAGGAAATAACTTGCTTGATTGCAATTGTGGTTTTCATTTCCCGCCCTGATGACTTGGGCAGATTTCCAGTTAATACGCACCGGAGGACATTTTGACGGCTCACGGGTTACACCGCTCGGCTGAAAACAACAAGTGTTGTTACGATTTTATGGGCCATCCTTTAGGCTTCAAGTAAGAGCGCTTGTCCAGCTGAAATTATAGGTAAAAAAAATCCTTTGGTTGTTCCTTGGTGCTCCTCAGTATTGCAAGTCTTTCGTCAATGATTGCAAATATAAATTTTCCAATAAAAAATAATTTCATTTGTTTCTTGTTTTTAATTCTCCTTCTGTTACGATTTTAGTGGCCATTCTTTTGGCTTCAAGAAGATCCTTTCTTTTAAGCAGAGTGTAGTTCCTTGGTAAAGAATCCTTAGGTTGTTCCTTGGTGCTCCTCAGTATTGCAAGTCTTTCGTCAATGATTGCAAATGGACGTCTCTCAGTATCAGTGATTAAGTAGTCAACCAGCCACGCATTCGGGTTGTTGATAGGCTGAGGTATAAACCACGTTATCTCGCTTAGTCTATAAATTTAAGTGGTGTATTGTAGCACGGCTTATATGCTCAAAATAATCCAAGTGTACAAACAGTTTTCTTGTTTGAAAAACGAAGGGATACTCCAGACGCCTAATATCTTCAGAACTGGAACCACACCATCAGATTCAGTACTATTTCTCTGAACTTTTTTTTATATGAGGCTTGATAATTAGTATTACTTATATTATATACCAGAACGAAATATGTTGCATAGTCCAACTCAAGTTGTAGTAGTAGTCGTCGTTAGTTCAGAAACAACACACGCAGGTTGTATAGTCACAGGGGGGCTGTTTACTTCTTCCACGCTCGTGAGTTCTTTTTCAGAGAGGAGGAAAGATATATATATATATATATATATAATATATATAATATATATATATATATATATAGAGAGAGAGAGAGAGAGGGTATGGTCAATTTATTCTATCTTCTAACATAGTATCATGTTCTGTACGGCTGTCCCAGACCAATACGGGAACCCTGAGCCACGTCTGATCTCACCAGAGCCCAGCAGAAAAAGAAAAAAATTATTTTCTTTCTGTTTCTCGTACCGGCGTCACATCCGTTTCCGGTTAAAACCCGTTTTTAAATCTATTTCCGGGGTCATTGGTCGGTCAGTTGAGTTCAAACTTTTACCTCTGTTCTTATTTCTTTTTCTTTTCTTTCTCCAGAAATCCGATTAACGTTTTATTTTTCAATTCCCGAATTCCATAATAATTACGCTACAATTATTCAGACTATTGTCCTCATCTTCATTGTTATTTGTACAACATTTCGGCCGATATGCCCTCCGGCCTTCTTCAGGTATTTCTTGTCGGATTCGAGAAACTTCTCGGACTCGGGAACTTTCTTGTCGTAATCGGGAACCTTCTTGTCGTATTCTGAAGTCCATCACGGAATTTAAAACCTAACCCTTTATTCAGTCCACCGGGGTATTCAGTTTTCATTCCACTAACCATAGCTGGGGTGCCGGTGTTAAGCTGTGTTAATTATTATTTTATGTTACTGCTGCCCCTGACCAGCGTTGAACCTGCAGTCTAGAGGTAACTGTCACTTAGAACTGTCTTAACCTAACTCCTTTATCCACTAGGCTATGTGTCCAATTAAAGATGAAGACAATAATCCGAATAGTACTAATAAAACTAGATTCAGTATTGTGCTACAATCCTCTTTTTATGCGTGTGGGGGGTACCACTCTGCAGCGTATTACAAGCCCCGCCGATAGGGGGAATTGTCAACTGTCAGTTGCTCTTCCGAGAGGAACTGATATGTCCAGGGAAGGGATATATTAGTAGAAGTAGCAGTATTAAGCGTAGTGGTAGGCATTGTACCTCTACATTGCTCGGTATTTATGGCCGACAACAGCCAATCATATTACTGTGAGGGGGAACCCAGGTGTATGCATATTCATTGAATCAGGAACAATAACAGAAATATAAAAAATATGAAAATTGATTAGTGAATACATTTTTCTCCCACCAGGTAGACTGTCGCTGATAGTTGAGATAGCGAAATGTTTGAACTTGTATTTTGCAGTTTATAAAACCTCGCTAAAACACACTTACTGTCAATTTACTGAGTGACGGTATTCAGTTATTACGTTCGAGTTAAGTCGAATGCAGCAATGGGAAAACATTTTGTACGAGAAAGATGGACTACAATTGAATTTCAATTTGGTTGGTTGGGTTTTACGGCATGTCAACCCCTTAGATTATTTTATGCCGAATATTTCTAATGGTAATTTGGTGTTCAAAAATGTTTAATGCCGACAAAGTTTTGAAATAATTTCATTTTTAATGGATAATACAATTTTGTTTATAAACTCTTGTTTTCTATTTAACCCATAGATGGGACCCTAACAGGTACTACCACTCCGGGTCAGGGTGGACCAGGGAGCAATGGTAATGAAGGGGTGCTCCACATTCCCCAAACCTCCAAAACTGGCACCTCACCATCAGATAGAGTCTAACGTCATTCCCAGGACATGTAGACCCACAGCCACCGCCTTCTAGCACCCATATGATAAAAAGGGATTGGGCAATAAGGTTGGGAAAATCATATAGGTGCTAGGGCTTGACATGGCCAGCCGATTGATCGGAGGGGGCCTCTCCGACCGCACGTCTAGCCTAAGTAAGGGTCTAAGTGGAGTGTTGCATGTCATTGACTGCTCATCCACCTGGGCTCTATCCTTAAGCATCATGGATCACCACCCACGGGCAACAGGTGGCCCCATTGGGGAGTCTTACCCCTCTGCTGAGGTGCAGTCGGTGCATTCTAACGCCCCACCGACAGGGCAGTTGAATTTCAAGACGTATGGAAAAAATTATTGGTGACGCAAGCAATTCACTATATATATATATATATATATATATATATACTTTCCGCCCCTGATAGGTTGACCATTATGGAAAGGGTATTTGCTGGTGACTGTTGATTAAGTATAAATTGCTAAGCTCTTCTTAAAACAGATAGAGCACTCTTAGCAGCGTTTATATATCTATATCAGCACAACTCACTTGCGAAAGGGAATTTTTTCAAAAAAAGAAAAAAGAATGAACATTATCTATCTATCTATCTATCTATCTATCTATCTAACCAGATTTCTAGTTAATACACACCGGAGGACATTTTGACGACTCACGGTTTACACGCCTCTGCTGAAAACAACAAGTGTTCAAACAGTTGTCTTGTTTAAATAATACGCTTAAGAAATTGACCATTAATTGCACCCTGCTAATCCGGAGGGGTTGGTTGGTTGGTGCGGTTTTACGGCATGTCAACACTTGTTGGGTTATTTTATGCCGAAAATGTTTTGTTTTATTCATTCATAATGGCTATAGGCAATTTTTATAAACGGATCTTTTGGTTGGTTGGTTGGTTGGTTGGTTGGTTGGGTGGGTGGGGTTTTTACGACATGTCAACACTTGTTGGGTTATTTTATGCCGAAAATGTTTTGTTTTATTCAGTCTTGACGAGTTTTCAAAATTTCTTTTAACTCAATTTTTTAAACTCATTTTTTCTATTTAACCCTAGAAGGACCATAACAGATACTACCACTCTTTTAATTAATATACAAAAGTTATAATTCTATCTTACTCTTTCTTTTTCTCTTTCGTTTTCTCTTTCTCTTTCTTTTTCTTTCCTTTTCTCGCTATCTTTCTCTCTTTATTCACTTTCTTTTACTTGTTTTTTTTCTCTTTCCCTTTCTATTCTTTCTTTTAGTTTTTTTCTTTGTTTTTCTTTATTTAGCATATAATCTATCCTTTTGTCTTTGTTTACCTTTTTTCTGTTACTTTCTTTATTCTTTTTTCTTTTTTCTTTCGTTTTCTATTTTTCTTCTTTCTTTCTTTCTATCTCTTACATTTTCTTTTTCTTTCTCTCTCGCTATTTTCTTCTTTCTTCATTTCTCTATTGCTTTCTGATTCTTCTTTCTTTCGTTTTCCAACATTCTTTTTCATTTTTCCTTCTCTCTCTCTCTCTCTCTTCTCTCTCTCTCTCTCTCTCTCTCTCTCTTCTTTTTCTTTTTCTTTCTTTTCCTCACTACCTTTCTCTCTTTCTTTCTCTATTGCTTTCCGATTCCTTTTTCTTTCTTTTTATCTTTCTTTTTTTTTTCCTTCTTTTTTTTTTTTTCATTATCTGCTTCACTTTCGTTTCCATCCTTCTTTCTCAGTTTTTTCCTTCTCAATTTTCTACTTCTTTCTTTTTTCTTTCTTTCTTTCTTTCATTCTTTCCTTCGTTCTTTCCGTATTTCTTTTTCTTTCTTGTTCTCATTATATTTCACTCTTTTTTTTTTGTATTGCTTTCTGTTACTCTCTCTCTCTCTCTCTCTCTCTCTCTCTCTCTCTCTCTCTCTCTCTCTCTCTCTCTCTCCTCTCTTTCTTACTATCTTTTTGTCTCTTTTCTCTACTTTTTTCTCTCTGTCTTCTTTTTCTTTCTTTTTCTTTCTTTCTCTCAATATCTTTATCTTTTCTTTCTCTACTACTTTCAACCAACCAACTTCTTTATTTTTTTTCTCTTCTTCCTCCCTTCATTTTTGACCTTTTAGCTTTTAAACCAAAAAGTTTTGCTTCAGCAAAAATTTGCTGCTCAGCATAGCATCCAGGTATTTACTAAACTTCTCTTACTGTTGCACCTCGCCGCGTGACGCACTCATTGACCTCCCCTCACTACTAATGCCCTTCGAGACTATTGCACCACGTGTGAACCTTCTTTCATTATTAATAGAGACTCTGTACATGTGCGTGCGTGCAGGCGTGTGCGTGCGTGCGTGCGTGCGTGGATATGTTGATCGGGGGGTTGATGGGGGGAGGGGGTCTGGCTCACTACATCTTGATCCGGAGTCTGCTGAATTCCTCCTGTATTGCCTGCTCGGAATGGATGGATGGATGGATATGAGTCAAGCACTTGCTACCTCTGGAATTGATGCGGTTTGTGCAAACAAGGACTGCTTAACCTTTCTTGGCATCTGACACTACAAACGATTGTTCTGCACGTCTCTGTATCTTTTGATTAATCATAAAAATGGATATATATATATGTGTGTGTGTGTGTGTGTGTGTGTGAGTGTGTTGAAGTGAGTGTGTGTTTGGGTATGTGTGAGTGTGTGTATGTGAGTGGGGGTGTAGTAAGAAAGAAAAGACATACCGTGAGACATGTCGTTTGGGAATTAGAAATGAATAAGCTTAGACAGACAGAGATAGATAGATAGATAAACAGAAAGAGTAAGATAGATAGATAGTTAGATGGATGAGCGGAATAAAATGGATACACAGATAGATAGATGGATAGAAAGAATGAGATGGATAGATAGATAGATGGATAGATAGAAAGAGAGATAGTGAATCAATGACACACAGTATAGAAAGATAGACAGGTACATAAGATAGATGAAACAGTTATATTATATATATATATCATATATATATATACATATATAATACTATACTTATATAATACCATATATATATATATATATATATATATATATAATATATATATATAAAAGTAATTTGCGTAATTTGCTTGAAGCATTGTTAAGTATTGTTATAAAATAAAAAATTCGAAGGCAGTTACAATGCGTAAAAAATAAAGATAAAAAGATGTTTTATTAATGTTCTATCGATTTCAAGCAAAGCTTTATTCATCAGAGTTTTATCTGAATAAAACTCTTTTTATGATGATTAAAGCTTTGCTTTGAAATCGATTAGAACATATAAAACATCTTTTGTCTTTATTTTTTACGAATTGTATTGCCTTTCGAATTTATTATTTTATATATATATATAATATTATATATATTAATATATATATATCAATGTGTATGGTTGGCACATATTACACTTGTAATAGTAATCCAATGTCAATGTTATTAAGAAAGCCTCATTATCTTGTGATAGAACGTTAAATAGTTTATTAGATTGAAACCAATTGGTAGCAGCTTACCATGAAATATATAACTAAAATTTCTCTCTCCTTTCTCTTCTGTCTCTCTGTCTCTCCCCTCTCTCTCTTCTCCTCTCTCTCTCTCTCTCTCTATATATATATATATATATATTATATATATATAGTTTTTTTCCGTAGTTAGGGTCTTTCCATGTGTGGTTAACCAAGCTGATGCAGGTAGACCATAAGAGAGCTCAATGTGGGCCTTAAACCAGTGAGTAAAAGGTAGATGCAAGATATTAGTAAATGAAGAAAAACTCTGAAACTGCTTCATACAATAATTTATTTCAACCATATTATACGCATTCTTCAGGTATCACAAGTCATGTTCTTGTGATTACCTGAAAGATGCCGTTAATACGGTTGAAATAAATTATTGTATGAAGCAAGTTTAGAGTTGTTTCTTCATACTAATATATATTTATATATATATTATATATATAATATATATTAATATATATATATATATTTATCGCCAAGTACACCTCTCAAATATCATTTAATTAGTATTCAATTTCTTCTTTGCAAAAGGTAAAGTTTAGTTCTAATCCATTCGCACATCTGGCGCTACATGGTCTAATAACGCGTTTTTGCTCTTTCTTAGATGACACAAAACAAGGACTAAGGTAATCTAAGGAATTGTCAGCAAAATCAAAAAGAAAGGGAGTGAAAAGGGCAAAATGTGAGAAGTCACAGAAGATTAAAGTTAAAGGAGGAAAATAAGTGGTAGTGCAAAGAAAGAAGGTATAGCGCAAAAAGTCAAAGCGTTAAAGAGAAGTTGAGATATGCCCCCCCCACACACACACCGTGCACACATAAACAGCAAGAAGAGAAGGAAAACAACTAAAAGAACAAGAAACCCAAGAATGTATCCAGTAAGAAAAAAACATCTAACAACAATAAGGACAAGAAAATAAAGAAGTTGATAGAAGAAGAAGAAGAGAAGAAGAAGAAGAAGAAGAAGAAGAAGAAGAAGAAGGGAGAGGAGAAAGAAGAAGAAGAAGAGAAGAAGAAGAAGAAGAAGAAGAAGAGGAGGAGGAGGTGGAGAAAGAGAGGAGGAGAAGAAGAAGGAGGAGGAGGATGATGAAAAGAAAAGAAGAAGAAGAAGAGAAGTGGGAAGAAGAAAGAAGAAGAGAAGAAGAGAAGAAGAAAAGAAAACAAAAAACAACAAACAACAACAACAGTGTATCAAAAGAGAAGAATAAAGCAAGGCTTGTATCAGTTGAAAGAAGAAGAAACAATACCAAGAGCTGGAAAGAAGAGCAGAGAGAGAAGAGAGAGGAGATGAGGACGAGATGAGAGAGAGAGAGAGAGAGAGAGAGAGAGTTAGTAGTCATGGAAAATATATACTTGAGAGAAGGGCCTAAAAATAATGTTAGAAGAAGAAGTAAAAAAAGGAAAAGGGAGGAAAAGAAAGAGGGAAAGGGAAGAGAAGAGATGAGAAGATGAAATAGATAATAAGAAAATGTGGAAAGAGAATGGCCAATAGTATGTGCGTTACAGTGTAGTGACAGAAGGTGATGAAGAAGAAAGAGGAGGAGAGGCGTAGAGAAGATAGAAGAGACGCAAGTAAGAAGGAGGAGGAAATTGTATGACAAAAAAAGAAGGAAAAGGGACGAAAATCAAGATAGAGAGACAGGAAGAGATGATAAAAGAAGAAGAGGGAAAGGTAAGAAGAGAGAAGAGAAGAGGAGGAGGGTGAGGAGAAATAGACGGATGAGAAATAGTATTGAAAAAAGAAAGAAAGAGGGCCCAAATATTAGGTGTGTTAAGAGAGAGCAGAAAAGAGTTGAAGAGAAGAAGAAGAAGAAGAAGAAGAAGAAGAAGAGGAAGAAGAAGAAGAAGAAGTAAGAAGAAGAAGAAGGAATGAAGGTGATGGTCGTAGATGGCGCTGGAATGTTTATAAAAGGGAAATTCTGGACAAATGATTTGATGGAATGAACGATGCCTTGATTCTGGTCGAAGAGAATATTTACTTGGTTCTGAAATTGAAGATGCGAGTTACCAATGAGCAAATTTCATTCCAGAAGGAAGTGTTTGAATGTCAATCTATGATGGGACACCCGGTATACACCGATTGCCTTCCAATTCAAAATCGCCTGATTAACCACAACAACACCACACACATACACACAGCACACACAACACCAACACAGCACACACAATAATGCACTTTCATCTTGTTGATATGTTAAACTACTACACATACATATGATTATATATATTAGCTAATATATACGTATATTAATATACGTTATATTTATATGTGTGCAAGTATCTAATTGAATATGTGTCTGAGTGTGCATATGTAATGAGTATGTATTGAATATACTATAGTACACCATGATAATCACAATTATAAGATCGTATGTTCACACCATACGCGCTATTATTAGTAATATATATGCATGACACACATTAAAAATTCAATATATATATAGCAATCACATTTCACATACACAGCAACCACAGAGATGAGAGAGAGAGTAGAAGACAGACAGACAGAGCTTCAGCACAGGAGAGAGAGAGAAAGCCCCCACATACATATATATATATATTATAATATATTTTATATATGTTTGTGGGGGTTGTATATGGTTTGGTTTTCGGTTATCAAACTTGATTGGCGTGACGGCAATTACAGGCGAATATATATATATATAATTATAATATATATATATATATATAGGAGAAAGAGAGTAAGAAGATCTGGGGGAAACTAGAAACATTTATAATGAAATTTTTATACATAGATATGTATAGACGCAAAGTTAATCTGTACTAGACATTTACCCTCCAACTACCTTTTCTCGATGTCTCTCTTCTCTCATCTTTCTTCTCTCTATATATATATATATATATATATTATATATATAATATATATATATATATACAATAATATTATACGTTGTTAAAACAAACATGCACACATATAACATATATACACACATGCATAAACACAAGTATAAGTGTATATATATTCACACATGCACGCATGAAATATGTATGTACAAGCATACATACAGATATATAATATATATATATATATATATATATATATTATATATAAGTTGTAGTATAAGTTGTATACACAGACATACACATAGACATACGCACACACATCATGATATATATATTTATAATTACACACAAACATACACATATATATACACATGCACATACACACAAGTATAAGTATATATTGCAATAGCATAATCTTTATAGATCACTCTTCCTTGTTTGGTTAGGTTATAAGTATATATATGTTCACCTACAGCGCATGTATATGGATATATATGCAACTATACACACACACACACAACACAAAACACACAGACCCACACACACACCACACACACACACCACACACATATATATATATATATATGTTATTATTATGAGAAAAAATACACAGCGATGTGTTTATATATGTTTTTTTAGCCGACAATAGGCCGAAATGTACATACAGAGATTGATTTTTCTCGATTTGTTTAGCTTACATTTAAATAGAGTATGCCCCGCCTAAGTAATTAATTATTATTATTAACTTTCAAAATTAGGTACGACTTCAATTAAGTACATTCTCTCCTTATAATAATATAATAATATTATTATATATATATATAATATATATATATATATATATATATATGTTTAAAATCGAATGGTTCAAGATTAATTAATTAATTAAAGTTTAACCATTCGATTTTAACCGTTATTCAGTTTTTTAAATTGAGCACTTTTATAGTATTTTTTTTATCCAGAAGTAAATTATAATTTGTTTACTTGGTGGATTTAATCGTAACATGCATATATTATATATATATATATATTAATAATATATATATATATATTATATATATTATATAATCGCAAAAAAAAATCACACAAAGAACACACACATACAGAACTACACATGCATATATATATATATGTCAGCGAGAGAGAGAGAGACAGAAGAGAGAGAGACAGAGAGAAGAGAGAGGGGGGGAAACAGAGAGAGAGAACAGAAAAGTGAGAGAGAGAAAAGAGAGAGAGAGAGGGCGTGGCTGCAATATTCCTTCATATAGTCAGTCTTACATAAGGGTTGGATTGCGAGTCTTGCCCCCTTTAGACAATGGCGCCAAATCTTCGAGCATGACGAGATTCACCCAAAGTGTATACTCATTCACCAATCGACAAGTTCCTATCATTTTCATTTACTCCATTCTTCTTTTCTCTTCTTCTTCTTCTTCTTCTTTTCTTCTTCTTCTTCATGTCCATTCTCTCGATTTTTCTTTTCTTCTTCTTCTTCTTCTTTTTTCTTTCTTCTTCTCTCATCTTCATGTCCATTTTCCGTTTTTCTCTTCTTCTTCTTCTTCTCTTCTTTTCTTCTTCTTCTTTTCTCTTCTTCTTCTCTCATGCCATTCTTCCATTTCTTTGCTCCTTTTTCTTCTTCTTGTTTCTCTTCTTCTTCTTCTCTTTGTCCTTTCCCGATTTCTTCTTCTCTTCTTTTCCTCTCTTCCTTCCTCATGTCATTCTTCCCGATTTCTTCTTTCTTCTTCTTCTTCTTCTTCTTCTTCTTCTTCTTTCTTCTTCTGCTCTTCTTTTCTTCTCGTTGTCATTTTCCGATTTCTTTCTTTCTTTCTTCTTCTTCTTCTTTTCTCTTCTTCTTCTTCTTCTTCTCTCTTCTCTTCTTTTCTTGTTCCATTCTTTTTCTTCTTCTAACTCATTATCTTATTAATTCTGTCTATTGTGTTATTTTTTCTTTTCTCACTATACATTCTTGTTTCTTGTTCTTTCTAGAGATATATATATATATATATATATATAATATATATGAATAACAGTGTTATAGTTTAAATATACTGTTTTCACACGAATTCAAAAGGATTGAAATCAAGAAATATTGTGACTTACCCGTTTGTTCTGAGTGTGAACTAATAAAGGAGGGCTGTAGTAACTGCAATAGATGACTTCCGGTTTAGAAAAGTATGGTAACCTGTTTTATTGATATGAATCTTTCTGAAGTTAAGGGAATGATTAAAAATATATTTCCGAGAACTTATTTTTTTTTCAATATCCTGTCCATCTAATACTTTAAGCATACGTGAACATTCCATAAAAATACCTTTATGATTTATTATTATCCTCGCAAAATACATATTCCAGGTGATGAGGGACTTGTCCAGGAATTGAACCCCGCGTTGACGTGTCCATTCTACACTCTAACCAATTGACCTCCTTCAATATATTGTCAAGATAGGTAGGCGTGTTTCAAGCTAGATAAGGCGTAATAAATCAGAACTTTAAATTTCCTGTTGATTCCATGCCAGTCTAGAAGTCTGTGTTTATTTCGGTGAGTTTCTTTGATCTATCTTTACCTCTGTTCTGTCTAGCACATTCATGTGTGTATGTCTTTTATGTATGTGTGTGTAATTTTGCTCCGAAATTAATGCCTTTTAACCGCAACAAATCCAACAGCAAATAACACGTACGAGTTCAGCTACAAACCACTATTTAAAAAAATTCTATCAATATAAACTATGCCTTTTGACGAGAGTTTGCCGCCACACTTGTAATCGCAGTCGCTCACGTTTTTCCTTCTTTTTTGTCACTTTCTCATTTAATTCTTTTGCACTTTTTTTCATTTCTCTTAGTAATCTACTTTCGCGTGGAATTTCTCGCTTAGATTTTTCTCTCTTTCTTTTTTCTTCCATTCTTTCTTGATCTTTCTTCTCTTTCTTCCTTTGTTCTTTATTTTCTTCTCTTCTTCCTTCTTCCTTCCTTCCTTTCTTTCTTTTTCTGTCTTTCTTCCTTCCTTCTTCTTTCTTTCTTTCTTCTTTTTCTTTCTTCCTTCCTTTTTTCTTTCTTTTTCCTTTCTTTCTTTTTTTTCTTTTTCTTTCTCCTCCTTTCTTTCTTCTTTCTTCCTTTCTTCTTCCTTTCTTTCTTTCTTCTTCTTTTCTTTCCTTCTCCTTCCTTTCCCTTCCTTCCTTTCTTTTCCTTTTTCCTTCCTTCTTTCTTTCTTTCTTTTTCTTCTTTCCTTCTTCTTTCTTCTTTCTTCTTTTTCTTTCTTCTCTTCTCTTTTCTTCCTTCTTTCTTCTTCTTCTTCTTCTTTTCTTTCTTTTTTTCTTTCTTTCTTCTTCTTCTTCTTTCTTTCTTTCTCTTCTTTCTTCTTCTTCTTTCTTTCCTTCTTTCTCTTTCTTCTTTTCTTTCTTTTCTTCTTCTTTCTTCCTTTCTCCTTCTTTTTTCTCCTTCCTCTTCTTTCTTCCTTTCTTTCTTTTTCCATTCTTTATTTTTTCTTTATGTCTTCTTTCTTCCCTTCTATCTCCTCTGCATTTCCCTGTGTTTCATGATCACTACTCAACTTCGCCACCAACGTCATTTCCTCGCTACCTCCCTCCTAAGATCGCGCCTTTTTTGTCAATACGAACATAAAATATCTTGCCTAGCACGCCTGTGAAACATTATATAGCGCGCCAATTTAATGGGATGACCCTGAATTTTTAGGCGGCCTCGGATCTTTAGCTGACGGCCTTTAAGAATAATAATCAAATCAAAAAGTGTAACCGCTGACTGACTTTTTCTTTCACCCACCCAAGAAAATATCCACATAAGATTATCTGAGTGTTTATAAAACTAATAAGCATGTAGATTTTGGTTTGGTTTGTTTTTACGGCATATCAACATCAGTGGGTCATTTAATGCCGACAAAGTTTTGAAATAACTCATTCTAATGGATAATCAAAGTTTGTTTATAAACTCATGTTTTTCTATTTAACCCATAGATGGGACCCTAACAGGTACTACCACTCCGGGTCAGATTGTACAAGGGAGCAATGGTGATAAAGGAGTGTTCTACATTTCCCAGGATATGTAGACCCTCAGCCACCGCCTTCTAGCACCATATGATAAAATAGTTAGGGTTTGCTATAAGAGCCAGAGTTGGGGCAATATATAGGTGCTAGGGCTTGAGGTGACCAGCCGATTGATTGGAGGGAGCCTCTCCGACCGCCCGTCTAGCCCGAAAAGGGCCAAAGTGAGTATTGTAAGTCATGGACTGCCCATCCACCTGGGTTCGATCCTTAACCCTCACGGGTCGCCACCCACGACCAACAGGTTCCTCGATTGGAGAAGTTATAAGTTTTGCCCCACTGCAGAGGTGCAGTCGGTGCATTCTAATTAATTAGGATTTGAATAGTAAGAGAGGGAAAGTCATTGGTGGCATTCGTGATTAAAACATAAATCAAATATGGAAGACCAAGACAGCCTGGATCTGCTGACAAAACTTTTTTTATCCCTCCCCTCCACTCTACCCAAGCAATGCTAGGTAGCCGCTTCTAGTTTATTTCTATAGCTAGATTCATACAAGGTTTATTCAAGATAGAAAAAGCATCCTACAGTTATTATAGGGACTTAGATTTAGCTTAGTTGCTAGAGCATCTGCCTTTGATCGCAAGGTCCAGGTTCAGTACTGGTCCCCACCAACTCAGCACATGATTAGCACAGCTTGGGTTATCTGATCTGTGTGGTAAAGTGGGGAACTGACGGTTGGTATAGCACCCCCACCTCAGCAAAAGTCTGCATTCTAACGCCCCAGCCGACAGGGCGGTAAGCATGTAGAGGCGCATTGTGTAATGCTTAGAGTCATAGGAAATGGACTCGATTTCAAACCTGGACGAAGCTGTTTTCATTTCACATAGCGCTAATACCCTTTGTGTAAGGTATGAATCATTTATTCTCCCTCTAGCTATGGGTAAATAAGAGAGCAGACTGGACCCTTCAAACGCAGCTAGATAACAGTCTAGGAGAAGGAAAATTCAAACTTGTCAAACTTTCCTTAAGAAATTGACTTAGTGTCACAATCTGCTCGTGCGAAAGGGTTTGTAAATATATATATATAATATATAATAATATATATATATATTAATATATATATATCTGTTGTTTACAGACTCAAGTTGTCTCGGTGATCGTAACATACATCTATCGATGTATATATTTATCAGTTAAAATGTTTACCTCTTACTGACAGCTATGGAAGGCCGAGTGGAAAGGATCGGACTGCTGAGAAGTCTGCCAGGTTTCGTCCCGGCTAGAAGTAGCTGTTATGTCTATCCACACTGATGAAAGGTAAACGTCCACACACGGTGTCTGTAGGTGTACTGTTATATGCACCGATGCGCGGTAAGCTCTCTAGAAGCAACTTTAACAAATTTTCACCGGTTTAGTGTAGGGCATTACTCGTCTGTTGTTTACAGACTCGCGTTCTCTAGGCGATCGTAACATACATCTACCGATGTATGTATTTACAATTAAATGTTCGTCTCTTACAGGCTGTAACAGCGGGCCGAGAGGACAGGGAACGGGCTGCTGAAAGCCAAATAGGTTTCGCTCTCAGCTAGAAGTAGCTGTTAAATCTAGCCACACTGCTGAGACGTAAACGTCGAAAAACGGTGTCTGTGGGTGACTGGTATATATATATATATATATATATATATATATATATATAAGATAAGATAATATATAAAGGTTTTACATATCTATTTTATTAGGTGACAATGGAACATTCACGACCATATTGGTTTCATGCGATGTAATTATCAGGTGAACATGTTTCAAATGAATTTGAAACATGTTCACCTGATAATTACATCTCATGAAACCAATATGGTTGTGAATGTTCCTTTGTCACCTAATAAATAGATATGTAAAACCTTTATATATTTATCTTATTATATTATTAACAGCTCTATTTTATATTGAGCACTCTACCAATATAGCCTTTGGTACACCATTCCAGCAAAAGCTGAAACAGTGACCATCTCACTATATATATAATATATATATATATATATATATATATATATAATATATATATATATATATATACCTTGGACAAAGTATAATATATCTGTCCGATTAACTACTCATCTATTCATTATTCAGAACTGGAGCCCTACCAAAGATGTTGTCTAGTATCATACCAAGGGCACCCTCCTTGGCGGTTTATAATTCGCCTCTTTGGCATTAAATAACCCCAAAACGCTTCACATGTCGTAAAACCATCTAACCAACCAAGCACTCATCTCCCCTATATTACGTTTTTTTTCTTTGTAAAAGGACTTTAGTTTGGGAGGAAAGAATGTAGTGAGATCTGTGCGGTAAAGTGAGAAGCTGATGGTAGGTGTGGCGCTCCACATCAGATGCCAAAACAATCTTCTTAGTCTAGCGCTAGTAAAAAGGGATAGACTTCTTCGTTGTCCGGCTGATACCAACCTTACACCGTCCCGGCAACAACTTTTTGTTTTCTTCATCTGTTTTGATTACCGGCTTTTCTAATCAGTATTCCTTGTATTCTTGAATACGATCATCAAGTCTTTCTACTTTGATCAGAGTGTAGTATCTGTGTCTGAAGATCGACTCTTCTAATCTATATCATTATTTAGAACTGAAGCCCATCCTCGTATATAGTTTAATATCAAACCCAGTGAAGTCTTATTTTTTTCTTGGTGGGGATTAAATAACCCTAAAAGGATTGGAATTCCGTAAAACTAAACATACCAACCAACCAACCAACCAACTAGCCAAGCACTCATTCACCTCATAATACCGTTTTTTTTTCTCTCTGTAAAGACACTTTAGTTTTGGGGAAAAGAATGTAGATATTTCTGTTTCCATTTCTTTATGTCTTTTAAGAATTCTTCCATGAAAATGGTTCTGTAAACTACGAAATAAATGGTAATCAGATGGTGCCATCTCTTGAGAATAAAGTGCGGGTGGATATATTTCCCCACCCTCAGCCTAGGTCTTCAATCATTTTATGATGTATGGGGCGGTGTAATATTTGGATGGAACACCTCATCTTAGCGATTTCCTAAACGAGACCTCTTTTTCCATCAAATCAGTGTTTAATATCTCTAATTTGTCACAGATGTTTGCTGGAATCGTAACGGTGACTGAGAGGAACCCAGTGTTCTCGTTCCAAAACCTTTTCGGTTCTGTCGGCTGCGGCTGTGGGAATCTCCGACTGCACCTCTGCAGATGTTAAAGACCCCTACCAATGAGACCACCTGTTGGCTGTGGGTAGCAACCCGTAATGCCCGAGGACATATTACGGTAATCTTAGCGGTCTGTGGCACGGTTACGAAGCGTTGGATTATTTCGGCATATAGTTATTTACTAACCTTAGCGTAGATGTGGCACAAGGCCAGAAGTATGGGGCGCCCAGAGAGAATCGAATTCACTAACAATGGTCTGTGAATTTAGCTCGCTAACCATTACACCACATGAGGTGCCCAATTATTTTGGCATATAAGGTGTGCTGAAATCACCAATTAAATTTATAGACTCTGCGTAGGCACGTGCATTAAAGCTAGTATATCAACAGTTCGAATATGTGGTTAGTTAACTATTTAATCACCGATCTTGAAAGCCGTTCATTTGCACGTATTTGACATTGAGGAACGGGGCAGCAACCAAGGACTTTGCTCAAACAAAAGGATTCTACCTAACACTAAGGGATACCGAGGAACAACCACATGATTCTATTCAACACTAAGGGACACCGAGGAACAACCGAAGGGTTCTACCCAACACTAACGGACACCGAGGAACAACCAAAGGATTCTACCCCAACACTATGGGACACCGAGGTACCAACCAAAGGATTCTACCCAACACTAAGGGACACCGAGGAACAACCAAAGGATTCTACCCAACACTATACAACCATTCTAGGGACACCGAAGGATTCTACCCACACTAAGGGACACCGAGGAACAACCAAAGGATTCTACCCAACACTAAGGGACACCGAGGAACAACCAAAGGATTCTACCCACACTCACCGAGAACAACCAAAGGATTCTACCCAACACTGGGGACACCGAGGAACAACCAAAGGATTATTCACGAAGGATCAGCTCTGCTTAATCATAAAGGATCTCTACTGTAAAGTGTTCTCAACTTGAAACCTAAAAATGGCCAGAAAAGTCATAACACTAGGTGACCCCGTAACATGCAACATCCCACTTGGGTCCTTACTTGAGCTAGATGGGCGGTCGTAGAAGCGAGAATTGATCAATCGACTGCTCATGTCAAGCCCTAGCACCTATATGACTGTTCCCACTCTATTCTTCAAATTGCTCTTAAGCCAAAAAAAACAACCATTTTTTTATTATATAGGTACTAGAAGGCGGTCGAGGAACAACCAAAGGATTCTACCCAACACTACGGGACACCGAGGAACAACGAAAGGGTTCTTCTCTAAAGATCATGCTCTGCTTAAACACAAGGATCTCCACTGTAAAGTGCTCTCGCTTGAAACCGAAATATGGCCTCAAAAGTGGTGATCTGGTATGATGTAACATCCCACTTCGGCCCTTACTTGAGCTGGACGGTCGGTCATAGAAGCACGAACCGATCAATTAACTGGTCATGTCAAGCCCTAGCACTTATATGACTGTTCCCACCCTATTCTTCAAATTGCTCTTAAGGCAAAAAAAAAAAAACAACCATTTTTTATTATATAGGCACTACAAGGCGGTCGCTGAAGGTCAATCGCCTATTTATTAATTATAAAGTTGTTTTTTCTAATTTGTTGATACCCTAGAAGTTAATGA
>CM042166.1:12315617-12365617 GCA_023376005.1 Doryteuthis pealeii | reverse complement strand
ATAACGCCATAAGAACAAATTATATCAAAGCAAAAATTGATAAGACGCAACAAAACAGTAAATGTAGGCTATGCGGTGTACAGAGATGAGACTGTAAACCATGTATTAAGTGAATGTAGCAAACTAGCACAACTGGGTTGGGAAGATGATCCACTGTGAATTATGCATAAAATTCTCTGGAACTTTGAGATAAAGACGGATCACCCCATCCCAGCCAAGAGACTATGCCTAGTGTTGATTAACAAAGCAAAAGAGAACGTGTCAACTAGTGGACTTTGCGATTCCAGCAAGGTGAATCTGAGGGAAAACGAAAAGATGGATAAATACCTGGACCTTGCCAGAGAATAGAAAAGGCTGTGGAACATGAGGGCGAAAGTGATACCAATTGTTGTTGGTGCACTTAGAATGGTCCCAAACAACTTGGAAAAAGACTGGCAGGACCTGGAAATGAAAGGGAGAATTGAGACCATCCAGACTACTGCATTGTTGCAATCGACTAGAATACTCAGTAGAGTCCTGGAGACCTGAAAAGACTTGTTGTTACTCAGACTCCAGTGAAATACCATAAACTAATGCTGATGTGAAAAACTCAAAAGACGTGAAAATAATGATAATGACAAACAGAAATGAAAGAAAAAGTAAGAAAGGAAAATTTCAGAAGAACAAGAAAGCTAGAAACCAAGCTATGTAGCAGAAACCTTATCAAAGGAATAAACACATGGGCTGTACCTCTTGTAAGATACTCGGGACCATTCCTAAAATGGACAAGAGAGGGGCTCCGGCAGATGGACCAGAGGACAATAAACCTCATGACCATCCACAAAACATTAAACCGAAGACACAGCATAGATAGACTCTATGTTTCAAGAAAGACATTGAAGATAGTGTAGATACGACAATCCGAGCACTTGATTAATACATAAATAAAAGTAAGGAAAGACTAATTGCAGGAGCCAGGAAAAACAATTGCAACACATTGACAAACAGAAATACATAAAAACTTTAAAAAAACAGAAATGGGAAGGAAAACAACTACATGGGTACTTAAAGAGTCTAACTCAAAAGATATCACATCAGAAGACATGGACATGGCTAAGAAAAGGAAACCTCAAAAGAGAAACCGAATCCCTAATAATTGCAGCACAACACAATGTCATTAGAACAAATTATATATAGGCAAAAATAGATAGGACGCAGCAGAATAGCAAGTGCAGAATGTGTGGGGGAAAAGAAGAAACAGTCAATCACATGATAAATGAATGCAATCAACTAGCACAAAGAGAGTACAAGACTGGGCATGACTCTGTGGGAAGGGTAATCCACTGGGAATTGTGCAAGAAATTCAATTTTCAACATACAACTAAAAAGTATATGCACAAACCTGAATCTGTCATGGAGAATGGAGCCCACAGAATTCTCTGGGACTTGGAGGTACAGACGGGTCACCGAATCCCGGCCAGGAGATCAGACCTAGTGTTGATTAACAAGAAGAGAACTCGTCATCTTTTAGTCCCGGTCGACTACGGAGTGAAAATGAAAAAGAGCGAAAAGTTGAGAGGGTGTATACCTGTAATGAATTGGGTCTTCGTTCTTATGAATAGGCTCGTTTCTTAGTGTGTGAAAACGACCCTTAAATGAAAATCCGTGGTAACCAGTGTTGATTTAAAACAAACTCGGCCGCAATTTCTTTCTTTCTTTTCCCCCCATAATTTACTTTTACTAAAACTGATTGATTGGCAACCCTTAATTATCCAAGCCCCTAATTATCTAACATAACTTTCGCAAGGTTGTTATTTCGTGAAAGTGAGAAATTGAAAATAATATCGCGACTGGTGTTCGAACACGCTATCACCGATGTCGCAGTCCAGTACGTTAGCCACTTCACCACGGAGATTTCTCTCTTCATGATTTGATCTTGGGGTGTTGATTCCTATTCCTAGAACGATAACCGTTACGATAATCACGCCTCCAGTTTATATGGCTCACTGAGTATATTTCCTGTAACTATAACCATTACGCCCTCAGCATGGGGGTCAAAATGTAACCCACGAAAACAGGGGGCCCACACGCGTACCTGTGGGTAGTTTTCTCGACACGTGCTTTTAGGCATGCTAAAGACATCCTGGAAAAAGTGTGACCCTGACCCTGTCGGTGCAATGAGGGAAGTGTAGCCTTGGGGAACGAGACAGTCGACTTAATGGGGTGGCAACAAATGTCAACGGTGCATGGAAACTGTTCCGAATTATAGAACTAATCACTTGAGTAAGCAGAAAGAAAGAAAGAAAGAAAGAAAGAAAGAAAGAAGGAAGGAATGAAAGAAGGAAAGGAAAAAAAAAAAGAAAGAAAAAGGAGAAAGGAAAGAAAAAATCAATAAAAAGAAAGAAAGAAAGAAAGAGGAAGGAAATAAAGAAAAGAAAGAATAAAAAAGAAAGAAAGAAGGAAAGGAAAAGAAAGAAAGAAAGAAAGAAAGAAAGAAAGAAAGAATCGAAAAGAAAAGAAAGAAGAAAAAAGAAAGGAGAAGGAAAGAAAGAAAAGAAAAATGGGAAATGAAAGATAAATGAATAAAAGAAAGAGAGGAGAGGAAGGAAAGGAAAGAAAGAAAGAAAGAAAGAAAGAAAGAAAGAAAGAAAGAATCGAGAAAGAAAAGAAAGGAAGAAAAAAAGAAAGGAGGAAGGAAAGAAAGAAAGAAAAAATGGGAAATGAAAGATAAATGAATAAAAGAAAGAAAGAGAGGAGGATGGAAAGAAAGAAAGAATAAAAGAAAGAAAGAAAGAAAGAAGGAAAGAATAAAAAAAGGAAGAAAGAAAGAAAGAAAGAAAGGAGGAAGAAAGGAAGGAAAGAAAGAAAGAAAGAAAGAATGGCGGAAAGAAAGAAAGAAGAAAAGAAAGAAAGAAAGAAAGAAAGAAAGAAGGAGGTTAATAGTAAAAGAGACAATCTAAGTAATGAACGTATACTAAAAAAAGAAAGGAAGAAATAAAGAAAGGAAGAAAAGAAAAAGAAAGAAAGAAAAGAAAGAAAGAAAAAAGAAAGAAGGAAAGAAAAAGAAAGAAAATATAGAAAGAAAGAAAGAAAGAGATTAATGGTAAAAGAGACAGTCGAAGTAATCACTGGATAATAAAACGAAAAGAAGAAAGAAAGAACAAAAGAACAAAGAGAAAGAAAGAGAGAAAGAAAGAAAAAAAAAGATTGATTAATAGTAAAAGCAACAGTCTAACTAATCAATGGATAATAAAGAGAAAGAAAGAAAGAAAGAAAGAAAGAATGAATGAATGAATGAAAAAATGTCTTGTGGTAAAGAAGCCACAATTGTCCTAATAAAACTCTTGCCTTTTCTTACGCACTGAACGAAGTATCCAGCACCGGGATCCTCTTGTAGACTGACAGATTAATCGTTTGGCCCTGTGGCAAGAACTTGCTGTGGGCGTTGCCCCTCACATCAAAGAACGTAATCAACATGAATTTGACTCTTTGACTCTGACAGTCTTGTTTCTCTCGACATCAGCAACGTTGGAGACTACTACTAACTATTCTGGCGCTTGGTGCCCGGATCATATTCAAAAATCCATGCCTCATCAACAGCGATAAAATTGAAGAAGCAAGTCTGGTTCAGTTTGAAAACGTTTGATAAAACACACAGCTTGTTTTTGTGACCATTTTTAGGCTTCAACGAGAGCACTTTACAGTGGTGATCCTTTGTGTTAAACAGTGGCTGATCCTTAGTGAAGAATCTTTGGTTGGTCCTTGGTGTCCCATAGTGTTGGGTTGAATCCTTTGGTTGTTCTAGTGTCCCATAGTGTTGAGTAGAATCCTTTGGTTGCTCATTAGTGTTGAGTAGAATCCTTTGGTTGTTCCTTGGTGTCCCATAGTGTTGGGTTGAATCCTTTGTTGTTCGTTAGTGTCCCATAGTGTTGGTAGAATCCTTTGGTTGCTCATTAGTGTTGAGTAGAATCCTTTGGTTGTTCCTTGTGTCCATATGTTGGGTTTGAATCCTTTGGTTGTTCGTTAGTGTCCCATAGTGTTGGGTTAGAACCTTTGTTGCTCATTAGTGTTGAGTAGAATCCCTTGAATCCTTTGTTGTTCCTTGTGTCCAGTGTTGGGTTGAATCCTTTGGTGCTCATTAGGTTGAAGAATCCTTTGTTGTTCCCCCGTTGTTCCATAGTGTTGGGTTGAGTTAGAATCCTTTGGTTGTTCCTTGGTGTCCCATAGTGTTGGGTTTCCCTTGGAGTCCCATAGTGTTAGGTTGAATCCTTGTTGTTGTTGGTAGAATCCTTTGGTTGTTCCTTGGTGTCCATGTTGGGTTTGAATCTTTTGGTTGTTCCCCGGTTGTTCCTTAGTGTTGGATAGAATCCTTTGGTTGTTTTTCTATTTAACCCATAGATAGGACGCTAATAGGTACTACCACTCCGGGTTAGAGTAGACCAGGGAGCAATGGCAATAGACTGCTCAACCAGCTGGGTTCAATTCTTAAGCAACCCGAGTCGCCACCACGACCAACAGGTGGCCCCATTGGGGGGAGTCTTACCTCTCTGCAGAGGTGCAGTCAGTGTATTCTAACGCCCCAGTCGACAGGGCGGGGTTAAAAAATTGAGTATTCATCATAGAATGATCCAATAGTTTGACATGTCATAAAATCCAACGAATCAGCATGTTTTTTTTTATATCTGCATATACTTGCTGAATTATTTCAAGGGCTTTTAACGGGTTTTTCTTAAGCGGACCGAATATTTCAGGTTTATTCGTTGCTCGGCGTTCATCATTTGATTTCTCAGTGCTCATAGCTGAATAATCAGTAAATAAAATAAAAAATGGAAATAAAAGCCGAAATAAAAGGAATGATTGTTGAATGCTAAGGGATAATTCAATGTCAAATCATCCAGAAGAAAGTAAAATTGTCACCCACCGTCTTCAATTTCTCTAAAAACTTTTTCCAGGAGTGGACTATTTTAAAGTTAGACAATACCCAAAATTTGAGCTTCGGATTCCAAAAATAGATTACAAAAAGTCGCCATTTTTCTGGCAACCCCCCCCCCAAAAAAAAAAAAATCGGAGAGTTAAGATCGACAAAACTCTGCCAATTTTTGGAATTGGAAGCTCAAATTGTAGGGATTGTCTAACTTTAACATAATCCACACCTGAAAAAAATTTCAGAAAAATTGAAGGGATGGGTGACATGGCCTTGATGATTTGACATAGAATTACCCTAAGATTACAATTACATTTATTTAGCAGCACCTCCACTCGAATAGGATGTGTCACAATATTCAATTTCTTATGCATAGTTTAACCGGTATCAATTTACAGTTTTCCTTCTCTTAAACTGGTTGCCTAAAAAAGGTTAAGGGGCTTATTCTGCCCTACTATTGACCCAAAGCTGGGGGTGGCAATATTTGGATTCATATCTTTCCCCGGAGTATTAGTGCTATGGGAAATGCAAGCAGCCTCATCCAGGATTTGAACACGTGTCGCTGTTTCCATTTCCAACGAGACCTGCATGAGATTACAATTAGATAATTCCAAGATATCGTGATGACAAAACAACCGCTTACCCTCTTAGGCCCACAACTCACACATCACACCCAAAATGTGTAATTTGTATGGAGAAGCACATTCTAGTCAAAAATGGGATTGCCACTAGGAGCCTGAGACAAAAAGACAGTCCATGGAATGGAACAGTCCATGGAATGGAAACAGATTGTTTCTCCGGTAAATAAAATGTTCCGTTCGCAGCAGTTCGGAAAGAAAGTCTTCACGGACATGAAAGGATCAAACACTTTTGATTTCTCTGAGAAAGATTCGATTGTAAACCGTTCTTCCTGTTATCAACTCCGTAGGCAATGAATCATCGTACACACACACACACACACACGCGCGCGCACAACACGACATATATATAAGGACCTACCTGAGTCAGACACAATCTACCTAGGTTTCACCCGAATGGTTCTTTAGCATAATTCTGACTCATGTAGGACCTTATAATCTACGTAATGTATTGAGCACTTTTACATATATCACTTAGAAAACTCATCCGGTGTTTTTTCTTTCTTTTGGCCACTACATACAATGCTGATGATTATTTTCAGAAACTACGGATGTGAGAGTCTTTAATTTTTTTTGATTTTTTCCCCAGATGTCAGTTTGAAAAAAAAATATTTTGAAAAACAGAATTACCTGGGTTTTTTCCAAACCGATAAAGTTTAGAAGTAAAAAAATAACACACACACACACACACACACACACACACACACACACACACACGCGCGCGCGCGCGCACGCACGCACACACACACACCTATATATATATATATATATATATATATATATATATATTTCATCTGACTATCATAAATTCATTTCAATGATAAATGATTATTTAAATAAAGGTTTGTTCAGTTTTATTTTCCTTTAAATTTAGATATTACTCCGTATATAATTGAATCATTAGTTACTATACATTGAGCTCTCTTTGGGATTCATAAAAATTCTTGTATGAGTCTATAAGGTTGCACCTTCATGAGCATATTGTATGGATGTACAGTGAAATTTCGATGATCCCAAATACAATCATCCCCTACTTACCAGTCAATTAGATTATCTATCTATATATATATATTTAACTTTTTTATTTGCTCTACTTAGATAGCGAGTACTTTTTACATTTCTGCTTTAGACAATCCTCACGGTTTTTATATATATATATATATATATATATATATATATATATATATATATATATATATATATAATCTTTTTCTTTTGGCCAAGTGTTATAGTGTTAATTGATTATTTTCAGTTGGTACAACACTCTTGGTATTTTCATTTTTTTCATTATTTCCCTAGGTGAAGTTCGGTAGTATATTTTTACAGATTATTTGCCTTTTTTTTTCTTACCGCAAGGTTTACTAATAAGATTCGTAGGTTATATTATATATATTATATATATATATATATATATATATATATATATAATATATATATATATATTAGTTGTTTCCAACGTGTCTTGGTGTGAGTGGTCGCAGCTAAAATATCATTAACCTTTATCTGTCGAATGTTGCTAAAGCGAATTAAATTTGCCAGCCGATTAGAAGTGTTTTCCGTAATTAATTTGTGACAACCGCAGGTGGGAAGCATTGACTTAATTAATTCCTGGGTGATACATTATTTCTTCAACTTTTAATTAGCCGTATTCAACGTTGGCGGTGAACAAAATTGCGTATGGATCAGTTGATCTACCTACACCTGGAATTATTCATTAAAATTAGTTTTGATTGTGCACAACTATCCAATTTGTGTCTCTTAACACTTGCTTACTAAACCACACACACACACACACACACAAAAACACGGGCGCGCATCTCCTATAAAATGGATGGAGCATTCTATCGCGGCCTTTACATATATACATATGAAGATAGGAGGGTTGGAGTAAAATCCAACAGTATGATATAAGGTAAAAGGAAAAGTGGACAAAAAATAATGAGTCAAACAAGTAGAAGTAGGAGAGAAATATTTCGTTCCGCTTTATGCGAGGAACTTCATCAGTCGAACTTTATTCAAAACAAGGTACGTACATTTGTCTTTATAGAAGAGAAAGTGAGTTGGTGATGAAATGATAGATATCCTCTGATCATATGATAGATATCCTCTGATCAACCAAATCTTCACTAACTTTCCCTTCCCCTGAATTTCATTGGGATATAGTCACCTACAGAATGCGAAGGGATTTTAACTATTTTAAATACACACATCTCTATGTATGTAAACGCCGTCATTGAGTCCTCCATCCCTTATATGAGAGAGAGAGAGAGAGAGAGAAGGGGGGAGAGAGGAGAGGTGAAAGATTAACTTGATAGATTTGTATGTTTGTTTGTTTTGTTTTACGGCATATCAACCTCAGTGGGTCATTTAATGCCGATAAAGTTTTTAAATAAATCAATTCTTAATGGATATACAATTTTTTATAAATACATTTTTCTATTAACCCATAGATAGGACCCTAACAGGTACTACCACTCCGGATTAGAGTGGATCAGGGAGCAATGGTGATGAAGAGGTGCTCCACATTCCCCAAACCTCCAGAACTGGAACCTCACCATCAGATAGAGTTTAACGTCATTCCCAGGACATGTAGACCCTCAGCCACCGCCTTCTAGCACCCATATGATAAAAAGGGGTTGGGGCTTGCCATAAGGGCAATAGGGTTGGGAAAATCATATAGGTGCTAGGGCTTGACGTGACCAGCCGATTGATCGGAGGGAGCCTCTCCGACTGCCCGTCTAGCCCAAGATAGGGTCAAACTGGAGTATTGCATGTCATGAATTACTCACCCACCTGGGCTCTATCCTTAAGCATCACAGTTCGCCACCCACGGCCAACAGGTGGCCCCATTTGGGAGTCTTACCCTCTGCAGAGGTGCAGTCGGTGCATTCTAACGCCCAGCCGACAGGGCGGTAACTTGATAGAAATAAATAACGTGATATATATATATATAGATAAATATATATATATATATATATATATATATATATATATAGAGAGAGAGAGAGAGAGAGAGAGAGAGTGAGAGAGAGGGGGGATAGATAGGTACGAATAAGCTGACACATAGATAGATATAGGTATGAATAAGCTGAGATAGATATAATCAGATAGCTTGAAAGAGAGATAGAAATAAGGTGATACACACACACACACACACACACACACCACACACACACACATATATATATATATATATATATATATATATATTAGTTTATTCATTCCTATATGTATGTCCAAGCTTATCTATCTATATATATCTTTCTGTATATATATATATATATATATATATATATATAGAGAGAGAGAGAGAGAGAGAGAGAGAGAGAGGGGGGAGAGAGAGGGGATAGGAATAATAAACTGAGACACGTGAATAAAGTGAGATAGTTAGATAGATAGATAGATAGATAGATATGAACAATTAGAGTTGGATAGCTAAAGAACGATAGATAGATAAATAGATAGAGAGAGACAGAGACAGAGAATAGAGACAGAGACAGCGACGGTGACAAAGATAGAGAGAGAAAGAGAGAGATGGATAAACCGAGACACATACATATAGATATGAATAAACCGAGATAGATTGAGAGAGAGAGAGGGGGGGCGAGTGTACCGTCCCGTGACCCTTCTGCCTAATCACTTTCGAGTCATAATCAACAAGCATCACAGCATTACCAGAAGAAGAAGAAGAAGAAGAAGAAGAAATCCCGGTGCATCTAAAAAGGCACGGATGATTTAGATTTACTCGGCCGTTCTTAATTTGGTTGAACGAACAAGAGAGCGGCAACTTCGTTCTGTCACTCATTCTTAGTCGGAATAGAAAGAAGAAATATTACCGACTGCAACTCTCCCTTCGTTAATATCTTACCAAACACACTCTCCACACACACACGTACGCACGCAAACACACACACACACACACAAACATATATATATATATATATATATATATATATATAAATTACATGTATGTATAATATATATATATATATATACTCATTGTCCATGCAATACTAACACACGCACACACACACACAAATATATATATATATATATATATATATATATTACATGTATATATATATATATATATATATATATATATATATATATACTCAATGTCCATGCAACTCTAACACACACACACACACACACACATATATATATATATATTATATATATATATATATATATTTTTTTTTTTTTTTTTTTTCTTTGGTGCGGGTACCAAGTTTCTTGTACAAGGTGATTCAGGTGGGTCCTAATCTCTACCCGTAGTTTGTTGTAGAGTTCAGGTTCCGTTTGAGAGCTCAATGTTTAATTATTGTAAACAGAGCAAATTTATTTGGGAATAAAAAGCCTTAAATACCATGGTATCGTGGTTAGGACCATTTCCACTCGCGAGTATGCTCACGAGCTTCTTCAGACCACTGATATATTTTATTTAGACAGGCACATGGCCAAACTCATTTTATATCATACATTTCACCTCCCTCATTCAGGGTGGTCATATTGTATTTCTTTCCTTCAAGTGTCTTTTTTATTGGTGGAAATATTCCCAAAATATATATATATAATATATATATATATATATATATATATATATATATATATACGCCATGTCCATGCAACTCTAACACACACACACACACACACACACATATATATATGAGGAAAGAGGATTGGAATAAATCCGACAGAATGTATTAGAGATATGAGGAACACAAGGACAAAACTCAGACAAACGTATGTAGGATATATTTCACTAGAGCGTTGAGCTCGGAATCAGTAAAACACGGATGATGCCGAGCTCAAGCTCTATCGAAATATATCCTAGATACGTTTGTCTGAGTTTTGTTCTTGTGTTCCTCATATCTCTACTACATATATATATATATATATATATATATATGAGAAGTAAATACACAACATATCATATATATATATATATATATATATATATATGTGTGTGTGTGTGTGTGTGTGTGTGTGTGTGTGTGTTAGAGTTGCATGGACATGGAATAAATGTTAAAAACATGGAGTAAAAAAATGTATATATCAAATACATACACACACACAGAGACATATATATATATATATATGTTGATATTATGGGTGCTATATTCATATTGTGGATAGAGCAAGTATATCTAAATTCAGGTAGCGTGGACGTGAGTCAATGGCGCTTGGTTACTGACAGTTTCTTGCCTTGACTTGAATAATACCATAGGCGAGAAACTGACAATAACCAAGAGCCATTTACTTCAGGTCCATGCAACTCTAACACACACACACACACACACACACACACACACACACACACACACATATATATATATATATATATATATATATATATATATATATGGCATTTGTGGAAAAATGTGACTTACCGGTGAAAATGGTCACAATGGTTAGTTGATGCAAGTTTCACAATGATAAGACATCGATATAACAACTATAAAGTGCTCAATACGTTGGTAGAGCAAATTTATTATCATAAAGGTATACGGTAATAACCTACTCGAGTTTCACCAGAAGGATCTTCAGGTTTAAATCCACTGGATTAATCAATATATTGATTAATTGCACGTGTGTAAATCGACTGCAATTAATCAATATCTTGATTAATCCAGTAGATTTCACCCTGAAGATCCTCATGGTGAACTCGAGTAGGTTATTACCGTGTACCATTGTGATAATATATATATATATATATATATATATATATATAAGTGAGGTAAAAGGAAGAATGAACAAAAATGATGACTCAAACAAGTCCAATAGTAGAGAAATATTTCGTCCTTCTGACGCGAAGAACTTCCTTAGTCGATGTGCTATATATATATATATATATACACATATAATATATTTCGCCCTCTATTTATCTATTTTAAAAAATTAGTCTGGACACCGCGTGCTTTAAGACCTGAGCATGCTTTTTTGTTTTTTTTTAAATATAAGTTTAGCGTTATAACATTCCATGATGTAAACATGCCCCACATTATATAAACGCTAAACAGGCCACTTTTTTTTATCTTAAAATTTTGACCGTCTGATGATTGCAAGTAAGCATGAAACTTTAGTTACAGGATATTAGATCGATTTGGAGCTTGCTCTACTATTTTAGCATTGAGCACCTTCATATGCTAATATCTGACTCATTCATTCTCCATTCAATCTCTCTCTCCCCCTCTCTCTCTCTCTTTCTCTCTCTCTCTCTCTCTCTCTCTCTCTCTCTCTCTCTATATATATATATATATATATATTGATGAGTATCGTTGATCCTATTACATTTGAAGAGTACATTATTATAAGGAGAGTGCTCAATATCTGTGATCGAGCGTTAATAAATGAATAAACAAATTAATATACATCTTTCGCTGCCCGACGATGGCTTCACTTAAATAATTAAGTTTTCATAGCATGAAACCAATGGTGGCAGGCTTGTATACATACAAATGGATATATACTAATATATATATATATATATATATATATATATATATATATATCAATAACATAGTTGGTTATATCTATAAATAAAGAGAGCTTAAATCGGTGATAGACCATATCTATCACAATTAGGATAGTCATTTGAATTACGATACATTTATATATATATATATATACTAGCAAATATATGCACCTCCGGGTGCAAGTATTTAATTTAATAAAATATTATATTAAATTAGAAAGGATAATGAAACTAAATAAAAATGCAGATAAAAACATTCGAGATATAATTGAAAAATAGAACAACTGAAACGTATTCTTCCATCACTCCTGTATTTCATTGACAAATTTTCCTAATTTAAGTATTTAGTTAAAATAGGAAGTAAAGAATAAAATTGCACTCATTTCTTCTTGTCAATGAATTTCATTTAAGATTTATTGAAGAGATTTTGGCTCATATTCATTTAGATAAAACCAAACAATTAAAAATCCATAATACTAAGCACATATTTATTGAAATCAATTTTTTTTATATCAACTAGCAAATATATGCACCCTCCGGGTGCAAGTATTTAATTTTTAATGTAATGAAATATCGTATTAAATTAGAAAGTCTAATAAGAAGGCAGATAAAAAGGTTTGAAACAGAGTGGGGGTATAATAGAAAAATAGAAATGAAACTTACTCTTCCATCACTTCCGTCTTTCATTGCTGAATTTTACTTATTTAACTATTTAGTTAAATTAGGAAATAAAGAATAAAATTACACTTATTTTTTCTTGTTAATGGATTTCATTTAAGATTCATTGAAGAGATTTTTGCTTATATTCATTAAAATAAAACCAAACAATTAAAAATCAATAATACTAGGCACATATTTAATAAAATCACATTTTTAATATCAATATGCAAATTAGCCTTCCCATTCACACTGCAAACCGCTATTTTTTGTATATATAAATACAATTGCATGTTATTTGTATGTGGATATGGACAACACTAATAAAAAGGTGAAGCAATTTTGTTAATAATTGAGGTTTAAATATAAATAAAATCATGGAGAATGTGATGTAAATAACTATGTTAATTGTGACTCGATTAGTAATATAGTTTCGGTTACAGACAGAAAAACACACAATCTCCATTATAATAAGATATGTAAATTAGCCTTCCCATTCACACTGTAAACCGCTATTTTGGTTGTATATATAAATACAATTGCATTTTATAAATATGCAAGTAAGTCAAACAGTATAAAAGGCTATTTTATTAGTAATTAAGGTTTAAATAAAAATAAAATCACGGAGAATGTGATGTAAATAACTAAGGGAATTGTGACTTGAGTAGTGATATAGTTTCGGTTACAGACAGACAAATACACAATCTCCATTATAATAAGATATATATAAATGTATCGTAATTCAAATGACTGGTTGAAGAGATGATTCGCTGTATTTTGTAAAACCCGTCTGATGAGGCTAGAACTTTTTTTTAGTTTCCGGTTGAAATATGACCGTTTGTTAAGCTTTTCTTTCTTTGATATATATATATATATATGTGTGTGTGTGTGTGTGTGTGTGTGTGTGTGAGAGAAATGTGAGGAGGTTAATCCGACAGTATGTGGAGAAGGGTAGACAAACACGGGATGTTATGGAAACTGGATGTTAATTGTCGACGATGCAAAGTTTCGATCTATTAGACCATCTTCAGGACTTGGATAAAGTACCATAATCACCATTATGACACCTCCATCTAGTGAGAATAAAATCCACTAACCACCCCCCAACCATCGCTCCCCCCACTGACGACCTTCTGTTTTAGCATTTTGAGAATGTCCATCATTGAAGCAAGTACTATATCCAAGTCCTGAAGATGTTCTGATAGACCATAAACATCCAGTTTCCATAACATCCCGTGTTTGTCTACCTTTCTTCACACACACACACACACACACACACACACACACACACACACACATATATATATGTGTGTGTGTGTGTGTGTGTGTGTGTGTGTTGTGTTAAACACATTAATTATTATATATGCAAAAATTCACCTGAAATAAACAACAAATTCTATGTTAAAATGACATTTCAAAACCGAACACTTCAATCGGCCATTATTTTTGTAACAACCTAATGTATATATATATATATATATATATATATAATCAGGTCGCGCTGACAAAACGGATACCCCTAACTCTCTATCTTTCCTCTCTCTCTCTCTTTCTTTCTCTTTCTCTTTCTCTCTCTCTCTCTCTCTCTCTCTCTCTTCTCTCTCTTCTCTATCCACCTATCTCTCAGTGCGTTTGATGATGATGATGATGATGATGATGATGATGGCCATAAGTAACTTTCCTTCATCCAAAAATCTATACCCAATTATTATTTTCAAATGACTATTCTTATAGAATAATGATAATCGATTTCTTGTAAGCAATCATATGACTCCAAGTATTGATACCTACAACTGATAATTTGCACACAATTATATGCTTTAAAGTATTTCAAGTAAATATAATGTTTCAAGTAACTTATGATAGCGTGAGAAGAAATATATCCTCAAATTACTATTCTTAAAACAAATAATTTGTTGTTACGACACTAAACCACATCTCCAGTTCCAGAGACCTGGGGAATGTGGAGTACCCCTTCATAGCTACTACTTCTAGGTCTCTCCTCTGATTTTGAGTGGTAGTACCTGTTAGGATTTCATCTAGGAGTAAAATAGATCAAAATATGAGTTAATAACAAATGCGTTTTAAATAATTGAATACCCTATAAAATTGAATAAAACAAAAGCCTTAGGCATAAAATAACCCAAGGTTTGACATGCTGTAAAAACCAACCAGCCAACCAACCAACCAACCAACCAACCCATCTATACTGTGAAATAAATATTTTGGGCAATTATTCGTATAGTATAAAAAAAAATCACACAAAACTAAATGTGTTGGTAAAATTAACGCGATTCCCTAACCTCTAAGCAGAAAATTACCCTTGATTGATCATTAAAATCAATCAATTAAATATTTTTTACATAGCGATGAATCGCTGTGGTGTAGTGGCTAGCATGGATGGACTACGACATTGTAATAAGTGAGTTCGAACCCCAGTCGCATAATTACGTTCACTTTCGGACGAATTCCCTTGGAAAAAGTATAAACTCTTTCATCTTCCCAGTTGAATTGTACAACTATTTCTCGGGTTTTTTTTTTGATGAGGCTTGATAATTAGTATTATATTGATTATTCGGACTATTGTCCTCATCTTCATTGTTATCTGAATAACGTTTCGGCCGATGTCCCCTCTGGCCTTCTTCTGGTATTTCTTGTCGGACTCGGGAACTTTCTCAGACTCGGGAACTTTCTTTTGGGAACCTTCTTTTGGACTCGAGAACCTTCTTGTCGTAATCGGGAGCCATCACAGAACTTTTGAACATAATCAGGATACCCCCGTGGACTGAATAAAGGGTTAGGTTCAAAGTTCCGTGATGGCTCCCGATTACGACAAGAAGTTTCTCGAGTTCGAAAAGAAGGTTCCCGAGTCCGAGATCCTGAGTCTGTGAATGTTCCGGATTCCGACAAGAAATACTTGAAAAGGCCGGCGAACACATCGCCGAAACGTTGTACAGATAACAATGAAGATGAGGACAATAGTCCGAATAATAAAATAATACTAATCATCAAGCCTCATCTTAAAATTCAGAGAAATAGCGTGACTAGTTTGAACTCGTTTACTCCAATGTAGCAGTTGGCACGTTAGCCATTACAAACACGAGGGGCCCCCACTTAAGATCTAAGGAGACTTGCTGTCACTCAGACTTCAGTGAAAACCATCAGTTACGGCTGGTGTGGAAAACTTGCAAGGCGTAAAATAATAATAATGTTTTTCAGTACTTAATTATGTTCGTCTTCCGCATTTTGGCGGGCGTTACATTAAGTAGGAAGGGATAAGTGAGACTGGGTTAAGTGAAATCTAAACTCTACAAATGCTTAGACTACACGAGTCAGCAGACAAAACGCGTTATGTAATTAATTCTTAGCATACCCGCTCTTAAGGAATTTGCCACGACACCTGTCCCAACCCTGCATTCTCACAGCCCTGTTGTAGAAGTTATAGCCCTGTTGACTAGGGCTTTAGAATATTTCGACTGCGCCTCTGCATAAGGGTAAGCCCCCCCCCAAAAAAAAAAAAAATTGGACTCCTGTTATGGAGACCCATGATGCTTAAGGACTGTATCCTACTTGATGAGCAGTCCATGTCGTCAACACCCATTTAGTGACTTAGGACCATATTACCTTTAGGCACCCCTTTTTGATCTCAATTAAGAAAGGACATGTTTTTCATTTACACCGTCAATATCCGGTTGTTTGTTAGACCTTAGGTTAGGGTTAGGGTTAGGGTTAGGGGTTAGTTTTATCATTTTTTTTAAATCTAAAAATCGTCTGTTAAAACAGCCGGATATTGACGGTGTAAATGAAAAAGATGTCCTTTCTTAATCGAGATCAAAAAGGGGTGACTAAAGATTATATGGTCCGTGACTTATTTAGTCGAGATGGGCGGTCAGTGCTTACCATGCTAAATATACTTAGGGGGACAGCCTTCACATGCGACATCTGTGATCGAGAATGGTTTTCGAACATTGGACTTCACAGTCACAGGAGGCGCTGTAACTTCATAGCATGAAAACTATATTATAGTCTTCCGAGACTGAAATGCCAATGATGGGGGGGGTCAATGTTTACCATAGTAATTATGCTTACCCTCTTTATTTTAGTATCAAACTTATGTGACCATAATAAACCTTGGGCGCCAGATATGATATACAATGCATGTATAAATTATATGTGTCAGTGGACCAAGGACAAGGAGTTTTAGCCCAGCCCGCTGGTGCTTTAGAATACACCGACTGCACCTCTGCAGAGTGGTAAGACACCCCAATGGGGCCACTTGTTGGTCGTCAGTGGTGACCCATGATGCTCAAGTATAGAACCCTAGTGGATCCGCAGTCCATGATATGCAACACTCCACTCTGGTGATTAATTAGGCTAGACGGGCAGTCGGAACGATCCCCTCCAATCAATCGGCTGGTCATGTCAAGCCCTAGCACCTATATAATTGTCCCAACCGTATTACCCTTTTTATCATATATGTGCAAGAAGGCAGTGGCTGAGGGTCTTCCTGTCCTAGGAAGGACTTTAAACTCTATCTGATGGTGAGGTTCCAGTTCTGGAGGTCTGGGGAATCTGGAGCACCCCTTCATCACCATTGCTCCCTGGTCCACTCTGACCCTGAGTGGTAGTACCTGTTATGGTCCCATCTATAGGTTAAATAGAAAAAAATTGTTCATAAAAATTGTTTTTAAAAAAATTCAACCAAACTATTGCTTATGACACTATGAGTTAAAGTAAGTAAAGTTGTCGGGGCGGCCTAAAGTCGGTATCAGCCAGTCAGCGAGGGAGTTTATCCCCTTTTCAATAGCGCTAGACCAAGGAGATTGTTTTGACGCCTGGGGTGGAGTGCCACACCTACCATCAGCTCTTTAGTTTACAGCATATATCCCTGTGCTACTCATACGCTGAGTTGGCGAGGACTGGTATCGTACTAGGAACCTTGTGGTTTCTAGCCGAACGCTCTACCGACTGAGCTAATCCGGCCCTTTAGCCTATGAACTCATCCCTTAAACTGATTCCCAATCCACTTAGCAACAAACAACTGCAAACAACCTACTGTCAAAATCAATAAAAATCCTTGAAAAAAAAAAGACCACACAACCTACCGTTTGGCATAAAATAACCCTGAATGGGTTGACATACCCTTAAAATCAAATTTAGTTTTTGGAATCTCCCTTGGCAGCCAGTTTTTCTGTCGGCGAATAAATATTTTTTGAAAAGATATTAGAAATACCATTAATTATGTTGAAAGTTTCTGTTCAATTTTAGGGTAGAGAGTAGAGCAGACTAGGCTATTTATTCTTAGTATAGCAACCAGTCTAGGAGAAGGAAAACTCCGCTAAAAATGGCCTTGTGTCATATCCTGTATCGGTGGAGGTGTTGGGTAAATACACAGCCAGTAAGGAGTTGAGAAAGGTAAAGGGGCATTTCTAAGATTTCCCTAATATTTCCGAAAGTTAGCGTAAAGAACTTTTGCATTAATCTAGTAATTTTAACATTATTTTCCCTTGCACCAGACATAAAAAAGAAAAAGAAAAATACTAGACAGGAGAGAGAGGCAGAGAGAGAGAGAGAGAGAGAGAGAGAGAGAGAGAGAGAGAGAGAGAGAGAGAGAGAGAGAGCGAGAGAGGGTGGGTATCCGTTTCATAGAAAACTCTTTGATGTCGCGATGGTCTTTGTTGGTAAGAGACGAAGCGTTAAATATTTTCTTACGCTGCAGACGTACAAACCAGTTAGGACTTCTGCCCCACCGAAAAGACCGCTATATATTTCACTTCTCAATTTCCATAGAATAATATATATATATATATATATATATATATATATATATATATATATATAAATCATGTCTCTGTGTGTATGTGTAAATGCATATATTATATATATATATATATATATATGCGTATACGTCTGTGTGTGTATTTACGCGTACTTATATTTATGCATTTATATACAAATATTAACGCATGTATATATGTATATGTATGTATGTATGCGTACTTATATCTTTATTTATATTTTTCCTTTTAATATATATATATGTTTGTTTGTGTTGTATGTAAATATTCATACATATATATATATATATATATATATATATATTTGAATATATATGTGTGTGTGTATGTGTATTTATACGTAATTATATCATATCTATACTTATGCGCATATAATATATATATATATATATATATATATATATATATATATATGTACGTATAAATGCATATTTATATATGTATGTGTGTGTGTGTATGTGTGTGTCTGTGTGAGCGTGTGTCTCTGTGTAGAGCATTGGGGACTATTTAGATAATTAGGTCCATAGAAACATATATACATATATATTTAGAAAAATACCTATATATAATTAGTTACAAAGAATTGGCTGGTAATATATCTATTTTCGTAATACTTTTTTAATCTTATTTATGATATAGGATCTGCATAGTGATCTGAATTTTGTTTAAAATTACCTATTGTATTCTTAAACATGGGTTACCAGGTACATATGTAAATTCGTTTATTTTCAATAACTTCCATACAAACGCATATCAAGATACAAATATGATTATACGGATTTGTCATATATATATATATATATATATATATATATATATATACACTAGCAAATATATGCACCCTCCGGGTGCAAGTATTTAAGTTTTAATATAATAAAATATCATATTAAATTAGAAAGGCTAATGAAACTGAATACGAATACAGATAAAAAGATTTGAAACAGAGGGGGTATGATTGAAAAACTGAACAACTTTGAAACTAACTCTTCCATCATTTTCCGTTACTCCCGTCTTTCATTGGTAAATTTTCCTAATTTAACTATTTAGTTAAAATAGGAAGCAAAGAATAATATTACAGTTATTTCTTCTTGTTCAGGGATTTCTTTTAAGATTTATCCCCGAGATTTTTGCTTATACTCATTAAGATAAAACCAAACAATTAGAAATCAATAATGCTAAGCACATATTTATTAAAATCAAACTTTTAAAATCAATATGCAAATTAGTCATCCCGTTCACACTGTAAACCGCTATTTTGTTGTATATATAACAATTGCATGTTATTAGTATGTAGATATGGTCAAGAGTCTTAATGATGTAAAACAATTTTATTAATAACTGAGGTTTAAATAAACATAAAATCATGGAGAATGTGATGTAAATAACAAAGGGGATTGTGACTTGTATAGTAATATAGTTTCGGTTACAGACAGAGAAACCTACAATCTCCAATATATATATATATATATATATATTGTTTATGTCTATTAATATGGAGGCGCATGGCATAATGGTTAGAGCCGTGGGAAATGGATTGGTCGACCCGAGTTCAAATCCCAGACAAGGCTGTTTGCATTTCACATAGCGCTAATACCCTTGGTAAATGTATGAATCCATATATTCTCCCTCTAGCTATGGATTAAATAGTAGGGCAGACTTGGCTCTTTAACCTTGGGTAGGTAACCAGTCTAGGAGAGGGAAAACAAAATTCCTGAGGCCAGTCGTTGATTGGTTTTGTAGCATTCCTTGATGCACCAATTCTTTCCTATCGACTGTACCAAAAAGTGCGGAATGGTCCTACACAAGTCTTCACCCCTATAAACAAATCATTGTGTTGTTTGTTCACCGAATGAACACTCATGCGTCGAAAATCGACTAGAGTGTTTTTTTAATGTTTATCAATATTTATAATGTCTCTAAAAAAGCATATGTATATTATACACACACACACACACACAGACACACACACACACACACATATATATATATATATATATATATATATATATATATATTTATTAGGAAAAATAACAAAAAGATTTAGCCTGAAAGCATAATAGTCTATTTCAGTAAACCTAGAGGAATTATCTTTCGGTTCCCAACATAACTAAATAGTCTATTATGATTTCAACCTAAATCTCTTTTTGTTATTTTTTCTCCTAATGTAATTTTGCTCTAAGACTGACAATAAGAGCTCATATAAGAGCTCTGAAAATTAAGACAACTAAAAAACTATTTTTTTAATTGATAAATCAATACTGAAAATTTCATTAAAAAATTCCCTGATTTTTGGTAAGTTTTTTTCGCTGTTAAATTTATTTTCTAAACACAGATTTTACACCAACTTTAAACAGCGTTTGCCCATACGCGATCGAAATTGACCGAAAAAATCGTTTTAAATGTATTAAAAATAAATTACATGAGTAATATTATTTTGCTTTTTTTTTTACTGATGCTCATTATGTGAGTTTGACTCACATTTTTTGACTCAGACAAAAATTTGACCTTAAATAATCGATTTAATTAATTTTAATTCGTTTTTAAAATGAAAAGCAGCCGAATATTTGGGTATCCCTAGTGCAAAAAAAAAAAATCAAAACTAAATTGAATGATTTAAGAAATGATGGTAAGAAAAAGAAATTATTGGGTTATTTTGGGAATTATCGGATGAATTACGTTACAGAATTTGATCCGTATATCCCACATCTTTTCAGTGAATTGGAATATTCTGTTTTTAGCAAAAAAATTTCATATTTATTTCTCGAATTTGTTTAAAATTACACAGTTTATTCTCAACAGGAAATCAATTCGGGGTACGTAAATAATCTTGTATTTCCTCCAGGATAATTTACATCTTATGATAATGAAGATTGTGTGTTTGTCTGTAACCGAAACTATATCGCTGCTCATGTCACAATTCCTTTGGTTATTTACGTCACATTCTACATTATCTCATTTTATTTAAGCCTCAATTATTAACAAAATCCTTTTACATTATCACTAATGTTGGTCAAATCTACATACTAAAGTAAAGTAAAGTCGTCGGGGCGGCCTAAAGTCGGTATCAGTCAGTCAGCGAGGGAGTCTATCCCCTTTTCAATAGCGCTAGACTAAGAAGATTGTTTTTTTGCATCTGAGGTGGAGCGCCACACCTACCATCAGCTCCTTACTTTACCGCACAGATCCCTGTGTTACTCATGCGCTGAGTTGGCGAGGACCGGTATCGAACTAGGAACCTTGTGGTTTCTTGCCGAACGCTCTACCGACTGAGCTAACCCGGTCCCTACTAATAAGATGCAATTGTATTTATACATACAACAAAATAGTGGTTAACAATGTGAAGGGGAAGGCTAATTTGTATATTGATAATAAAAATTTCTCTGAATTTTTTAGATGAGGCTTGATAATTAGTATTATTTGTATTATTCGGACTATTGTCCTCATCTTCATTGTTTTCTGTACAACGTTTCGGCCGATGTGCCCTACGGCTTTCTTCAGGTATTTCTTGTCGTAATCGGGAACCTTCTTGTCGTAATCGGGAGCCATCACGGAACTTTGAACCTAACCTTTTATTCAGTCTACGGGAGTATCCTGTTCTCATTCCGCTAACCATAGATGGGGTACAGGTGTTAAGCTGTGTTAATTATTATTCTATTCTACATAGAAGGCACATCGGCTGAAACGTTGTACAGATAACAATGAAGATGATGACAATAGTCTGAATAATACAAATAATACTGATGATTAAAATATATTCCTCTTTCAAATAACCCCTCCCCCCCCTCTCTCTCTCTCTCTCTCTCTCTCTCTCTCTCGCTCGCTCGCTCGCTCTTTCATTCTTTGCTCATCCTTCATATCTCACGAGATTTCTCTCTTCCCAACGCCCCCTCCCTCCCTTCTCTCTCTCTCTCTTCTCTCTCTTCCAATCTCCCTCTCTCTCTCTTTCTCTTTATCATCGTCTTTGAGGACATTTCCCTCCTACTTCCTATCGATATATTCTCCTCCTCCTCCCATCACCAAGCGTCGTTTTCCTTAAAGGACAAACGGTGATCTCACCTGCGTACAAGCTATCCCACCATGCAGTGCATTCCCGCCGACTGTTCACCGCTTTGAAATTCCCCAAAATACCTAACTCTGTCCCAGGCCCTTACCCATGTCTCTCTCTCTCTCTCCCCCTCTCTCTCTCTCTCTCAAATTATATATATACATATATAAACATATATACATATATAAACATATACATATACATACATACATATATATATATATATATATATATAAACATACACTTATATATATACATACATTAACATACATATATAAACATACACTTATACATACAGATACATATATATATAAACATACACTTATATACATATACATATACAAACATATATATATATATATACATATCTATAAACATAAACTTATATAAATATACATACATATACATATCTATAAACATACACTTATATAAATATACATACATATACATATATATATAAAACATGCACTTATATAAATATACATACATATACATATATATATAAACATACACTTATAAACATGTACATACATATACATATGTTAGTTGAAAATGGAAGCGAATCCGACGGTATACATATATATATATATATACATATACATATATAAAGATATACTTATATATAGGTAAGTAAAGTCGTCGGGGCGGCCTAATGTTGGTGTCAGCCAGACAGCGAGGGAGTATATCCCCTTTTCACTAACGCTAGACCAAGGGGATTATTTTAGCCTCTGAGGTGGGGCGACATACCTACCATCAGCTCCTTACTTTACCGCACAGATCCCTGTGCTAATCATGCGCTGAGTTGGCGAGGACCGGAATCGAACTAGGAACCTTGTGGTTTCTAGCCGAACGCTCTACCGACTGAGCTAACCCGGTCCCTATTAATAAGATGCAATTGTATTTATACATACAACAAAATAGTGGTTTACAGTGTGAAAGGGGGAGGCTAATTTGTATATTGATAATAAAAATTTCTCTGAATTTTTTAGATGAGGCTTGATAATTAGTATTATTTGTATTATTCGGACTATTGTCCTCATCTTCATTGTTTTCTGTACAACGTTTCGGCCGATGTGCCCTACGGCTTTCTTCAGGTATTTCTTGTCGTAATCGGGAACCTTCTTGTCGTAATCGGGAGCCATCACGGAACTTTGAACCTAACCTTTTATTCAGTCTACGGGAGTATCCTGTTCTCATTCCGCTAACCATAGATGGGGTACAGGTGTTAAGCTGTGTTAATTATTATTCTATTCTACATAGAAGGCACATCGGCTGAAACGTTGTACAGATAACAATGAAGATGGTGACAATAGTCTGAATAATACAAATAATACTGATGATTAAAATATATTCCTCTTTCAAATAACCCCTCCCCCCTCTCTCTCTCTCTCTCTCTCTCTCTCTCTCTCTCTCTCTCGCTCGCTCGCTCGCTCGCTCGCTCTTTCATTCTTTGCTCATCCTTCATATCTCACGAGATTTCTCTCTTCCCAACGCCCCCTCCCTCCCTTTCTCTCTCTCTCTCTCTTTCTCTCTCTTCCAATCTGGCCCCTCACCCTCTCTCTCTCTTTCTCTTTATCATCGTCTTTGAGGACATTTCCCTCCTACTTCCTATCGATATATTCTCCTCCTCCTCCCATCACCAAGCGTCGTTTTCCTTAAAGGACAAACGGTGATCTCACCTGCGTACAAGCTATCCCACCATGCAGTGCATTCCCGCCGACTGTTCACCGCTTTGAAATTCCCCAAAATACCTAACTCTGTCCCAGGCCCTTACCCATCTCTCTCTCTTTCTCTCTCTCTCTCTCTCTCTCTCTCTCTCTCTCTCTCTCTCTCTCTCAAATTATATATATACTTATATAAACATATATACATATATAAACATATACATATACATACATACATATATATATATAAACATACACTTATATATATACATACATAAACATACATATATAAACATACACTTATACATACATATACATATATAAAAACATACACTTATATACATATACATATACAAACATATATATATATATATACATATCTATAAACATAAACTTATATAAATATACATACATATACATATCTATAAACATACACTTATATAAATATACATACATATACATATATATATAAACATGCACTTATATAAATATACATACATATACATATATATATATATAAACATACACTTATAAACATGTACATACATATACATATGTTAGTTGAAAATGGAAGCGAATCTGACGGTATACATATATATATATATACACACATATATATACATATACATATATAAAGATATATATAGGTAAGTAAATTCGTCGAGGCGACCTAATGTCGGTATCAGCCAGACAGCAAGGGAGTCTATCCTCTTTTCACTAGCGCTAGACTAAGGGATTATTTTAGCCTCTGAGGTGGAGCGACACACCTACCATCAGCTCCTTACTTTACCGCACAGATCCCTGTGCTACTCAGTTGGCGAGGGCCGGTTTCGAACCAGGAACCTTGTGATTCCTAGCTGAATGCTCTACCGACTGAGCTAAGCCGGCCCTATTTATATATATAGATATAAATATACTTATATATACAGATATATATGTGTATATATATATATATATATATGTATATATATATATATATATATATATATATATATATATATATATATATATATATATATATATCTTTCCTACTCTAAACTCGACACACAACTTCTGACTGCATCCAATTTTTTATCATGTTCCTGTTTGTACACACCCAAAACCGTCCGTTACCTACCTGCCACCGCCGCGATTTCGGGGGTAGTGTGTGTGTGTGTGTGTGGCGGGGGGTAAGGTGAATTGGTTGGATGGGTAAGATGGATGTGGGTGGGAGAGAGTATTTGTCGGCATCTTTGATGTAGGTAATATATCTCTTTTTGAATTTATCTATGTGTCAAGGTATAAATCTATTCGTAAAGAACCCGATACTTAAGTTGTCGCTTTGGAAGTTCTACCGCCGTGCAATCTGATTGGTTGGTTTTGGGGGCTTGGCCCCTTGACAAAAAAATAACCCTCTGGGATTTATTTTTTATTTTTTTATTTTTTTTGCTTTTTTTGTTTAGCTCCCTGTTTCCCTTGTGACGGTGTTTTGACATTTATTTTCAGTTTTTACGTGTCATTTTTTTTTTGGGGGGGGGCTTCTTCTTCTTCTTCTTCTTCTTCTTCTTCTTCTTCTTCTTCTTCTTCTTCTTCTTCTGTTTTGGCCTCGATTTGAGTGTTTTTTTAATTCATTTCTTTCTTTGTTTTATTTTGCATTTTTTTCTATGAACATGTTGAGTTCTTTTAGGTTTTTTTTATTTATCATTTATTTTTTGTTCACTTCAAGTTTTCGTTCCTGTTGCCTTGTTGTTGTTGTTGTTGTTGTTGTTGTTCATCATCATCATCATAATCATGATCTTCTTCTTCTTTCTCTAATACATGCATTGCTTTCTTCTTCTTCTTCTTCTTCTTCTCTTCTTCTCTTCTTCTTCTTCTCTTCTTCTTCTTCTTCTTCTTCTTCTTCTTCTCTTTCTTCTTCTTCTTCTTCTTCTTCTTCTTCTCTGTTTCTTTCTTTCTTCCTTTCTTCTTCTTCTTCTTCTTCTTCTTCTTCTTCTTTCTTCTTCTTCTTCTCTTCTTTCTTCTTCTTCTCTTCTTCTTCTTCTTCTTCTTCTTCTTCTTCTTCTTCTTCTCTTCTTCCTCTGTTTCTTCTTCTTCCCTTCTTCTTCTTCTTCTTCTTCTTCTTCTTCTTCTTCTTCTTTCATTAACTTTTCTCTTTCTTTTTCTTGCTTCTATGATTAACTTCTATCATTATTATTGTTGTTGTTGTTGTTGATTATGTTGTTGTTGTTGTTGTTGTCCTCCTCCTTCTTTCTTTCTTTCTTTCTTCATTTCTTCTTTCTTCTTCTTTCATTAACTTTTCTCTTTCTTTTTCCTGCTTCTATGATTAACTTCTATCATTGTTGTTGTTGTTGTTGTTGTTTTTCTTCTTATTCTTCATCTTCTCCTTCTCCTTTTCCTCCGCTTCTCCTCCTCCTTCTTCTCCTCCTCCATCTCTCCTCCTTCTTCTTCTTCTTCTTCTTCTTCTTCTTTGGCCTCGTTTTGAGTTGTTTTTTTTTATTCATTTCTCTGTTTTATTTTTGTGTTTTTTTCTTTCTATAAACTTATTCAGTTTTTTCTGAGTTTTCTTTTTTTCTTTTTTTTTTTTTTTTTTTTTTTTTTTGTTCACTTCAAGTTTTCGTTCCTGTTGCCTGCCTTAAAGACATCCTTTCATCAGGTGCTTGTCTCCAGTTTTTCCCTTTTTCTCCTTGTTGTTGTTGCTGCTGTCCCTTTTTCTCTTCATCATCATCATCATCATCATCATCATCATCATCATCTTCTTCTTCTTCTTCTTCTTCTTCTTCTCTTCTTCTTCTTCTTCTTCTTCTTCTTCTTCTTCTTCTTCTTCTCTTTCATTAAATTCTCTCTTTCTTTTTCTTGCTTCGAATCCTTTTTTCTCTTGTTTAGATATGGTTGTCTTCATTTCTTCTATTTTAATCTTATTATTCTCATTCCCATTCTTATTCATATTTCATTCTCATTCTCATTCTCATTCTTATTCCTATTCTTATTAATCTTCCTTTAAATTCTTAAAATCCTTCAAATTCTTCATATACTTTAACTTCTTTTCATACTTACATTCCTTCTCTTATTTTTTTTTCCTTTTCATTACGTTATAACTTTATATCTATATCCACCTCAGCCTTTACTAACCGCCTTCCCCCCCCTCTCTCTCTCTTTCTCTCTTCATCTCATTTTCTCCCTCTCTCTATATATGTCTATCTATCTTTCTTTCTCTGCCTCTTTCTTTCTTCTTTTGTTATTCTCATATTCCCCTTTTATTTATTTTCAATTTAATCTTCATTATTCTTATTTTTGTTCATCTTCTTCAAATTCTTCAAATTCTTCTTATGTTTTTATTTATTTTACCCATCTCATTCTTTCTTTATCTCATTCTTTCTTTATTTCATTCTTTCTTTATCTCATTCTTTCTTTGTTTTTCCCCGTTTCTTCTTCTTCTTCTTCTTCTTCTTCTTCTTCTTCTTCTTCTTCTTCTTCTTCTTCTTCTTCTTCTTCTTCTATTTTCTTCTTCTTCTTCCTCTATAGTTCCTTCTTCTTTCTCTTAGATTCTTCTTCTTCTTCTTCTTCTTCTTCTTCTTCTTCTTCTTCTTCTTCTTCTTCTTCTTCTATAGTTATTCCTCTTCTCTCTAGCTTCTTCTTCTTCTTCTTCTTCTTCTTCTTCTTCTTCTTCTTCTTCTTCTTCTTCTTCTTCTATAGTTATTCCTCTTCTCTCTAGCTTCTTCTTCTTCTTCTTCTTCTTCTTCTTCTTCTTCTTCTTCTTCTTCTTCTTCTTCTATAGTTTATTCCTCTTCTCTCTAGCTTCTTCTTCTTCTTCTTCTTCTTCTTCTTCTTCTTCTTCTTCTTCTTCTTCTTCTTCTTCTTCTTCTTCTTCTTTAGTTTATTCCTCTTCTCTCTGCTTCTTCTTCTTCTTCTTCTTCTTCTTCTATAGTTTCTTCTTCTTCTTCTTCTTCCCTTTCATCTTCCTATCCCTTCACCCCCCCTCTCAATTCCTCTTAAAACAACCCTGGCACGCTTTCAGTTGTCCCGTCGCCTTTTCTTATCTTTGCAAATCGCCATGTTTTCTCTTATCAATTTTCCAGCCGGATTTCAAACTAACAATCGCCCCCCCCCCTTATACTTACAAGATACAGATACTTATCTTGCCTTCTTATTTCTACTTGAAAAAAATCTTCTTTTAAAATAAGCTTTACTTCCAATCAGATATCTTGACAAAAAACACACACAAAAAGAGACAAATAATTAAATACATGATTTTTATAAATTAAACACAATTTAAAAAATAGTAAAGAAATTCAAACATTGAATGAATCTCAAAGTGTCTTTCAGAATTCAATTAATTTTTATTTACTTTGAAATACTCTATAGAAATGTTACCTTTGTGGATAGTGTTTAGAAATACGCCAACTGTATCCATTTCAAATGGGTAATATTCTTCACAAAAAGGATGTATCAAAAGTTAATTATACTAGCAAATATATGCACCATCCGGGTGCAAATATTTATATTGTATGTAATAAAATATTTTATTGAATTAGAAAGGCTAATGAAACTAAATAAGAATACAGATAAAAAAGATTTGAAATAGAGTGGGATATAATCGAAAGATAGAACAAATGAAACTCTTCCATCACTCCCGTCTTTCATTACTAAATTTTCCTAATTTAACTATTTAGTAAAATTAGGAAGTAAAGAATAAAATGACAGTTTTTTTCTTCTTGTTAATGGATTTCTTTTAAGATTTATTGAAGAGAATTTTACTCATATTTATTAAGATAAAACCAAACAATTAGAAATTAATAATACCTAGCACATATTTATTAAAATCAATATTTTTAATATCAATATGCAAATTAACCTTCCTGTTCACACTGTAAACCGCTATTTTGTTGTACATATAAATAGAATTGCATGTTATTAGTACGTAGATAAGGCCAACAGTATTAGTAATGTATAACAATGTTATTAATAATTAGCTTTAAATAAAAAAAATTAAATCATGAAGAATGTAAATAACTAAGGAAATTATAACTTGGGTAGTGATATAATTTCGATTACAGATAAACAAACACAGAATCTCCATTATAATAAGATAGGTGATATTATTTTGCTTTTTTTTTTAAATTTTTACTGGTGCTCAATATGTTACTACTTTTTAAACAAAAATTTGACTTTGAATAAGTAAGTAAAGTCGTCGGGGTGGCCTAAAGTCGGTATTAGCCAGACAGCGAGGGAATCTATCCCCTTTTCACTATCGCTAGACCAAGGAGATTGTTTTAGCGTTTGAGTCGGAGCGCCACACCTACCCTTACTTTACCGCAGAGAGTCCTTTGCTACTCATACGCTGAGTTGGCGAGGGCCGGTATCAAACAAGGAATTGATTTAATTCATTTTGATTCGTTTGTAAAATGAAAATCGGCGCCCTTTTTGATGATAACTATTATTACGACAGTAAACCTCATCTGATGGTGATGTTTGTGAGAATAGGGTAGATCGATTTTTCAATTTAAAAAAATATCAAATTGTCCAGCAGCGTTACTATACTAAATACTGCTACCAAACATTAGATGTTTTACTTGCATCATTATTTGAGGAAATCCCAACAAATATCGTCAGCTAAAATTCACAAAAGTCCCTGTTTTTTTTCAACATTTAGCCAGGTCCCACGTGACTTCACGTAATTTGGCGGGCTTTCTGTACTATTCCATGGAAAGTCCCGCCCGTGATATGAAAAGGGTCATCCCTTTCGAATTACAGGGGATTGACAATAATCTTATGCAACCGCATAGATTATGTAACATGATGATGAAGGGGTGCTCCACATTCCCCAAACCTCCAAAACTGGAACCTCACCATCAGATAAAATTTAACGTCATTCCCAGGACATGTAGACCCTCAGTCACCGCCTTCTAGCACCCATATGATAAAAAGGGGTTGGGGCTTGCCATAAGAGCAATAGGATTGGAAAATCATATAGGTGCTATGGCTTGACATGACCAGCCGATTGATTGAGGGGCTCTCCGACCGACCGTCTAGCCCAAGATAGGGCCAAAGTGGAGTATTGCAAGTCATGAACCGCTCATCCACCTGGGTTCTATCCTTAAGCATCACGGGTCGCCACCCACAGCCAACAAGTGGCCCATTGGGAGAGTCTTACCCCTCTGCAGTCGGTGCATTCTAACGCCCCGGCCGACAGGGCGGGCTCCTAACTAAGTAAGTCTCTAATCTCTGTAACTGTCTCTCTCTAATATCTCTCAGTCTATCACCGAGAATTCTCTGAAGTCACTCTCTCATGTATATACCCAATGAAGGTATATAACATTTAATATATAACTTCTACCTTAAACAACCCTTAAAAGTATTGGCCTTGTGTCACATCCTGCCAACAAGGGAGGAATTGGGTAAATACATAATTGGAAGTATGCATACCTTTTCCGTGAAAAAGTATTAACATTAGATTAAATAGTGACCACAAATCAAGGGTCGACTTATACATGAATATCTACTAGGTAAAAGCACACTCTTATATTAAAGCTAGTTTAGAATATATCTATCTTTCTATCTAGGTCTGTTCGTATCAATTTATCTCAGTTTATTTATATCTGTTTGTCTGTCTGTTTGTCTGTCTGTTTGTCTATTCATCTTGGGCTTTCGACTAGGATCAGTCGTGCCTCGCCCAAAGATAAGACGTAGCAAAAATAAAACGTTACTGGTCCCTGGGGGTCCCTTACGAAGACTGCATCCCCATAGCACTAACGAGATAGGGTTAGTGGCACGCTCTGACTCCCTGCGGGAAAGGTCAGGGAGGCTGGGCAATATTCTTCCATCCCCCCACAGACATACAGATTAAGTTGGTCTTCATAGCCTTACCGATAAGGTAGCTGCTCGAGAAATATAACCTCTGTTAATATAAAGGATGCAGGTTCGAATTTTACTCGGTTAATCATTCTGAGATAAGAAGGTTTGGTTTATATCATTTTTATTTTTTGGACAGTTGGCCTCATCTTTATTGTGATACATAGAAAAACAACGATTCGGCCGTTGTATTTTCGGCCTTCTTATGGTGTACATTGTCTATCTGAGTACAGCAAGAATTCAACCTGGGAATGTTGACAGTTTGAAAAGGAGGGAAGATGAGGCATATCATAAGAAATCAGATGAGAAATGTTTACAAAAATCAACCAATAATATCAAAAGATCAGATCTTTTAAAATCAACTTAAAATAAAAATACACGAATAGGGAAGGCATGGTTGGCTATAAATAGATTATCAGTTATATGGGAATCCGATCTCACTGACAAGCTAAAACGACAATTCTTCCAAGCTGTAGTTGTATCAGTGCTACTGTATAGATGCACCACTTAGACCCTAACGATGCGCCTGGAGAATAAGCTAGATGGGAGCTGCACAAGAATGCTGCGAGCGATCTTGATAAAGTCATGGAAACAACACCCCACAAGGAAGCAGCTGTATGGCCACCTGCCCCCTATCACACAAAACATCCGAGTGAGACGGACAAGGAATGTTGGAGACTGTTGGAGGAGCATGGACGACTCATAAGCGACGTTTTCCTGTGAAAGCCAACACATGGACAGGCTAGTGAGAGTCGCCCAGCAAGGACCTACATTGACCAACTCTGCAAGGATACTGGATGTTGCTCAGAGGACCTCCCAGGGACACCAGACGCTGGTGTAAAAAACCCATGATAAGATGCATGAATTTTCTTTGAGATACAGACAGATCACTTAATCCCAGTTCGAAGACCAGACGTAGAGCTGATTAAGAAGTAAAAAGAACTTGTCATTTCTCTGAATGTTTGAGATGAGGCTTGATGATTACTATTATCTGCGTTATTCAGACTATTGTCCTCATCTTTATTGTTATTTGTACAACGTTTCGGCCGATATACCCTCCGGCCTTCTTCAGGTATTTCTTGTTGGACTCGGGAACCTTCTCGGACTCGGAAACCTTCTTTTCGGACTCGGAAACCTTCTTGTTCTAGTCAGGAACTTTCTTGTCGTAATCAGGAGTCATCACGGAACTTTTAACTTAACCCTTTATTCAGTCCACGGGGGTATCCTGTTCTCATTATCTCTGGATTCCGGGTTCAATCCTGAGTAGCGGCAGTAACATAGAAACATAATTAACACAACTCCTACCCCAGCTATGGTTAGCGGAATGAGAACAAGATACCCGTGGACTGAATAAAGGGTTAAGTTCAAAGTTCCGTGATGGCTCCCGATTACGACAAGAAAGTTTCCGAGTTCGAAAAGAAGGTTCCCGAGTCCGAAAAGAAGGTTCCCGAGTCCGAGAAGTTTCCCGAGTCCCACAAGAAATACCTGAAGAAGGTTGGAGGGTATATCGGCCGAAACGTTGTACAAATAACAATAAAGATGAGGACAATAGAACTTGTCATGTAATGAATTTTGCTGTTCCAAGGGGACCACTGAGTGAAAATGAAAAAAATAGCTAAATACTTGGACCTTGCTAGAGAACTGAAAAATCTTTGGACTATGAGGGTGAAGGTGATGTCAATTGTAGTTGATGCCTTTACATTTATTTATTTTTAATTTTGTATTTTATTTATTTATCTATTAAATTTACAATGATGATTTTGTGGGGTCTATGTCCACGCTATACGTCATATTCTAATCATCTGAATTTTGGGTAAAGTGAAAATAACAATGAAATGCTTCGTTCACTCCTTCATAAATAGAAACATTAATATCATTGGGGACAGCTGTTAAAACGAGAACCCAACCGATTCACGGTTAGTCTAGTTCGGAATCTTTTATGCATTTTCTTTCATCTTTTAATTTTTATTCATTTACTTATTTATTTATTTATTTATTTTACAACTATAATATTGTGGGGTCTGTGTTCACGCTGCATGTCATTCTGTATTCATCCGATTTCTGGGTATAATGGAGATAACCATAAAATACAAATTTGCTTCTTTCACTCCTTCATAAATAGAAGCATTCATATAATCGGGGACAGCTATTAAAACGAGACCCAACTGATTCACGGTTAGTCTAGTTCGGTATTTTTTAATGTATTTTCTTTCATTTTTTAATTTTTATTCACGTTTATGCAACTATAATATTGTGGTGTCTGCTTTCACACTGAATGTCATTCTTTAGTCATCCGATTTCTGGGTATAATAAAATAACCTTCCTAAATAGAATCATTCGTATCATCAGAGACAGTTGTTAAAACAAGAACCCAACTGGTTTACGGTTAGTCTAGTTAAGATTTTCTGACGTAGTTTCTTTTCATCTTTTGGTTTTGGTTTTCTTTCTTTTCTTTTTTCTCTTTTTTTTTTGTTTTTTTTTTAATATTTGTAACTCACTCGGAACGTCAGTCTACGACAACGAGAAACAGTGCGCATAAAAAAAAACAAAACAAAAAAAAAAGATAAGGTCTTTTTACACACAGAATATCGTCGGGTACAGCTGTTAAAATGAGAACCCAACTGTTTTACGGTTAGTCTAGTTAAGATTTTTTAACGTATTTTCTTTCATATTCTTATTTTCATTAAAAAATTTTTTTTTTTATTTGCAACTCATTCGGAACATTGTTCTACGACAGCGAGTAATAGTGCACATAAAAAAACAAAAAAAACACAAAAAAACAAAAAACAAAGATAAGGCTTTTTTACATACAGAATATCACCGGAGGCGGTTGTTAAAACGAGAACCCAACTGACTTACGGTTAGTCTAGTTAAGATTTTTTGACGTAGTTTCTTTCATCTTTCATCTTTTGATTTTGATTTTTTTTTTAAATTTGAATCTCACTCAGAACATCAGCTGTTAAAACGAGAAACCAACCGATTCACGGTTAGTCTAGTTCGGAATTTTTTATATATTTTCTTTCATCTTTTGATTTTTATTCACTTTTATGCAACCATAATATTGTGGGGTCTGCGTACACACTGAATGTCATTCTTTAAACGCCCGATTTCTGGGTATAAGATAACCTTCCTAAATAGAATCATTCGTATCATCGGAGACAGTTGTTAAAACGAGAACCCAACTGGTTTACGGTTAGTCTAGTTAAGATTTTTGACGTATTTTCTTTTAACTCTTGATTTTGATTTTGATATTCTTTTTTTTCTTTTTAATTTGCAACTCGGAACATCGTTCTACGACAGCGAGGAACAATGCACATCGAAGAAAAAAAAGATAAGGTCTTTTTACACACAGAATATCATCGGAGATAGCTGTTAAAACTAGAACCCAACTGGTTTACGGTTAGTCTAGTTAAGATTTTTTTACGTATTTTATTTTCATCTTTTGATTTTTAAAAATTTTTTATTTTTTTTATTATTATTTTTAAATTCCCTCAGAACGTCAGTCTACGAGAGCAAGGAACAGAGCACATCGAAAAAAAAACACCAAAAAAACCCCCAAAGATAAGGTCTTATGGGCCGGGTTAGCTCAGTCGGTGAGTGTTCGGCTAGAAACCACAAGGTTCCTAGTTCGATACCGGTCCTCGCTAACTCAGCGAATGAGTAGCATAGGGTAAAGTAAGGAGCTGATTGTAGGTGTGTCGCTCCACCTCAGATGCTAAAATAATCTCCTTGGTCTAGCGCTCGGGAAAAGGGGATAGACTCCCTCGCTGTCTGGCTGATACCGACATTAGGTCGCCCCGACGTCTTTACTTTACTTACTTATACACAGAATGTCATCGGGGACAGTTGTTAAAACGAGAACCCAACTGATTTACGGTTAGTCTAGTTAAGATTTTTTGACGTAGTTTCTTTCATCTTTTCATCTTTTGATTCTTTTTTTTTTAATTTGCATCTCACTCGGAACATCGTTCTACGACAGCGAGGAACAGTGCACAACGAAAAAAAGAAACAAAAAAAACAACATAAACAAATAGATAATGTCTTTTTACACATAGAAAAAAAAAAAAAAAACAGAAAGTAGCTCTCAGCACGAATGATAGATTTGGTGGTGATGTGTGTGTGTGGTGGGGGATGGGGGTTAAATGTGTGTTGTGGGGTGGGGGTGGGGGTGGGTTAAATCTTAGCATCTCTAGTTGAATATTTTGTCTGGCAAGCATCGCCGTGGGGCTGACAGGAAGCAATTTTTTGTTTCTTTTTCACTGCCGGCAAAGCTAGCAGCGTCTGCTTCTTTAACTTTTTTTTCGTTCGTCTCGGACTGAAGCAGGCAGCATCTGCGAAATCCATTACGAAATCTCAGTGTCACATGATTAGAGGATTGCCTGCTTGTTGCCATGGAAATGGTCGGCTCAGAGCTGCACACGTGAAGAAATAATCACGAACTACGTCTGCAAACCACACTAGGCATGCTCAAAATAAATAGCACAGACGGATGCTTACATCAACGCGTGTATATATATATATATATATATATATATATATATATATATATATATATATATATATATAGGTAATTTTCAACTTTAGTTGTTAAAATTCCTAGCATAAAATTGTGCGTGCGCATTATCTGAAATGAACTTAATTGTTATTAAGAACACATTTTATGATATTTGTGTGTTAAAGCATGCAGTTGTCTTGTTTTCGAAACGATTCTAAGATTTGTATATTTCGCACGGACGCATTCAAAATGGCTACCGTCTAGTTTCGAAGTGAAAGTCAGTTGGCTAAATTCCTAGCATAAAATTATTTGAAATGAACTTAATTGTTATTAAGAACACATTTTATGATATTTTTGTGTTAAAGCACGCAGTTGTATTGTTTTCGAAAAAATTTCTATTTTCTATATATTATTGCTTTAATGATTTATAAGAATTATAAGATTATCTATAAGATTATAGTGTTTGGCGCAACTAAATGTGATTTGCTAATATATACCTAAAGTTTTATTTATTTTATTATTATATTATTAATAGAATGTATATATATATATATATATATATATATATATTATATATATATATATGTGTTGTGGTGTGTGTGTGTGTGGTGTGTGTGTGTGTGGTACGGGTGTATTCTTCCATTTAAATGGCCTTATTATTAATGAATAATAATAGATTATTATAATTATTTAATGTGGTGGAATGTGACAACAAGTCTCTCAACATGTATACAATCTTTAATTCCGAAAAACAAAAAAATAAACCACACCACAACTCCTTTCTAAAATGAGTAGAAGAGGAATATTAACCTACTCTAAACAAATCATAAAATCTAAGAAGTCCGTTTAGTGTAGAGGTTATGAGATCGGCCTGTCGGCTTGGCAGTCCGGTTTCAAATCACGCACAGGGCGGTCTTCCGATCTATAGCTCTGCTGATGAGGCCTAATAGGCCGAAATGTACATACAGAGATTGATTTTTCTCGATTTGTTTAGCCATACATTTAATAGGTATTCCCGCCTAATTCATTATTAATTAACTAATTTTCAAAATTAGGTACGACTCCAATTAAGCACTTATTCTCCCAAAAATTATCGGCAAAAGCCATTCAAAACAAACCGTGTTTACATATATAATATATATATATATATATATATATATATATATATTATATATAATCTAAAAGTCCAGAGCAGAAATCTTCCTTACGACACAAGAGTTTTATTTAAAAATACCTGTCGCAGTTTGAGAGCTCAATGTGTGCTCTTAATGTTAGAGTCAGAGAGCAAATATATAAGTAAAGAAATAACAAAAGACTTAGAGATTTAGCATTATAATCTATTTCAAGCTCCCTGAAATAGACTATAATGCTAAATCTCTAAGTCTTTTGTTATTTCTTTACTTATATATATATATATATATATATATGTGTGTATATATATATATGTATATATATATATATATATATATATATGTATATATTATATATATATGTATATATATATGTATATATATATATATATATATATATATATATATATATATATATAGATCGCCCGACGACTTTTACTTATATATAGTGAACCTACAAATAATTTTTGTTCATGCCACTTTTCTGCATGTGGTAGGTAATAATGTTGACATATCTTCCGATATAATTATTTCCCTACCCTATCATGTCTATTTTAAAATTCATTTGGAGTTAGGGTAGAGCAGCCAGGTATCAGCTGATCAGTAGTCTCCTCAGCATGAGTACAGAAACGACACTTTTGATCTTACCTGTTCCTTAAAATATATACCCGGTAGGATTTGTTGGTAAGTTTTGATCTTGGGCCGACATGATGAATCCTTGTGTTTCTAGTTTTAACCCACAGGGCGAAAACGGATCTGTTTCGTTTGTTTGTTTGCTTTTTATTAAGATAACTGTATTGGTTGGTTGGTTGGATTTACAGCGTATCCTATAGGTGCTAGGGCTTGACAAGTCCTCTCCAACGACTGGTCTAGCCCAAGTAAGGGTCAAAGTGGAGTGTTGCATGTCATGATTAACCACCAGGATTCCGTCCTTAAGCATTGGGGAGATTCTTACACCTTTGCAGATGTGCAGTCAACATATTTTACAGTCCCAGCCGACAGGTCGGAGGTCACAAAATATCGTAAGATTTTTACTTTCTAGGAATAGTAGAGTTTTTTTGTTCATACTATTTGTTGTACCGGCCGTTCCTACAGTGGAGAATATACACCGGTTCTCACTATAAATAGTGAGACACCGAGTGAAAAGGTTGTACTGTTACCGTTAACGGCAAGCTAGTCGTTCCTGTACCATTATTGTAAATACACTTGTCTTATTTTACCCTATCTCGACTTGACTTCTTTTTTACTGTTGGATTAACATCACAACACTATTTTTGCTTTTTAAGGTAACTGTATTGGTTGGTTGGTTGGTTGGTTGGATTTACAGGTGCTAGGGCTTGACAAGTCCTCTCCAACGGCTCGTCTAGCCCAAGTAAGAGTCAAAGTGGAGTGTTGCATGTCATGATTAACCACCAGGATTCCGTCCTTAAGCATTGGGAAGATTCTTACCTCTTTGCAGAGGTGCAGTCAACATATTTTACAGTCACAGCCGACAGGTCGGAGGTCACAAAACATCGTAAGATTTTTACTTTCTAGAGCTTTTTTGTTCATACTATTTTCCTACATGTGGTAGGTAATAATGTTGACATATCATCCGATATAAGTATTTCTCTACCTTATCATGTTTATTTGGAGCTAGGGTAGAGCAGCCAGGTATCAGCTCATCAGTAGTCCCCTCAGCATGAGTACAGAAACGACACTTTTGATCTACCCTGTCCCTTAAAATATATACCCGGTAGGATCATATTGGGGGGTTTTGATCTAGGGTCGCTAGGAAGAACCCTTCTGTTTCTAGTTGCAACCCACAAGGCGAAAACGGATCTGTTTCGTTTATTTGTTTGCTTTTCTTTTTCTTCTTTTTTTAAAAATATAATTATCTTAGTCTTTTGGTTGGTTTTACAGCCTATCAATCCTTTCGGGTTATTTAATGCCGAATCAAGTCATTTTGATGAACAAAGAACTGTTTCCTTAAAGTACCCGCTGTTGCTTAAGTGATCACCCAATTAAGTATTCAACAGGCTCGTTGCTGCTTAACTTGGTAATCTGAACATTAGCTACATAAATGAGAGTAAAATACCCTTGTGTTTTTCACTTTGAAGAAGCCGTCTGTTTTGGTCGGCGATTTTTATTTCACCGTCATCAATACAACTACAGGTTTTAACACGAAAATATCATAAAATGTGTTCTTAATAACTAAGAGCTTTTGCAATTTCAATGTGCAGACTCTGCGTGCTGAGTTCCCGGTTTCGATTTCTGTCGGAGGGAAATCGTAAGTATACATCGCTGATGAGACTTAATAAAGTTAAAACAGCTGCTGTACGATGTTCTACGTGGGGGGCGATATTTGCCGAGTTCGCTTGTCATGATTATTTTCATTAATTATCGAATTTTATACGATATACGCATTATAACTGCCTTCAAGCAAAAATATAAATAACAATATATATATATATATATATATATATTATATATATATTTCGTTAAACTGTGCAGACATTTTGTGTCAGCAAATTTTGTTCATCATTCTTTCAGGTTACCGAATAGATGGAATGATATCAGGCTGGAATTGGCTGATGTATACTTTCTACCCCGTCACGGGCCATCTTCAGGGGGAAATGCAAAAACAATACAACATTGGATTGTTTCATTTTATTAGTGTTCTATTTATACTAGTGTTGTGTTTTTTAAATTTTTATTAATTTATTTTATTATTATTATTATTATTATTATTATTATTATTATTGTTGTTGTTGTTGTGGTTATGTAGTTAGAGGCAGTGTTATAGCTATTTAAGAACGTTGTGCTAGTGTCATAAAAGTTTATTTTATTAAGGTTAGGATCTTTGTTTCTATTCGGCAATTTGAAAGGATGATGGACAAAATTTGTAGATACAAAGTGTCTGCACAGTACAACGAAATATGTTTGAAAGAAGAAATGCTGCCTAACTATATATATATATATATATATATATATATATATATATATATGTGTGTGTGTGTGTGTGTGTGTGTGTGTGTGTGTAATATTATGAAAAAATTGAAAAACACAAGTTTATAAACGAGTAATGTTTATTTCGCCCAAGCTGCAGTGTTTCGATCTGTTTCAATAGATCTTCATCAGGGCTTTCGGTAGTTTACCTCAAATTAACGAAAGCCCTGATGAAGATCTATTGAAAAAGATCGAAACACTGCAATTATGCGAAATAAACATTAACCTTTATAAACTTGTGTTTTTCAATAATTTTCATAATATTACACCCCCTATATATATATATATATATATATATATTATATAATATATATATATATATATATATATATATCAGAACTGTGTCATTCATTTGCTAAACTTTGAATTGATAGACAAACATTGTAATTAAATCTTGATATTCTTCTCGGAATTTTTGAATACCTTTAATTACTGGATATCGTTTTAGTAATAAAACAAGTTTTAAAATCTAATCATTTTTAGTAAACAAGTTTTTAGATCTAACCCTTTCTTGGGTCATTCATTTACCTTCAAAAATCTTCGGTAGATGCAGATGGTCTACATCTGTTTTGGTGCTAATATGCTTGTTTTTATCATATAATTATCACAGCATCCCAGCTGTATTTTTCGTTTCAGAAGTTATAGCACGATATCAAAATTGTTTACTTTTTCTTCTTGTCTGGCCAGGAAGTATTATTTCCTGAATAGGGTCGGTCTAACATAAATGGAAAATACCTATTTGTTTTTTAACTTTTCATTTCTGGCCTGATTGGTGATAATTTTTTATTACCGAACATTCCAGGTAGTTTTAATATTGTGTAGCTGATTGTGAATTTTCTAGTAATTACTGTATTTGACGGCATATAAGACGCACGGGTATATAAGACGCACCCCCATTTCAACAAGTCAGATTCAGGAAAAAACGTTCTTAGTGTATTTAAGCATACTAGCAAAATAAAAAAACACCCTCCGGGCGATGTAAAAATAGATTTTTGAAACATATTGCCTGAGGGGTGGGAGTTAAAAATTCAATGTCAGCGAGTTTGTACCTTAAGTAAGTAAAATCATCAAATTCATTAAAGGATTAAAAAATAAAACAATTTGAAATGGAAACTTTAAATATGTATTAAAATAAAACAAACTATATAGAGATATATAATACCAGTCATGTATTTATTCAAATTTGTTTTAAAAAAACAATGAGGACTGTCTAATGCTGCACGTTCAAGTTTTGAATGTATTTATTCTATGTTATGACGATTTTGGGTAATGTGGCGTAAGCAGTGACGTAGTTTTTGTTACAGACAAAAACCGGAAGCAAATCTCCATTATTAATAGATATTGTTGAAATCAGTCTCCTGTTAACCTTGATTATAACAATACCAGCAATAAAATAAGTATGCATGGAGTTTAGGCTAGGTAAAAGTACTGAACGTAAGCTGGGTTAGTTGAGCATCATAGAGAAGATTAGTCTAGGCCTATGGGAGGTCTCAAACTTCACCTGCGATGTATAAGATGCAGGGCAATTTTTTTAGCCAAAATTTTGGAAAAATGTGCATCCTATATGCAGTCAAATACGGTACTAAACCTTTTTGTTTATTTTTAGGAATCTTTAAGGCAACAAAGAACCTTGGTGTCTATCTGAATTCCGTTAAAAAAGAAAGAAAGTAAACTTTTTCACACTCGACGACAAGCCTCTAAAGCCAGTATAGCAATGCATATATTAAGGTAATAATATCTCATCCACAGAAAGCGATGTTAATGCACGAATAGAGAAGGCATGGTCGGTTATAAACAGATTATTGATCGTATGGAAGTCCGATCCTACTGACAAATTAAAACGACAATTCTTACAAGCTGTGGTCGTGTCAGTGCTGCTCTATGGCTGCATCACTTGGACCCTGACGAGGCCCTTGAAGAATAAGCTTGATGGGATCTGCACAAGAATGATGCGTGCGGTCTTGAACAGGTCGTGAAAACAACACCCGACAAGGAAGCAGCTGTACGGCTTCCTGCCCCCTATCTCACAAATCATCCCAGTAAGACGGTCAAGACATGCTGGACACGGGGAAGCAAGGATGAACTCATAAGCAATGTTCTCCTGTGGAAGCCAACACATGGACATGCTAGTGTGGACCGCCCAGCAAAGACCTACATTGACCAGCTTTATGAGGATACTGGATGCTGCATAGAGGACCTCCTAAGGACAATGAATGATAGAGAAGGTTGGTGAGAGGTGGTCATGGATATCTGTGTTAATTGTACGACATGATGATGATGATGATGATGATGATGATGATGATTCAAAAGCTAGATGGGAACTATACAAGAATACTGCGAGGTGTCCTGAACAAATTCTGGAAGCAGCACCTCACAACCACTTATCTCATATCACACAAACCATCCAAGCAATACGGACACTGTATAATTTTGCGAAGAACAATTGTGGTACTATTTCATCATAGCTGATGGAGATAAAGGGGTTCATGTCTTTACCAAGGATATTAGCCTGAAAGTAAACGTAATTGTGTAATTAGGGTTCGAACTCGGTTAATATGAGGTCACAGTCCCACACGTTAGCCACTATGTCATGTGGACTCCATATATATATTATATATAATATATATATATATATATATATATATATATATGAAAAAATGAGTAAAGAAAAGAAATGTAGATGGATAAAAATGAATTTTATCGATATCACTTTTAATCGATATCACTTACACATGTGTTTCGGTCTGTTTATGAAAATGTATACGGATTTACGTTATTATTATTATTAAAATAATCAGATGGAGTTGAAATGATGATGATAATAATAATAGGAAAAATGCATAAAATGTTCCGTACACAGATTTTGCCGACCTTCATTAGAGTAGTATTTTTATTTTTTTGAGTTGGAGACAAGAATAGAATTTCAAAAGTTCGAAAAATAATATTTTTCAAAATGTTAATGAACGCAGACGCCGTTAGGGATGGTTAAAAAATTTTGAAAGTTCTGGTGGGGGTATAATTTGTATTGCAAAGATTGAAATGTTATTAGTAATCATAAAACTTGTTGATGTTGAATGAGATGTGTTACATGTTATTGTTTGGGTAAGAAAAAAGGAAAGAAGAAAGAAATCGGTGATAAATATATATATATATATATTATATATTAATATATATATATATATATATATATATATATATATATATATATATATTATATATATATATATATATTATCTTTATTATTTGCTCTACTTAGGTATTGAGCACTTTTTACTCTTTAGCTTAAGTTTCCTGGTGGTTTTGTATGAATATATATATATCTTATATATATATACAATTTATATGTATATATAACATATAAATTGTTTTTTCTTTTGGCCAAATATTGTACCAATAGATTATTTTTGGTTGATACGATTATCTTATCCAAAATTTTTTTCTCCCCGGGTGATGTTTGGTAGTATATTTTTACAATCAAACTATTTGCTGGGATTTTTCTCACTGCGAGGATTTACCAACAAGTTTGGTATATATATATATATATATATATATATATATATATAGAGAGAGAGAGAGAGAGAGGAGAAGTGAGAGAGAGACGGTTGGTTTAGGTTGGGTTTTTTCTTTGTCTAATGGCATATCAGAATTCGTGGGTTATCTAATTCCAAAGCCATCCTTCTTAAAGAACAGTAGTGTTACTATTTAACCCATAGCATGTGGGAATGAAGGGGCCCATACCTTTCCCAAGGGTATTAGTCCGAAAGTGAGCGTAATAGAGTGACTAGACTTTGAAAGAGAAAGAAAGAGTCAGTGTGTATATACGAGGTATGTCAGAAAAAATCCAGGACTGGTTCCACAAGAAAATTATTTTAAATCCAAACTAAAAACTACGTTATCTGCTTCAAAGTAATCCTCCTGGAATATAATGCACTTCCCCATCATTCTCTGTCACGTATGCATTCACTTCTGGAAGGATTCTTCCGGGATTCTCTATAGCTCTATCGTCACGGCCTTTTTGATGTCGTGCGCATCCTCAAAACGGGTTCTCTTGATGACCCCCTTGAGCTTGTTGGAAATGGAAAAATTAACATGGAGCCAGGCCTCGTGAGTAGGGAGATTGCTCCAGCACAGTGATGTTCTTCTGGGCCAGGAACTCTCGGTTATTCAGGACCGTGTGGGCAGGTGCGTTGTCCTGCCACATTTTTTGTCTCTTCTCGCGCACTGAACGAAGCAAACGCCGCAGTATATCTTTGTAGACAAGCTGGTTGATCGTCTGGCTCAGTTGCATGAACTCGCAATGGACGATTCCCCACACATCGAAATTTTCTAACATATTGGAATTTTTCTGACATACCTCGTATGTATATTTACCAACCCCTCCACACAATTAAGATGTGGCACCGTGTCAATTTCTTAAGCGGAATTTAAGAGGTTTGAATTCAGAGGTTTTCTTCTACTATATGGTTACCTACCATGGTTAAAGATTCCAATGCGCCCAACTATTTACCTGGAGGGAGAGTAGTTGGATTGATACATTTCCCAAGATTATGAGTTCTATGCAAACAGTTTCGTCAGGATTTGAACTCAGGTCGACGATCCATTTCCTACGAATCTAACACTTACACTCGCACCTCCACTTAGCGTGTATATATGTGTGGGGGAAACAGAATCAGAGAGAGAGAGAGAGAGAGAGAGAGAGAGAGAGAGGGAGAAGAGAGAGAGAGGGAGAGAAGAGAGGGAGAGGGGGGGGAGAAAGAGAGAGTGATAATGAGAGAGAGCGACGAGAGAGACACAGAAAGAGAGAGAGAGGAAGAGAGAGAGGGAAGAGAGAGAGACAGACAGAGAGACAGACAGAGACAGAGACAGAGATGAGAGAAAATCAGAGAGGAAGAGAAGAGAGAGAGACATAAGAGAGAGAGAGGGGCATATATATATATATATATATTATATATATATATATGAGTGAGTGAGTGAGTGAGTTGAGAAATAAATAAATAGAGAGAGAGGGCAGAGAGAGTGGGAAAGAGAGAGAGAGAGAGGAGAGAGAGAGAGAGAGGGGGGGAGGAGAGATAGAGGGGGAGAGATAGAGGGTGGGCGAAGTGGGTGTCAAGAGCAAATTCAAAATTAATTTCTCAACTGCTTCAGAACCAAAAATTCGTTCAGCTATTTCGGAAGCCGAGAAAATGTCTGTAACTCAAATAATCCGTGTTGAAACCATTAAAGCCACATTTCCATCGATTTCACTAAATGGAATTTGATCGAAAAAGATGTCTGCAGGAGAAATATCTCAGCTTACGCCCACGCATAAATACTATGGCGAGAATTCGGATTAGTTTTACAAAAATTAAATCAAACATAAGAAATGAATTTACATAAACATAAATATACCTGGTATATTTTCTGTGGTATATACTTAAAGCTAAGACACGTGTGGTGTAATGGTTATCATATTGCAGAATTGTTGGGTGGGATATATTATCGCATAAATGTGTCCTGCCCTTCTGCTCTAAAAAAAAACACTAAGCGGTGCCTGCTCAAAATCCAACCTGCGCTACTACTCGGTCGTATTTATTTAAAAATACGTGACAGTTTGTTTTTTTAATTAAAATAAAATGCAAATACCAAAAAATATATTTTTAGAATTAAAATGACGTGATATTTTTTTAATTAAGATTTTAAAAAAATTTAAATATTTTTATTTTTTATTTGTATTTGTTCAATGTCTTGATTGTTTCTGTGACGCCTTCAAACCGCTAAAATATTTTAAAGGGGTGAGGTTAAAATATTTACACTTACTTGTCGAGAAAATACTTGGGAAAGGGGTAAAATATCGCTTTCATATCGCATTAACTTTACGGGGAAAACGTCTTCAAACGGCTTGAGTTCAAGATTAGCGTGGTTTGGATTTTGAGCAGGTACCGCTTAGCATTTTTAGGGCAGGAGGCCAGATATGAACCAAATAAATAAATATCATTAAGCCGTAACGAAAATTATTTATTTTTTACTCACTGTGATTTATCATATCTCATTATTGTTCGCATATATTTACCCAACACCTCCGTTACGGGTATGATGTGATACAACGGCAATTTTTCAGTGAAAGTAGTGGGGACCCTTATCTACATTTTATGCAAATACACATGTAGTAAAAATAAAATTGGTTGTGTGGTTTATTGTCAATATCAACGTCCCGGTTTTACTAGTGCTTGGCCATGGAGATCGATTTCGTGTCTGATGTAGAACACCGCAACTACTGTTACATACTCATACACGTATATCCATGTTGGGTATATACACAAGTGTTCTTTTACTAGAGAGGGGAAGAGATAGACACAGGTAGACAGAGAGATGCATATGCATTTTGCATTACTTACTTCTTTGGCCATTTGGTGATCTCTAGTCGTTTCTATTCTTTCTCTCCATGTTGAATTCTATTTCTAGATTCTTGTTGGCTGTTCGTCTTTGGCGCATTCTTTCTTCTTCTTGGTCAGTCTTTTTGCCAATACATTCATCAACCAACAAAACCACATTATTTCTTTAAACTTTTATTGCTTAAACTTCTTCTTCTAACTAACACAACGCGCGTGTGTATTTGAACCCAGCTAAGTCAGACATGCTTTATGCCCGTCGTCCAAGCTGGAACTGAGGGTTTGCTCGGTCCCACGTGACTTCACGTATTTCGCGGGCTTTCTGTAATATTCCATGGAAAGTCCCGCCCGTGATATGAAAAGGGGCTATCCCTTCAGAAATACTGGGGTTGACAATAATCTATGCATAGATTATGTAGCACTACCATCAGCTCTATAATTTACAGCATAGATCCATACTGTGCTACTCATTCACTGGATTGGCGAGGGCCGGTATCGAACCCGGAACAAAAAGGTTCCTTGGTGGATGCTCTACCGACTGAGCTAAACCTGTCCTTCTATGTTTAAACACGGAAGCTTAAAAGGAACTCTCCCCTTCAAACCCCGCCAAAAAATCCCGATTTGTATTCCACTCGTTTACAAGGGAGATCGCTTTTGCGTCTTCTGTGGAGCGCTGCAACTACCATCAGCTCTCCAGTTTACCACACAGGCCTAAGCTGTGCTACTAATTCACTGGGTTGACGAGGGTCGGTATCGAACCCGGAACCGAATGGTTCCGTGGTGGATGTTCTATCGACTGAGCTAAACCTGACCTATTTTGTTTAAACACGAAAGCTTAAAAGGAACTTTCTACCCCACCACAAAATGACGATTTGCATTCCACTCGTGTTTGACAAGGGAGGTGGCTTTTGCGTCTGAAGTGGAGCACCGTAACTACCATCAGCCCCCCAGTTTACTGCACAGATGCAAGTTTTGCTACTCATTTACCGAGTTGACGAGGGCCGGTATCAAACTGAATCGTTCCAGCAGATGCTCTACCGACTGAGCTAAACCTGTCCCTCTATGTTTAAACACGGAAACTAAAAAAGAACTCTCCACTCCAAACCCCGCCAAAAATCCCGATTTGCATTCCACTCGTGCTTGACAAGGGAGGTCGCTGTTGCGTCTTATGTGGAGCGCCGCGACTACCATCAGCTCTCCAGTTTACCGCACAGATCCAAGTTGTGCTACTCATTTACCGAGTTGACGAGGGCCGGTATCAAAACTGAATGATTCCGTGGTGATGCTCTTCCGACTGAGCTAAATCTGTCCTTCCATGTTTAAACGGAAGCTTAAAAGCAACTCTTTACCCCCACCACGCCAAAAAATTATAACTTGCAATTTCACTCGTGCTTGACCATGGAGATTGCTGTTGCGTCTGATGTAGAGCACCACAACTACCATCAGCTCCCCAATTTACCGCACAGGTCTAAGCTGTACTACCCATTCACTGAGTTGGCGAGGGCCGGTATCAAACGCGGAACTGAATCTTTTCGTGTCGGATGCTCTACCAACTGGAATAAACCTGTCCTTCTATGTTTAATCACAGAAGCTTAAAAGGAACTCTCCACTTCAAACCTCGCCAAAAAATCCCAATTTGCATTCCACTCATGTTTGACAAGGGAGATCGCTTTTGTGTCTGATGTGGAGCACCGCAACTACCATCAGCTCCCCAGTTTACCGCACAGATGCAAGTTGTGCTACTCATTTACCGAGTTGACGAGGGTCGGTATCAAACCGAATGGTTCCGTCGTGGATGCTCTACCGACTGAGCTAAATCTGTCCTTTGTTTAAACACGGAAGCTTAAAAGGAAATTCTACCCCCCCCCCCCACACACACACACACACAAATGAATATTTGTATTTCGTTTTCCTTCCGATGAGGAATTCAAATTCTGCTCTTACGAAAGACAAACTCCAAAATAAACGTAACATAATACAACTGTATAAAATAAATATTTATGGTAAGTGTTGAGATGCATGTTAGACATAAACGACTGAAAGGTTTAAACACAAAATACTTTATATATACTAGCAACAGAAAACACCCTCCGGGCGTCGTAAAAATGAAATTTTTTAAAGACATTGCCTGAAAGGGTGGGAGTTAAAAATTCAATGTCAGAGGGTTTGTATCATAATTAAGACAAATCCTCATATTTATTAAAGGAGTAAAAAAATAAAAAATAAAACAATTTGAAATGAAAACTGAGCCCCGTCCCTTTCAAATAAAATGTTGCGTGCGTGTAATAATCTAACAATTATTTTGAATATTTTCCACATCAATTTTCCAGGTACTTATTTATTTGTAAACTTTTTAGTTAACTTCTTGTTACTGTAAAAAAAAAAGACGAGAGTAAAAAACAATTTTTAAAATTGCTTACTCAAATTTGGGTGTATATAGCATAAGAATACTGTGACGTAAGCTGTGACATAGAGCTATGACGTAGTTTTTGTTACAGACAGAAATACAGACATTATGAATAGACTAGCAAACATATGCAAGTATCTAAGTTTTAATGTAATGAAATATATTAAATTAGAAAGACTAACGAAACTAAATAAAAATGCAGATAAAATGATTTGAAACAGAGGGGGGTATAATCGAAAAGTAGAACAACTTTGAAACTAACCCTTCCATCATTTTCCATCACACCCGCCATTCATTGCTAAATTTTCCTAATTAAACTATTTAGTTAAAATAGGAAGTAAAAAATAAAATGACAGTTATTTCTTCTTGTTAATGGATTTCTTTTAAGATTTATTTCTGAGACTTTTGCTCATATTTATCAAAATAAAACCAAACAATTAGAAATCAATAATACTAAGCACATTTTTATTAAAATAACATTTTCAAGATCAATACGCAAATTAGTCTTCCTGTTAACACTATAAACCACTATTTTGTTGTATATATAAATACACTTGCATGTTATTAGTATGTAGATAAGACCAACACTATTAATAATGTAAAACAATTTTATCAATAATTGAGGTATAAATAAGAATAAAATCATGGTGAATATGATGTAAATAACTAAGGGAATTGTGATTTGGGTAGTGATATAATTTCGGTTACAGACATACAGACACACAATCTCCATTATAATAAGATGAATGGTCATGGTTAGTTGGTTGGTTGGTTTTACGGCATGTTATCCCTTGTCGGGTTATTTTATGTCGGACACGTTTTGTTTTATTTTTGATGGGAATAATTATGATATTTTGGATTATTATCACCATATTTATTGTGCATAAACACAACGTTCAGTCCACTGAAACCTTAAAATCAAAAAATGAGTTTTAAAAAATTGAATACCCAACAAGAATAAATAAATAAAAAATATTGTAACTTAAAAAGAAGGAGGGGGGGAGAGAACAGAAATAGCCAGAAGGTTTGCATGGATTTTTTAAAAGTACGAATCAACATAATGCCACTGGGCAATTTTTCTACTTGTCAAGAAGTGTCACGTGGCGAACTGGGAGGGAGAGAGAGAGAGAGAGAGAGAGAGAGAGAGAGAGAGAGAGAGAGAGAGAGGGGGGGTAGAATGTGAGGGGAGTTTGGAAAGATGCGTTGACAGAGTGAGACGTAGCTCTCACTCAGCAGTTTTGACTTGGTGGAAAATAAAATCTCATGAGAACAAATAAGTCGCCTTGTGTTATTTCTAAAAAAAACTTTAAATAGCGCAAGGCAAGATGTCCCCCAGCATTCCAAGCTGGTTTCCAGACTCCAAACATCAAGGAATTGTTAGCCATCTCAGCATCGGCCCAGCAACCTGATTCGAGTCTCTCCATGTAGCACAGAAAATTGAGATTATATGATGATTATTTCTATATGACACATCATTACTCTATTCCAACATGAGTCAAAGGTTACAATGTATTTGAGAAATAAACAACCCGAGCGTTGGTGTGCCGTAAAATCTAACCACCAACCAACCAACCAACCAACCATCCAGTCAAGTTGTTCAT